>NSJW01000808.1:0-83778 GCA_019955255.1 Castanospermum australe
GCACTACAGTATGCACCAAATGCAAAAGAGATCGAATTTGATCACTGACTATGCTGTATACCAATCAAGTCAACATCTAAAAAACATTGTCATGCATAAAATAAAGCAATCAACAAATGTTTGGACTAACTCCATTAATGACTGCATTGACAAATAGACTTTATCTTTAATAGAAACCTCATGAAAGATAAAAGAAATAGAATTTTAGTTGCTGAATTAAATATGCCCACAAACCTTCCATTAGTTTATTGAAGTTGCATGAGCAAATATATATAATGCATGGGAACCCAAAAGCATTTTTAGTAAATGATGATTCAAACAAAACCTTACAACCACTTGAGCAACCAATTGCAACAAACTATATGAATTAACTCAATCCGTGTAGCATCATCATCAAAATTTCTGCAAGCTAAGGGAATTTCTACTCAAAAGTTAATGGTTCAATAACTTAATAGAAGATATTCAATATCCTTAATTGTACTTTAATTTCCTATTCATGTTTGATCCTATAAGATCAGTGAATAGTGTTATGTGAGTGGACTTGAGAGGGACAACACTACTTCACCCTTCCATGTGGAGTCAAAGCCCCGTCTTCTTAAGAAATGAACAACTCATATCAAATTTAATGAACAACTCAGCCTCAACTAGCCTTAAGAACTTTAATAATGATTTGCACACAAGAGTTAAGATTTATAATAAATACCACATTTTTATAAATTGATTCATTAGTCTATCTCGTTATTTGCACTACAGCTGATATTAAAGAACAAAAATAAGAGTCCTTATGGGCATTTTCAAATTTGCTTATGGTACTGTTTTCTCTGCTTAGCATATAGCATTTGCACCAATTCATACTATCAAACTAAATAGAAATAACTTTATAAGGAAGTAAAACAATGACTACTAATTTGAAACCAAATTAATTCTCAACAAACATGTTACTTTGTTACCAAATCCCATTGCTATCATATGTTTCCAAGTTAAGATAAATGACTTGAAATCACATATTAAAGTTTCAAAGGATTTTCTCACTCTACTCTTCCCAACGTCATATAATGCCTCAAGTTTCAGAATAATGACAGGATATAATAGACCTTGAAAGACAGCAAACATACCCATTATGAAATTGCTAATTTTTCCCTTAACTTGAGAAATTTAAGGCGGAATAAGCATTTGCTAGATACACAACAAAAAGTAGAGCTAAAACAAAAAAAAAATGATAACAAACATACATTATTCTAAAAATGCAGATTTTTGAAATCTTGGAAGTCCAAATAAAGATAGGAAAATGTTTAGCACTAAAAGGCATTTAATTCATCCAAATTATGCATTTACATAAGTAACATGATAAGACACCGAGAGTGTATGTAAGGAGGAAATTTAGGAAAAAAACACAGAGTCACAGCCGTGTCTGCCCAGCGTGGATAACGTAACTGCCTAACAGCCGAGCCATGCAGCACGTGAACCAAGCAGTGAGGAAAAGTGTGACCTCAACTGATTCAGCGTGAGCTCAGGAGAATGGAGGGAAACAGGAATTGGAGGGAAGCGTGATCTGAGCGGTACTTAAAGGGCACCGCAGCAGAGAAAAGAAGGCAGGAAACCAGTAAGAGGAATCTAAGAGGAGGGAACCGAGCACCCTCGAATTTGCTCAGAATTCCTATAGTCAATATACGTTTTCTTCTACATTTCCAGCTTGTCTCTGTAAATCCTTTCCTTGCTCTATTAGCCCACTGGTAATTGAGCGGCTAAGGAGAATTAATCTCTACTTTTTTCGAGTGTAATACGTAAAATCTGATCTAGTTCTATCAATTGGTATTAGAGCTCCCAATCCGGGAGCTGTGTCATGGTGAATACTCGGATGGAGGCTAGACTAGAGGCTTTGGAATGTGGGATGAGTTCGGTGGATGACTTGAGAGAACAGCTCGCACAGATGAGGAGAGAGGCGTGCGAAGAATGACAAGTCAAGGAACTCCGTGATAGGCAGATTCCTGAGCAAAATGCCCTGTTGCAGCAGGAGATGATGAGGCTGCTGTGAGGCAAAACACCAAAGAATTCGTTAAGGAGGCCAGAAATAAATCTGGAGGAAGAAGGAGACACGGAGAGAACCTTTGGCACGCCCAGAGGCTTACATGCATATGAGAGGCCTAGGCGCATGGAGTTACCAATTTTTTCAGGAGAGAAGACGCTTACGGATGGCTCAACAGAGTAGAACGGTATTTCATCATCAATTCTATGTCTGAACGTGAGAAAGTCCAGGCAGTAATTCTGGCTCTGGAAGGTAGAGCCCTCAACTGGTTCCAGTGGTGGGAAGCCCGGGCAACCGAGGTGAATTGGATCAGATTCAGAGAAGCTGTCCTACGAAGGTTCCAACCTGCTTTGGCGGGAAACCCTTTTGAAATTCTGTTAAGTTTAAAACAGACTGGAACTGTGGGAGAGTACCGTGAGAACTTTGAATTAATATCTGGACCCCTAAGGCATGCGGATGAAGAAATGTTGAGAGGAGTATTTCTGAATGGGTTAAAGGAGGAAGTATGGGCTGAATTGAGGCTCCACAGACTGGGGTCACTACCTGATCTGATGGACCAAGCTTCATTAATTGAGGAGAAAAACTGGGCGTGGGGGAAATCTAGCCCAGCCGGAGGAAAATCAACGAGTTGGAATCAAAAAACAACTCAACCAACACGAACTACCTTGGTAGATTGGGGAGGAAAGCAGTACGGAGAAGTATCCAAGGATGGTACTAGAGTATTGGCAACCAAAACCAAAACTTTATCCACTGGCAATAACTCGAGCAACAAGGCTACAGGAGATGCAATGGGAAGTGGCCGAAGAGGCGAAACCAGAAAACTGTCGGATGCAGAATACCAAGAAAGGATGAGGAAGGGACTGTGTTTTCGGTGTGATGAAAAGTTCAGTCCCACACACATTTGTAAAAACAAACAGTTGCATGTGCTGTTAATAGAAGGATTGGAGGAAGAGGAGGTTGAAGGGAAAGGGGAGCTGGAGCAAGAAGAGGAACGGGCCTTGCAGTTATCCATACACAGCATCATGGGCATGACATCAAAAAAATCCCTCAAGCTATGGGGGAAAATCAGAGGAAAGGAGGTAGTGGTACTCATAGATTGCGGGGCATCTAACAATTTTATATCAAGGGAGTTAGTCCAAGAGCTACAACTCATTATCTCACACACCCCTGAGTACATGGTGGAAGTTGGGGATAGTCATAAGATGAAGAGCAGTGGTGTCTGCAGAGGAGTGGCATTACACATGCAAGGGGTAGCGATCTTGCAAGATTTCTATCTATTCGAGTTAGGAGGAGCTGATGTCGTTTTAGGGATGGATTGGCTGGAGAGTTTAGGGGAGATAAGAGCCAATTTTAAGGATTTAACGTTAAAAATGGAGATAGCTCAAAGGGAGGTCACCATTAGAGGGGAACCATCCCTCTGCAGATCACAGGGCTCTTTTAAAACAATGATTAAGGCCCTGCAGGATGAAGGAGAGGGGTATCTGTTGAAGTACCGGGGAATCACGACAGATCAGCAGCCAGCAGAACCGCCTTGGCCGGAATTACAATGACTACTGCAGGAGTTCGAGGACCTCTTTCAGACCCCTCAAGGGTTGCCACCAACGAGGCAGCATGACCATGCCATTAATCTTAAGGAAGGAGTGCAGATTCCAAATCTTCGGCCCTACAGGTATCCACACTACCAAAAAAAACGAATTAGAAAGGATTGTAGAGGAAATGTTACCTGCGGGGTATCATTAGACCCAGCAACAGTCCATACTTCAGCCCTATCATTTTGGTGCGAAAGAAGGATGGTAGTTGGCGTTTTTTGTGTAGACTATAGGGCTCTTAACAAGATCACCATTCCGGACAAATTCCCCATTCCGGTCATAGAGGAGTTATTGGATGAAGTAGGCGGAGCTGAGTTTTTTTCTAAACTGGATCTTAAGTCCGGTTATCATCAGATTCGAATGAAAGAAAGAGATATTCTGAAGACAGCATTCCGGACACATGTTAGACATTTTGAGTTCCTGGTCATGCCTTTTAGCCTGTCAAATGCTCCTTCCACATTCCAATCCCTTATGAACGATGTGTTGAAGCCATTTTTGAGGAAGTTTGTGCTGGTCTTCTTTGATGACATTTTGGTTTATAGCAAGGATCAAGCAACTCATCTACAACATCTTGGAATGGTACTGCAACGACTGCAGGAGCAGTAACTATTCGTGAACCAAAAGAAGTGTGTCTTCGGACAGTCTCAGATTGAATATCTGGGCCATTTAATCTCCAAGGAAGGTGTAGCTGCTGACTCGCAGAAGATTGAGGCTATGCAGTCATGGCCGGTTCCAAAGGATGTCAAAAGCCTTCGAGGCTTCCTTGGCCTCACCGGTTACTATAGGAAATTTGTCAAGCATTATGGCCAAATGGCTCGACCACTAACAAATCTTCTGAAGAAGGACAATTTCTTATGGGGTGCAGACGCTCAACTGGCTTTTGAGCAACTAAAATCAACTCTAACCACTGTGCCAGTACTGGCTATTCCTGACTTTTCCATACCCTTCACAATGGAAACGGATGCATCCAGTACTGGAATTGGGGCAGTACTAATGCAACAGAGCAGACCCGTAGCTTACATCAGCCAACGGCTGTCGGAAAGAGCACAAGGCAAGTCGGTATATGAAAGGGGCTAATGGCTATTGTTTTTGCTGTTCAGAAATGGCGCCATTATTTAATGGGCCACCATTTCAGCATCCTCACTGACCAGCAAAGCCTTAAATTCTTGCAAGATCAGAAACTCATGGGAGAAGAACAATACAAGTGGGTTTCCAAGCTCATCGGGGTTGACTTTGAAGTTCACTACAGGCCAGGAACCGAAAACAAGGCAGCAGATGCTCTTTCTCGCAGATTACAATACTCGGCCATCTTTATGGTTCAGTTCCAAGGTCTAGATAACATAGTGGAGGAGGTTTAGGCGGATCCCAAACTAGGACCACTTATGCAACAAGTTTTGTTGCAGCCAGGTTCTCACCCCGGTTATAGAGTTAAAGGCAACCAATTGCTATACAAAGACAGATTGGTGATTCCAAAGTCCTCCGCTACCATTCCCTTACTCCTTACGGAATTTCATGACTCTGCACTCGGAGGACGCTCAAGGTTCTTCAGGACCTTCAAACGAATTTCTGGATTAGTTTACTGGGAAGGTATGAAGAAGGATATCCAGAAGTATGTGAGCGCCTGTGAAGTTTGCCAGAGAAATAAATATCAAACTCTCTCTCCTGCTGGCTTGTTACAGCCACTACCCGTTCCGAGCAATACATGGACAGACATATCCATGGATTTCATTGGAGGGCTGCCTAAAACACAGGGAGTGGACACCATTTTGGTGGTCATTGACAGGCTCACAAAATATGCTCATTTTATTCCTCTCTGCCACCCGTTCTCCGCCAAGGAAGTGGCGAATATTTTCATTAAGGAGATTGTTCGATTGCATGGTTTTCCCTCATCCATCATGACTGACAGGGACAGAGTGTTTCAGAGCCACTTCTAGACTGAATTGTTCAAACAAATGGGTACCAAGCTGAAGTTTACAGCAACCTACCATCCACAGACAGATGGCCAAACCGAAGCAGCCAATCGCTGCCTCGAAACGTATCTTCGCTGTCTCACAGGTGCTAAACCAAAGCAGTGGCCTAAATGGCTTAGTTGGGCAGAATTTTGGTTCAACACCAATTACAGCAGCTCAACTAAGCTTACCCCCTTTAAGGCTTTGTATGGAACCAATCCGCCAGTCCTACTCAAGGGCACAACATGCCCTTCTGCGGTTGAAGAAGTTAATCAGCTTATAGTGGACAGAGATCACATGCTAGATGAGCTCAAAGATAACCTAGTCCTAGCTCAAAACCGCATGAAAGTGCAAGCAGATAAAAATAAACACAGGAGAGAGGTGGTCTACCAGCCAGGAGATTGGGTTTTCCTCAAAATCCAACCATATAAATTGCGAACCTTAGCCCATAGGTTCAATCAGAAACTAAGTCCTCAGTTCTATGGACCCTGTGAGGTCCTCACTCGGGTGGGGCAGGTGGCTTACACTTTAAAACTCCCAGAAGGATGTCGAATTCATCCTACCTTTCATGTGTCTCTCCTAAAGAAATCTATTTCACCCTCAGCTACCAGCCAGCCTCTCCCAAATTTCTTGACCGAGGATTTGGAATTACAGGTACAACCAGCAGCCGTCACAGCTGTCCGAACCAATGCCACTGGCGATCAAGAAGTTCTGATTCAGTGGCAGGACCTCCCTACTTTTGAAAGTTCTTGGGAATCTATGGCTCATATTCACCAGCATTTTCCAAGCTTCCACCTTGAGGACAAGATGAAACTTCTGGGGGGGAGTATTGATAAGACACCGGGAGTGTATGTAAGGAGGAAATTTAGGAGAAACACAGAGTCACAGCCATGTCTGCCCAGCGTGGATAATGTAACTGCCTAACAGTCGAGCCATGCAGCACGTGAACCAAGCAGTGAGGAAAAGTGTGACCTCAACTGATTCAACGTGAGCTCAGGAGAATGGAGGGAAACAGGAATTGGAGGGAAGCGTGATCTGAGCGGTACTTAAAGGGCACCGCAGCAGAGAAAAGAAGGCAGGAAACCAGTAAGAGGAATCTGAGAGGAGGGAACCGAGCACCCTCGAATTTGCTCGGAATTCCTATAGTCAATATACGTTTTCTTCTACATTTCCAGCTTGTCTCTGTAATTCCTTTCCTTGCTCTATTACCCCACTGGTAATTGAGCGGCTAAGGAGAATTAATCTCTACTTTTTTCGAGTGTAATACGTAAAATCTGATCCAGTTCTATCATAACACCTCTAAAATAGCCAAGACTTGAAGCGGGTAATAAGTCATTTAATTTATGCATACTCATCTACTTAACTTGTACTATCCTTTCCAAGACTGAATTCTAAACGGACTCAACAACCAAATGAAGACAGCTTAAGTTATTTGTAAGGAAAAGATACAAAAAAAAAAACACCTGAAATTTAATCAAAGTAAATAAGTGTTTCACTTATCTCCACCAGAAAAAAAAAAGAAAGAGAAAACTTTTATATTATTTTGCTTTCATGCGCAATAGCAAATGAATTATCTAGCTAGCAAGTACTTACTGTATAAGTTGTCTTTTTATTGCCATCTTGTCATGCCTATGGGAGTGACCAAAGGCATATCTATATATATAACAAATCTAGATACATACATACATATATATATATATATATATATATATATATATATATATATATATATATATATATATATATATATATATATCTGTGTGTGTGTGTGTGTGTGTGTGTGTGTGTACATATATATTGAGCTGGTAAACAATCAACCACATATCATAGTCTACCCTCTTTCCTTATAACCTAAATCTCTCATGAGTTTATAACAACCAAATATAGCTCTACCACTTGAAAGCTCTATATTGCAAGCGATGGGTGATAAAATCAATGCATACACAGATACAGAAGCACTAAAAAGTAAAAACTGACTTGGTTCAAATTACCCATTGAATCTGAAGAAAATTTATAAGACACAGAGGGAAAAAAAAGCAAAAATTATTCAAACTTAATACGTGTTTCATAATCTTATAGTAATATATGCTAGAAAAAGGTTCACTAACTGAACTTTTCAATTTCAGCAAACTTTAAAAAATTGGAGAAAAGAAATTAAACTTCAACAAAATACTGGAATTAAGTATGCACAACATCAATAGGAGAGGCCATGAGTTTTTTATTAGAACATAATTGAGTGCACATGATTGTTAATCCTATTATTAGTCATACATGCAGAGAATGATGAAATAAAATAATGTACAAAATGTAAACAATGAAAGTGAACAAAGAAGATATGAATCAATAATAAAAATCTCAAATTCAAACAAAGACGCTAGAGAATATAACAATCTATAATGAAAAACTCAAACAACAGTCCCAACAGCTTTAACTTAGTCAAAATCCCAAAGCAAAAAGAAAAAGACAAATCTAACCTGTTGCCATAATCCTAACATAGCTCATTTGCTTCAAGACAGCTTCTTGGCTGCAAAAAAAAGCTTCATGGTTGCACAGTTGTGGTGGACACAGTCAGGCCTCTTTTTTCTACATGATGTGAAGAGGTTTAAAAACAAACCAACGTGGGTTAATTAGACAAAAACAGCTAAGAAGATATTATAAAAATCAAAGAAAATCTCAAACATAGTAGAGAAGGCATCAATCTATAATAAAAATCTCAAACAACAGTAAAGAAGACTCTTGGCTAGAGAAAATGCCAATCTGTAATGCAAATCTCAAACAATTATATAATGTGCAGAATTGGTGAGCAATATTGGAAACCCAACCAATGGTAAGCAACATTCTCATTCCACATTTTGGAGAGTATAAGAAGTTATCATGACCACCAACCCTTAAAATAAGAAAATTTGATTGGAGAAAATTCAATATTTCATAAAGCAATTCAAACAATTTAACCCAACCCGTAGCAAGTTTAGATTGAGTTTGTAACCAAATATATCATGAATGTGTGATTATTAACCTACAAATCTCACATTAAGGAATTGCCCTTTGTCTATCTGCATCAATAGAAATAGTATAGACATCAAAATTCAAATGCAGAAAAAGAAAATCAAGATATAAGATCTCAAATATCAATATTCAGAAAGTGAAGTTTACTAAACCTAGATAACTTATTCAAATTAAACTCCTTAGCAAGTGACAAATAAAAAAGGAAGCAGGTAAATATAAGCAAAAGAGAAACAGGTATGAAAAGTTTATGTTCACACCAGTTGCTCAATTATAGGTCCAGCATCAAAGCCTTCAATCACAAAGTGACTTGTTGCACCAATTAATGGGGAATGAAAAAAAGGATCTGACAAGAGTTTCAGGAGAGCTGAGAACCGTTGGATAAAAAACAAGGTTCTGAAAATTGAATTGGTCACTGAACCGGTTGAGGTACTGATTCAAGGTTTAATGTTCAACCGTAGTCGAATCGTGGTCGAACAAAAATATAATTAAATATATATTTATATTTATATATAAACAATATGCCCAAACAACAAATATTATTCCCAAGCAGAAATTATACACAACAACCAACCATTCTCAAATTTTCATCCAAAGATAACAAACCAAGATAACATATTCGCTTACAAACCATACAAAAGGACGAAAATCCGAAACTCCTAGACCGAGAAAAATCACAGCACTATGCATTTTCAAAACAAAACAAAGCCGTTAACAACCACGAGCATAAAGTCAAAAACAATTTCAATGCCGAAGATGGTCTAAGTAACAGTCAAAGTCCAAACACCCAAACTCACCTCAGAAAATCCTTTTAGTTCAGAAATTGTGTCAAACAAGAGATGGGCAATGAGCTAAACACAAATCAGCAATGAAAATTACTATGTGTTTTCCGTCGAGGCTTGGAACTCTGCAGCCACCGAAGAAATGAAACGACTAAAGAACCCTTCGAAATCCCTAACCAACCCACAAATCAAAAACAGAAAGAACTCACCGGCGGATGCCAATAAACTAAAAGATTATATTTTATAATTCGCTCATACATAGACATAGAGATAGTGAGAGAGAGAGAGAGAGAGAGAGAGAGAGATGGAGCGAGAGAATCTTTCAGCACAAAAGAGAAGAAGTAGCAGTGGTGGATTTCCCACTACCATCGTTGCCAACGGCAGAGCTCGCTTACCCCGTGGGCGGCAAATCCACAAGATCTTCGACAGTATCAAGATCACCATCCTCTGTGGCTTCGTTACCATCCTCGTCCTCCGCGCCACCATTGGGGTTAACCTCGGCTCCTCCAACGCCGACATTGTCAAATAGCACCTCATTGAAGAGACCAACCGCATCCTCGCCGAGATTAGATCCGGTGTCGAGTTGACCGATTCAGCCAGTTTAAAATCTGTTCATCGATTTTTAACCAGTTTTTAACTAGTTTTTGATTCTATTAATTTTGAGAGGTTGTTCGAACTAGTGAAAAAATCGATTTTCGGTCCGACCAATTAAATAAATCAATTCAGTCCGGTTTTCATATCTTCGATAAAAAAACACATCAAGGGCCAAGAAGAGGGGAGAACTAGGTGGGAAAATTTTCCCTTTGAGAGTGACACGTGCCTTAGGGAAGGGTTTCTTTCATATAGTGGACATAGATATTTTATAAATTTAAGTTAATCTACTTTGTTAGTGAGCATGAAATTACAATATAATGATGATTTCCTTTTTTTTGTCATTTAGGTTTGTTATGTTCCTTGATCACATACAATTGATACGTTATGGGAAGAATCAGTAGAGTGTTTGTTGGGTTAGAATGTTGATACAAAATTTTCTCTAATCATTTTAGATAATTTCTCTATTAATGATACTTTATTTGACTTATTGTTGGCCAAGTTGCAACTTGATAAATTAATAAGCTCAAGTAATTTATTTCATATGTATTGTTGTGCGCATATTTTGAATTTAATTATGTGGTGTATTGGAATGCAGCACCTAAAAGAGAGGAAAATTTTGAGGAGACAGCCAAACAATTGCATATTCCTTTTACAAAAAGAAAAAAAGAAAACAGTTTTTGATTGTCCAATGAGATGGAATTCAACATACTTAAAGATTCAAGTTGCCATAATATTAAAGATGTTTTTGTTCGTTTGAAACAAGACTCCAAGTATAAGACCTTCCCTACTTAAAATGAATGGGAATTTGCAAGAGAGTATGCAACTGATTGAAAGTTTTTTTCACTATGATTGAGTTATTTTTAGAAACAAAATATCTTATGCCAATGTATATTTCCTCAAATTTGTGAGGTTAAACTATAATTGAATAAATAGTTGAAATCTCCTATTGAAGTGATAAGAAATATGGCATCATCTATGTTAGAAAAGTTTGAAAATTATTGGAATGTGATTCATGGCATAATAAGTGATGTTGCCATGATTGTTAAACTCTTGAGTTAACTTTTAAACTCTTATGAGATTACAATCTTAGGACACAAAAATGAGTTTACTCGTATTTAAGCTCTCTTTTTGGTAAACTCTTGCAAGTTTAAGTAAACTTTTGATAGAATCTATAAACTCTTGATTCTACTAGCGAGTTTACAAGTATATATTTGCACATGATTTTGGCCTCAAAGCATATTAATTTATTTGGTTGGTTACTTAGGTTGAGTTGCCTATATTATCCAATATGTATTGGGTTTTTTAACCTAATTTTATGTTTTTATTTTTTCTTATTATGTTTTGGAAAACTAAACAATACTATAAATTACTAAGTTTGGTATAATATAACCTTTGAGTTAGGCATTGAGTTATGCTTTTTACTTTATTACTTTTATTTTATTATGGAGTTGAAATGTTGAATTTTGATTATAGGGTATGCTGTTAAATTATATTTGGGTATTATGATATGTTTTTAAAATACTTATTTTTGTAGTATGTAAACTCGTAATTGAGCTTACAATTCGAGTTTACGGTTGAGTTTAGGTGGGCTCATAAACTCTTGAATTTGTTAATCTTGGTTGTTGTTGTTTTAAATCCTAGATGTAAGATAATTTTGCTTGATTATTACTTCCCACAATTTTATGGTAGTGATTTTGCACATGAAATTGATAAGATTGATAAATTTTGTTGTGATTTGGTGAGTGAGTATCAACATAATCCAAGTTCACTTGGGGGAGATGATGATAATTCTTAGGGACAATATAACATCATGTTGAAATTATAAGGTTTAGGTAGGGAGAAAGAAGAAAGGAGAACAGATAACAATATGATAAATATATTAAGATGTGTTGATATGTTATAAAAGATAAAGCATTAACCTCTATTTATATTCTAGTAACCCTAATCAAATAAGGAAATAAATCATGAAATATAATAAAATTATGATATGACTCCTAAATTATTTTATCAATTAGAGCACTAATTGATTCCACAATATATTCTAAAGATCTTGTAAAGATATTCTAAATATATTATAACACTCTCCCTCAAGTTAAAGCTTACTAAGCTTTAAGCTTGTTACAAATAAATACTTTAATTAAATAACATAAATATAAAATGGACTCCATGACTGAAACACAATTCAAGATGCTGGAGACGCCGGAGAGATAAACATTACTGGAAAGAAATCACCATTGGAATAATCGTCGATAAGAAGATAACATCACAAATACTAATATTGAAAAGTCATCACTTGTATGACTTATCAATAGGAAAGAAATCATCATCGGAATGATCGTCAATGGGAAAAGAATAACATGACAAACACTAGTATTGAAGAGATGTCATCACTGGTGTGATTCATCAGTGCGAAAGAAATCACCATCGGAATGATCGTCGATGAGAAAATAACATCACAAATACTAGTATTGAACAGACACCACTGATATGACTCATCAATGAGAAAGAAATCACTATCGAAATGATCGTCGATGAGAAGATAACATTACGAACACTAGTATTGAAAAGTCATTACTATCATTATCACTCTCCCTCAATGTTATGTTAGCATTGGAAAATAGATAAACAGTAAAAAAAGTAGAGAAAATAGATGAGAAAATGGGTTGAGAAAATAATAAATGAGAATTTACAAATGAGTTCTATAGAACTTAACATAGTGAAAAGCATGGACACCCTCAAGGCGGATGATACCGCTCTGATACCATGTTAAAATTATAAGGTTTAGGTAAGGAGAAAGAAGAAAGCATAATAGAAAAATAATGTATTAGATGTGTTGATATGTTACAAAAGAAAAAGTATTAAACCTCTATTTATATTCTAGTAAACCAAGTCAAATAAAAGAATAAATAAGAAAATAAATCAGGAAATATAATAAAATTATGATATGACTCCTAAATTGCTTTATCAATTAGAGCACTAATTGATTTTACAATATATTATAAAGATCTTCTAAAGATATTGTAAATATATTCTAACACATCACACAGCCTGCAAAAGAAAGATTAAATGTTTATGATTTGTTTGTGAAGAAAAACAACAAATCTAGAACTTCCTATGTTAGAACAGAGTTGGATCATTACTTAGAGGAAGTTTTGCCAAGAAATGTGGATTTGATATTTTGCTTTGGTGGAAACTAAATGGTGTTAAATATCTACCTCTCTAAGCCATGTTTTAAATTGCAGTTGCAGTCATTGTGATTACGGGCACCATGGCTGTTGCAATGTGAATTGCGGCCGTTACGATGTGAAATTGTTATAATCACACAAAATGTAAAAAAAAATCCTATAATTATTGTAACTCTTAATATATCTTTATTTATAATCTTGTATAGGTTTTTACACATTTTATAAGATTTTTTTGGGTGCTTATTTTATAAGACTTTGTATTATCTTCATGAATAATTTAAACTAAATTTATAATAAAAGTAATATAATATTGTTGTGATAATGGTTATAAATAAGTCTTTTAAAGTCTATTTTTTGAGCATATATAAGTATAATATTAGCAAAGGAGTAAAAAATTTGACAATAAATAAATTTAAACAATTTTCTAATAATTGGATAAAAACATGTCATATTTTTTAAATTGATAAAAAGGATCAGACTTATTTAGAGAAGTACAACCAACTGTAATATTCATCAAGCCATCAATCATCCAGAGCAAAGTAGTCATTCATAGATATGACTTCACTTACAAAAGAAAGCATGATAAAAATTCCACAATTAATATTTTGAAAATTTAGGAGCATCATAAGAAATTTTTTCATTGACAGGTCACAAATAATAAAGTAAATTATTAAATTTAAAATAATAATAAATAAAATAAATTAAAGATAATATAAATAAAACTTACTTGATAATTATTACTACATGGTAGAATGGCATGAAAAATCATAACCTCCACTTTCACTTTAGCTATTACCTTGTGTTGGTCCTTGTGCAAAGATATAATCATAAAATCCACCACCTGATTGATGATAATAAGGATTATGATAATTCATTAAAAAAATGGTGAAATGGCGAAGCTTAACTACTTGCACACTGATCATATGTATTGAAAGAAGGATGGTGATAATATAGTGGATAGTAACTTTAACTACTCTGAGATGATTTACCAATGCCAAAGTTACTAAAACTTTGTGCAATATTAGAAAAGGAAGAATATTCAAAAGTAATATTTTGTTGCCTTCTTCCTCTCTTGAATTGAGATTCACCTTCTACTATCACTAAATGAACTATCAGAAGGAACCAAATCTGGCCTATGAGTTGTCATATAAGTCAAAAGGTTCCTATCGCGCCAATGGTATGATAATTCCTAATATGGATCATTTTGTCTATCTTCATCATCATTATGATTAATTTTTCCAACTTCCGCATCATCACCATCATTACCATTGTTGTTACTTGGTAGATTTAAACTACTTTGACTATTATTTTCATCATAACCTTTATCATCATCACCAACTTCCACATCTTCATTATCAGTATCAATTCTAGACAGCCACTTTAAATTTTGTACGATCTAACAATGGACCTTCCCTTTCTTCAATTCATGGAGATAATGAATCATCTTTTTAAAATATATAGTCAAGATTGATGGGATTGAAACTAGTTTTAATTTCTTCTTGACTCTCCTCATTTCACGTCTCATTTTTAGCTTCATATTATAAAATGTGAAGACAAGTTTTTGTAAATTTTTTATACTTAAGTCTATTTCTTGTCTTTGTATAGATGTAGCTAAATATGCTCCAATTTCTCTCACAATCTGTAACTGAAGTTGTTTGGCTAAAAACTTTTACTGTCACACGTTAAAGGTTTAAGAGCACACGAGCCAAATATCATCTACCATTAAGCTATTTAAAAGATAAAGTGATATAAATAAATTAATTGTCACATAAAAAGTAAAGTTAAAATATATTTATTTGTATAAAAAAAAAAAAGTAAATAGTATTTTACCTGGATTCATTTGAGACCAACCTCTTTCAGCTTGTAGTGTGTCAAATGACTCGCTTTTTTTTTTTCTAAAAAAGCATTAACTATATAACATAATATAATATGCCAATATGTAAATATATAATATTAAATGATAAATATATAAGATTAAAATTTAAATATTTATTACTAACCTGATTTAAAGCTTTAATTTGATCATCTATACTTTTTTCTAGTTTGATGATAATATTATTGGTTCCATCAAATGTTCCTTTATATACATCAGTGCCATGTTCAACTTCGTATTGAAATTGCGGGTTAAGAAAATAACCTAACAAAAATAAGGTAATCAAGGCATAGTTAGTCATAAATATAAAAGTTTATTAACAAAACATAAAATTATAAATTATATTGACATACCTACAAAATGAATATCTAAATGCATGAATCTTCAACGCTGGTCTATTATGTCGCTATATTTAGAATGAATAATAATACTTTTGTTGAAATTGAATTGCTTTGGCTCGGTCTATAACTTCATAAATAAAATTTATCGTTGACTTTTCATCACCGTAGATTAGCCTTAAAACTTTTACTATAGCTTAAATACTTTCAATAAATCACCAACCTTATTACAAAATTCACTGCTTACAACAATTTTTTTGTGCTTCAAATACTGGTCTCTTTTTCTCTTTTCCAAATTTTGATCTTTTAAATTATTCAGAGTTAAACATATTTCTCAAAAAACTTTGCTTTTGCTTCATAGTGGCCTAAAGCTGCAAGAATTGTGTTGCAAACCGTGTAACACCAAGGATGAACAATTTCTCTACCCCTAGTAAATTTTTTAATTAGATTTACTATCCATTTTGTGATTATAAATAAAAGTTGTCACTATTTTTGCATCATCCAATAATTTTTTCATATTTTATTTTTTCCTATATTCTCCAAGTAAAATCTTAAACAATGAGTACCACATGCAGACCAATAGAGATGTGGCTCTCTTTTCTATTAACTTTTGACTAGTTGCTTTCAATACTTTTTCATTATTTGTAATCACTTGGACAACATATTCTTCTCTCCACTTCTTCTACCACTTTATTAAGTAACTAGGAAGTAATAATCTATATTTTTGCTATCAACATTAGAAGAAAATTGATCCCCTTGCTGTAGTATACAAGAATAATTCATAATACTTTGAATGATTTATCTATCTGTCTAACTATTACACATTATTGTTACTCCTTTTTCCTTCCATGAACCTTTTAAATTATTTATCCAATTCATGCATTTTTTTATACTAAGATTCTAAATATACATATGAAATTTCATAAGAAGTTGGGCACTTAACTCTTTGGCTTAACTCAACAACTGTAACAATTAAATTATACAACCAAGGAGAGTTAGATAAACTCATACGGTAAATGCTCATAAATTATAAACTTGCTTACTGCTTCTCCAAGCTTCTTTCTTAGTATTTTCATCAATCCACCAATAATTTTTTGTTGCTTCATACTTTTACTTCTCACAAGGTTAACATCTATAGATCTCAATTCAAAAGAAACATCTTGTAACTCAGATAATTGTGGCCTTGTGACTCCACTGACTCTTGCATGAAAGCTTCCAACCCGGTCATACATATTTTTTGAGATCCTCTTATTTGTTGTCTGAATAGTTGTCTATCTTTCTATTCACAGTGTGAATCTAAGGCTTTCCTATGTAGCTAGCCTCATTTGTTCATCAATAATGTCTTTCCACATTATCCTCTTCAATCATATCCTTCTAAACACGCTTCAAATTCTTCTTTTCTTTTTTTAGAGTTAATTTTTTTTTTTTTTGCTTTTTCATCCATGAGAAGTTTCATCATTTATATTCTCTCTCACAAATGTGTTGACTTTAGGACAACCTGCTATTTGTCCTTTATAATGTTCTATATATTGCTTCAATCTAGCAATGTCACCCTTTATTACTTTTTGACAAAGTTTGCATGTGATATTATTCTGATTTCCAATAACAGGTGTTCCAAAATGTCCACCCAATGTTATCACTTGGAATACCCTTTGACCTTTTTGTTGGAAATTCTTCTTCTCAGGTAGCGTTGTTTAAATTTTGTAATGTTTGTTTATAAAAAAAATAAATTATAAAAATTATTAATCAACAATTTACTTTAACTTTAAACTTTAATATAGACTATACTAATTATCTTTTGTTTAACCAATAATTAATTAATAAACTTAATTATCATAAAGTTTTAATTAATTATATATCATGATTACTAATGTTAATATGACATTGTTTAAATTTTATAACACCTATTTATAAAAATAAATTATAACAATTATCAATTAACAATTAATTTTAACTTTAAACTTTAATATAAGCTACTAATTATTCATTTTTATTAATCAACAATTAATTAATTAATTAACTTAATTATCATAAAATTTTGAATTAATTAGCATTATTAGTTATGTCCAATAACATATTTCCTTCTCTATTCCAAGATATACTTATCTCTTTTTCAAAATTTCTTCCCTCTTCCTTAATTTATTTTTTTCTTAATCAAACACAAATTTTTAACCAAAAATTAATTAATTAACTAAATTATCATAAATTTTTTATTAATTATCATTATTCCTAATGCTAAATACAACATTGTTTAAATTTTATAATACCTATTTATAAAAACAAATTATAACAATTAGCAATTAATTTTAATTTTGAACTTTAATGTAAGCAACTAATTATTTATTTTTTAAACAACATTTAATTAATTAACTTAATTATTATAAAGTTTTGAATTAATTATAATTATCAATTTTTGCCAATAACATATTTCCTTCTCTCTTTCTCAAAATTTCTTCCCTCTTCATTACCAAAAAAAAAAAATCTTCCCTCTTCCTCAATTTATTTTTTCATAATCAAACACAAAATTTTCAGATTATTCTTATAATTTTCTCCAATTTTTTTCTCCATTAATCATTTTCCCAAAAATTTTTTTCACACTTCCTCTCTTCCCCAAATCTGATTCCCTCTTTCCAAATATCTCTCTCTTTTCCAAATCCCAAATTCTCATATCAAACCCCCCAAATCTGTATCTCCCGCTCACATTCTCGCACCCTCCCCCTACTGGCTTTCTATTCCTTTCCCTCATTATGTCCTCATGTTCTTCCTTTGTTCTCCCTCCTCCATCATTCCTCTCCCCCTCGTACTTTCTATGTCTTCCTCAATCATCGACCATCCCTCTTTGACAAGCCCCTCAAGCCCTTCTCCCCTTATGCTTTCTCCTTCGACAGAGATAAAAACAAAGATCACAAATTTCAAAAGAATAGAAACAAAAGAGACAGAGAGACCTAAGAGTGATGGCCGATGGGTGACTGCTTGCCTGAAGAGTGAAGCCGATGGTCCGATGATGGTAGTCTATAAGTTTGAGAGGCGATTTGAGATTGATTTAGAAAATTGCGACTATGCGTAGATGAGATGGGATTTTTAGAGCTCTGAAAGGTGACTCCGTGAATGTATTTTGGCTGAAATGCTTTTTCATGTGAGAGAATTACATGATTGATACTTTGAAAACTTTGATTTAAAAAAAAAAAGTGGAACAAAACAGCATTGGGTACAACGCCATTCCGTTGCAGCCATAACGCTGTTTCGTTGCGGCGATTTTCTATGATTTTGAGTCACACTTCAATTGCAGTGTGATGCAATTTCGACCACTGCCGTAATTGAAATATTGCGGTCGGCATCATTTGAATGTAGTCTATAATTTAGAGCCATGCTCCAAGCAATTGCAAGAGACTTATTAGCCATTCTAGTGTCTATTATTGGTTCTGAATTTTTCTGAATTTACTTTCGGTACAAGTGGTAGGTTGGTGAGCCCTCACCATAGTAGGTTGCATCTAGAGACAAATAAGCTTTAATGTGTGTCCAGAATTGGATTGTTGCCTATAAAAACAAAAAATAACAGAGGCCTTTCCTTTTTTATTTCTTTTCTACATTGCTTTGTTAGTAACTGATTTATTAGATGTTAATTTTTTTTTTGGTTAATGTACAGGGCCCTAAGGCCCAACAGAAAAATAAAACTATAACAAAAAACAACTCTGGGAGCACCAGCTCCCTTTGCATCACTTAACAAAATCTGCTCTATGTCTTGCAATGGGCTCTCCCATATTATCAACCCACACACCTAGCCACTTTTTCTTCTTTTTTTGAAGGAGCCATTTGTGTTAACTTATACCCACCCCCTTGTTGAGGTTTCCAAGTAACTCCTAAGCGAGTGTTCTTCCTATTATCCTCCGTTATCCTATTTCTTCTTCTCACTCACCTCTATCTGCAAAATGTGCCACTCTATAATTTTCAGAGGGTTATTTGGTCTATTATATTGTTCTTCAAAAATTACTTTTGTTCCTCTGTTTCTATAGTAGCGAAATGGTGATAGCCCACCTTCTCTTTCACTCCTTATACTTCCTTTTCCGTAATTATTCTTTAAATTCTCTTTAACCCATTCTTGTAGTTCTGCAATATAGAATTTCTCCCTTTTAGTTGGATCAAGGGTTGCATTCCATACTTGGGTGGCACTTGGACAGTCTCTGAGAACATGCAAGAAGGTTTCAATTTTAACCTCACAATCCTAGCAATAGGGGTTAGCATTGCTCCACTTGGCTCTCCTTGCGTTGATGTTAAGTCTTCCATGGGCCAACAGCCAGGTGAATGTCTTCTTTCTCTTGACTAGGTAAAGTCCAAATTCCTTCATCTTCTTTCAACAACTCATAAGCACTTTTTACCTTGAAATTCCCATCGCTTTCACCAGGCCAGTATAGACAATCCCTCTTAATTCATCCCTTGGTATTGGCATAGATTTTAGTTTATTTATTATCTCTGGTTGCAAACTTTTTCTCCAATTTCTTCTAGTCCTATTCATTATTCCCCCTCTCCCCACCATTTCATAGATTTTGTCACTTATCCCTTCTCCAATATCTTTTAGGGCAAAGTTTTTCAAGATCGCCCCCTTCCCAATTCAAGGATCATTCCATAAATTAGTTTTTCTTCCATCTCCCCCATCCCACAATTCAAAATTCCTGAGTTTCTACATACATTAGTTATGTTTTTCCAGATTTTTTAGTCTTCCTGTTTCACCACTATCTCTTTGTTCATGTCTTGGCCTCTGCCATATTTTCCTCTTAGCACTTTGACCTAAGGGGCATGCACCTCTGTTTTGATTTTCTATGCCTATTTTATCATGCACACTAGATTCATAACCTTTAAAGTTTCTAACATTTAGGCCTTCTCTTTCCTTCAACTGGCAGACATATTTCCAATTCACAAGGTGGCACTCCTTTCTCCCTCCCCATGGCTCCAGATAAAACTTCTTTGCACCTCAGTTTCTATTAGAGTTCCTTTTGGAATTTTCACTCATCATTATATATATAGGAATAGAGCTAATTACTGAGGTAGCTAAAGTGACTCTTCCTGCTAGTGACAGTTGCTTTGTTTGTCATCCTAATAATCATTTTTTCACCTTATCAACCACAAGCTAGAAAGATCTCTTTCTAACAAGTCCATGAAAGATCAAAATTCCAAGATACATGCCCCAAGTTGTTTGTTTCTAAAAATCTTATATATCTCAACTATTCTTCTCCTTATTCCATCCTTTACATTTTAGAAAAAAAAATTTGGGTCTTTGCACAATTCACCTTCTATATTGAGGCTTTGTAAAACTTCTCTATGCATTCCATTGTGCATCTTATTTGATCCACTCGTTCCGAAGTCACCTACTTCTTTGACTTGAGGAACCTGAAACCTGGTTTGGGACGTGCCAAGAAACAAATGACTCCTGAACTGGATCATCCTCTGTCCATTGATTATCATCGAACTTCAAGTACTCAGATAACTCAAAAGACCACTGCTGGTTGGTGAAATAGCTGTCAGGTGAATCAGCCAGCCAGTCTTGGATTTTTATCTGTCATTTTGGTACCTTTGATATGATAAGAAAGGATCGTTGGCGTAAACAAGATATATAAACACTCCACTAGCCGTAGTTTACTGAGGTGACTTCGTGGTGACCTTCCTATGAACTATGATAGGAAGTTTCAATGGTACGCAATGCGAAGTAGAAATGCCACGTATCCAATATCACTGAACAAAAAATATAAAATTATGAGTACAGGACAAACTGAGAGTGGGGCATGCCCAGGATGACTTGGGGAAGACTTTCAAGAGATGTTAAATGTTAATTTTTAATTGAGTAATTAACGAGTCTCGTGGTTGGACCAACCCCTTCACAACGGAGAAGTACTAGTCAAAAGTGGTGGTGATTTGTGGTCTGATGCAAGTTTCTTCGAACCACAAGTTTAAGTCTTTGCTTGCATCTCATGAGCTTCCGGATAAATGGCTTTATCTGCCCTTCTATTCTTTTACAATGGAGCATGCTCTTGCTCTGGCTTCTAGATTATCTCTAGTGTGCCATCCAAAAGTTTGGTGGGAATTTGAAAGATCAAGGGCATGCTTCATTGAGAAGATAGAGAAAGTAGAAGTCTTAATTTTCTCTGTAGAAAAAATAAATAAATAATAAACGCAAGTTGTATATCAAAATTTTTCATTCTCCCATCCCATCTTCTTTCTAGCAAGTTAGTATAAAATGACTTGCATATCAAATTTTGACTAATCCATTTTTCAATTCCTTAAAAAGATGACATAGAGAGCACTAATTCATTATATTTAAGGGGCTATTCGCTTTTTATTGCATTTGATAAAAAGAAGTCTTAATTGACCACAATAAATCATTAAGAATATTAATTTGATACACTGAGTTTCGCTTAAATTCAATGATACAATTAAGAAGAAATTTATATTTTATTTGTAGAAGAGATTTCTTTTGTTGCCAAAGCATGCGTTACACGAAGAGAGTTTTTAAGTTTATCAGAATTAGTCCAGTGCTTACACATTATTGTGTTCGTAGCTTGTACAATCAGCCTTTCATTGACTCTAATTAGCTTTGACACCACTAGAGATTCACAATAGGGAGGAGAGAGGAGGTGATCCCATACCAAATTCTGGTCCCATGCAGAAAATGGTAAAAAGGGGTCCCGAAGAAACACTTACCAGGAAGTTCATAGGTATCCTCTGCGGCCTTTCATTTTGGGGGCTGCGTTGGGTGAAGGAGCCTTCCTTTGATTCAAATGAACATGCAAGTATATAGCTAATAGAAGTTGACATCGTATTGAAATCTTGGCTGGCTCAGATGCAGCATTTCAATTTTGAATTCTGAGTTTCGTTAGTCCTGAATTTCTCGTGGTGAGCTGATGATGAAACCAAAGGCAACTAACAACAGCTGGTCATTTTCAACCTCTTCCTCTTATTAGGCATATGTCAAATCAAAACATCCACTCTCCTCAAGTGTTCAACCCTTGTTTCTTGGAAGCCTCGTGGCACAGCTGAGTTGTGCTTTTAATTAAAATAATAATAATAATAATAATATGATGAAGGGATTTTTTTTAATAAAAAGTATTTTTTTATTAAAATAAGTATTTTTTATTTATATTTTAGTATGTTTTAGATGAATTTTTTCTTTTTAAAATGATGAAGCACTTATGCTTTCTTTTTAACTAAAATCATCTTCCCATCTCTGACCTTTGGAATTTTCAGCAATGAAAATATTACGGTATGGAATTTCCATTCCTCTATCGATAACAAATGCTTTTCTTGAGCTTGGTTCCATGAATACTCTGTGATAACCGGACAGATGACTGCTGCACAGTGTTTGTGCGTTGTCAAATTTATCATTGCAGGTGTGTGCTAAACATGTGCTTCAAGACTAGACCATCTGCTCCCTTGTAAAGCTGCAGCTTGCATTTACAGTTATACGTTCTAGCTAATCGTATGCACCTTGCTCAGCTCATTCAAATACTGAAATCTTTTATGTTGTCCACATCCCATTCCCCTTTCTTCCTTTCCCTCCCTCGTGGCCAGCGAGTCTTGTGCTAGCCTTTCTTTTCTTTTTCATTGTCAAATTTTGTTATTTGTCAATTTCTCTCGTCATAAATACAGTGCGGTGACTGGTTGGCAACAAAAGTAGATAGAAATTAGAAAGCAGAGCTAAAACTCAAGATCAGGGATAACTAATAAAGCAAAAAAAAATATCCTACATTACAGAATAACAACTAGTACATCCGTATAATATAATAGGACATTAAGCATGCATTATATTTTTTTTTTCTTATCATATCACAAGTCACAGCCAAAGGCATGGATATCAAGCAACAAAATCACTGCAATACACACACACAAACAACGGAACCAGAAAGACCATACAACTACTTATGCTCCTCTGCCGCTGAACAGAGGACCTCGCTAATCGTTGAAGCAAAAGGCTGGATTGGTTCTTCAGCATTCACTTCAAGTTCAAGCAACCTTAACCTCGATGGTCTTGGGCTTCTTGGGCTCAGGCGGAGGCAATTTCTCCACAGTGACACTCAGCACGCCGTCTTGGCACACGGCGGAGATGGCGTCGCTGTTGGCATTCTCAGGGAGCGTGAACTTGCGCATGAATTTGCCAACCCTTCTCTCCATCCTCAAATACTTGGCCCCTTCTTTCTCTTCCTCCCTCTTCCTCTCCCCGCTTATCAGAAGCACGTTGTCGTCTTCCACCTGAACCTTGATGTCCCCGGATTTCAGCCCCGGCATATCGATGACGAACACGTAAGAGTTGGGATATTCCTTCATGTCCGCAGGAGTGGCGGCCATTGCCTTTGCATCCCGCACGTATGTCCTGGTCGGAGCACTGAGGGTCTCGTCGGAAGTGTCGTCTGTCAGGTCCATCATGTGTTGCAGAGTGTTGAACAGCGGAGAATCGAAACCCACGACCCTGAAATCCATGACTTTCCTCTTTCCTGCTGGAGAAATTTTCTAGGGAAATTAGAGTTGCTGAGAAAATATCAAATTTTCTTCCTTTCCGTCCGCGATTCTGATCTGAGGTAAAGGGGACGGATTCGACTACTTATAAGGGCGGCAGAGGTGTTAGTGGAAGAAGAAAATGGAAGTTTCTGGAGAAACAGAGACCGTGCATAGCAACTTCCAGCAGGTTCGGTTACATCTTAAAATCCTTCTACTAGCGTCCAGAAGCTTGTGGTTGATATTTTTTATTTTTAAATTTCAGAAATTTTTTTCTTTTTCTTTTTTTTTTTTTGGTCCAAGTGTGGGACATTTTTGGGAAAAGGGAAGAGGGGGATCAATCTCGGAAGGCAACTAAATTGCCGCAGAACCACATGCCTGATCCACACTTTCAGAAATTTGAAACATTCATTAGATTGCAGCAAATTATATCATTACGATCTTCTTGTTTGGGCCTCTGAGTAAATTGGGCTCAGTTAAGGACCAACAATAAACAGTCCCCCCCGAACGAAGGAAATGTGACACTGACACCTATACTATGCTGACAATACAGTGAGGACGAAATCAATCAGACATGTATTTAATGGCCAAAAAAAAAAAATAATTCAGACATGTATTTAAGAAAACGACCTATAAAGTCGAGAAATTCTTGCAGAGGTTTTATCCAATACATTTTAACATTAAATCATTAATTGATTAGAAAATATATTTATTAAAAAAATATATACTTTAAAATAAAAATAATCAATATTACATTAATAAATATATTTTTAATTATTTAATATTAAAATATTAAAATATAATTATATGATACTATTATTATAATAATACTTTAAGTATATACAATAATTTATCTTAAAACTAAAATGAAACATAAAAGATCGAGAAGCCGATCTTGTTAGATTACGAATGACTCAAAGAATATCCTATGCAAATATTAAATGGTATTTGTGCATAAACATTTTTTTTTATTTTTATCTATCTTATAAGATAAATTATTTTAGTTTTAAAATTAGAATATTAAAAAAATATTAATTATTTTTTTCTAATTTCACTCCTATTTTTCAATAAAGAAAAAATTAATAAAGTAAGTAAAATTTAAAAAAATAAATATTAATGAAATGAGGAAAAAAAGATAATTTATTGAATTATATAATTTAGTCTAATATAAAAAAATATTATATGATCATAATTTTTTTTGTCAAAATTTTTAACAAAATAATTTAATATATTTTTTGACTCTTAAATAGATAAATAATCTATACTATTTAATTTTATTTAATAATTTTTTTAAAATTTTAGTTGAATTTTTTTTAATTTTAAATAAATTCTACAAAAATTTATGACTTTTTTTGGTTTTGTGTAGGAATGTATATACATTCATACATACATGTATATACACATATATATATATGTATGTATGATATATATATATATAACTTAATTAGTTATGTCCTTAGAGACCTATCAGGATCACAGTGTTATTAGATCGGGACCACCCTAACTCAAGGCAAACCCTGTCTATCTTACGGGCTGACCAACACTTCACGCACTGCTATTGAGACAGACCTTAACTCTGCCTATCAACACTAAGTCCTTGAACAATCCTAATTTCGATTAATTTTTAACTAAACAGAACCTTAACGAGACTCTTGATATCATTTTTTGACTTACAAAAGAATAGATTATTTCATGAGTTCATCCTTGTTGATATTGACTCTATAGAATTAGCTCACACCTTAGACAAGAATGATTCATTAAAAATCTTATTCTCAAAAATCAAGATCCTTAAAGTTTATACTCCTTTAGATTGGCCTGTTTACATATATACTCAAAGATCTTTCTTAAAAACTTTTTCTCCTTAATATTATACTTATCAAGATTATGTAAATGCCTGATATTATCTTTTCTATTATCAATCCTATTTTCATTCCTGGTTTATTTGGTTTAAACGAGGAATTTCCTTTAATTTCTCAAAAGGGTTTATTAAATGGTTTCATGACTTTGGAACCTACTGTCCAAGTCTTCCCCGATTATGCTATCTCATTCTATTATAAATTTAAATATCAAACTTACCTTTCAAACCGGCTACCGCCTTCTTATGTTTTGTAACCTCTATGAGTGTCAGTTAGGATAATAATATGGGATTATGATATTGTTCAACAAAATAAAGAAATAGACATAAGGTGGTTGGTAAGAGTCATAAAAATCAAATGGTGAAGTAAATTTGATCAATCCTTGTTATTTGATCAAAAATTAAAAGAATGGTTTCAGAAGAATCCAAAAATATCTCAAGAACATATTAGCTCAAAATATTTCATCAGAAGCTTTATTTTTAGCGAAAAAAAATAAAAAATTATGACTGAATTAGCATCTTCTTTATCTAAAAAGGAATTTTCAAAGAAACTCAAGGACGTATTATCATAAATCTCTCGAAGATCAAGACCAAGAGGATAAAGACGAAATAAGGTTCTAGTCAAAGTTTTACTCTGTTCAATGAAAATGACTGCTATGGAATCATCTAGCTGTAAAGGTCCAATCAGATCATTAAAGCTACTCACTTTCGATAAAAGTTAATCCGATAAGATAAAAAGATGCTCATCAAAATCTGTCAGATTCTCATTACTTTTGACTACTTTGATAAAAACAGACATTATTGTTCATTCACGGGTTCAACAAGTTCATCATATTCTCTTTAACTTTAAGAAAGTAAATGTTATTAGTCAAAGGTTGTAATCAATTGTATCTGTATTAATTATTAGTGTTACTGTAAGGAGATGCTTTCAATTCTCTATATAAGGAGTTTTTTAGTTTATTTGAAGAGTCAGTCTAGATTTTCTCCGTCTTAAAAATTCTCTCTTTGTAAAAGCGTGTGTTGTTCTCCCATCTCTGTTAACTTTATACCCATATTTCTTTGTAAGTTTAAATCTTTTTAATAAATTTATCTTTTCAGTATTCATATTCTGTTTTAAAATTTTTTTGTATTAATTTTTCTTTAATTTATTTCTATCTTTCTATTATATTCTATTATATATATATATATATATATATATATATATATATATATATATATATATATATATATATAGCATAAGGAGAAACGGCATCATCCTCTGCTCTGCTCGTATAATATTACTCATGCATGCATGGCGATCAAAGTCAAGATGAACCCTTCGTGGGTGGCTTCATGGGGTTGGTCTTCTTCGGAACGGCGATGGCGAGCACCCGGTCCTGATAAACGGCAAAGATGTCGTCCGAGTTGGCAATGTCGGGGAGCTCCAACTTCTTAAGGAATGTACTTGACGCCGTCCTTGTCCCTCATCCTCTTGCCGCTCACCACCAGCATGTGGTCAGGTCTCCATATCTGCACCTTGATGAGGTCGGGCTTGAGCCCCGGCATGTCCACCACGAACTTAGGCACGAGACGGCGCAAGGGGACTTGGCGTCCGTTTCGTCGGAGAAGTCTATGTGGTTAAGGAGACACTCCAGCAGACGAGGATCGAACCCAGTGCCCCTCAAATCCAGGATCTCTAGCTTCTTAATTTATGTTTTGTTTGGTGTCTCACTCTCTTCAATATATATATATATATATATAGTGAAGGAAGAGGTGCATGTTTCATAGCTTTGGGTGGCTAGTGTGTGCTTTTGAATGCAAAAGGTGGCTTGGGTCTGGCAATGGAAGATTCAAGTAAGAGGCAGAGATTTTTTGAGTAGGCAATGCGTGCCGGTTGTCCCACCCACAACGAAGGCTCGCTCCACCTGGAAGCAGACGTGTCAGCCACTGCCCTCCCCTTTTTTTTTATAAAAAAAAGAAATTATTATTTTTTTAAAATAAGTTTTTCACCATCCTCATCATTTATCTATTTATTTAGGTATGTATTTATTTGGCCATAAAAATTGGTTTGTTTCTTGTACAGAGAATCTATGAGTCTGTATACATAAATCAATTTCTAAACACTAAATGTGAAGATATAATTGAGTTGAGAATAATTATTTAAGTAATGGTTAAGTTAGATAATAAGTAATTAGTTTTATTATTACTAAATAAATAATTTCGAAATATTAGTTGTTAGCATAAATAATAATTAATTAAAAAAACTAAGTTTTATTAAAAGTCAAAAATGTATCAATACCACTTTTGTTTGGAGAGTTGCTATAATATTTTATTTTATTTTTAGATTATCAACACTTAAGGTGATTTATTAAATATTTATTAATTATTTTTTATAATAAATATTTGAAATCTACCAAGTAAAATTAACAATAAATAAATATTTAACAAATCAATTTAACTGTCAGTATCTAAAAAACATATATGGATATTGAATTTCACTTTTCACTCTAATTGTATTCTAAACTCACTTTCAAGTATAAAATTATTGAGCCATGTTATACTTTTAAACATGTGCACCAAAATTTTAGTCTCAAAATATGCGGTAATCCAGCTTATCACAACTATATACTAATCAAATTAAAAAAAACCAGTGAGGCTCAGAAAATAAAAGACAATAATAAAAAATTTAATTGTAAATAAAATATTTTGATTTATATCCATATATAATTATAAGTTTTTATGATGTAATTGACAATTTGCTGTATACTGATTAATTTGATCACCAATTCATTTGAAACAAAAATTGTAAACAAAAAAAAAATCTTTTTTATACGAGCTGGAGAATATTTAACATTACTTTAAACTAATGTTCCTCTATGAATCTAGCTAGCTATCGAAAGCAAAAGAAAAGTTAAAAATAATTCATTTTCAATTTTTGCTAAAGGTTAAAGTGTAATTTTATAACTTATTATAGATAGAGATTAATAAAATAAAAATATTTTCATATCCTTCTAAACAATTAGTATAATAATTTATTAATTATTACATAAAAAATTATTTAATATATTTTAAAATTTTAAAATATTAAATACTTATATTTTTTATTAGATGCCAGGAAAACTATTAGAAAAATTATTTTCAATGATTTAACATTACTCTTAAATTAATTTATTAATTTTGATTAATAGTTAATTTAGTGATTACTAGTCTATGCACTTGTAAATTTTATAGGTATTTTTATTTTTTTCTTGTACATTCAATATATTATCTTATTATTATGTATTTTTCATTATTCATTTACACTTCTAATAATATAATTTTGATTTGATTTTTTTATACATATTTCTTATTTTATATCTCAATTAAGCACATTATCATTTTTTAAAGTAACAATAAAAAATGTAAAATTAAATTACTTATATATATATATATATATATATATATATATATATATATATATATATATATATATGAAAACTTTTAATATTGATTAAGCATACCACATAAAAACATCAAACATGATGACACTATCGACAATATTAATTTTTATATGTTTATATGAGAAGATAGCATAGAAATTTCAGAGAGTATGAAGAATTATTCTCTAACAACGAATATGATAGATTTCAAAGATAAAAGTAAAAAAAAAAGAATTTTAAATAGTAACATAATTTTAGAAGAAATAATTAATATCTAGTTATAATTAAGAGTTGCTATGTGGTAATTAGAGACAATCCAATTATCAATTAGTTACATATCAATATATTTGATATTTACTGTCAAAATAGTTACCCTCATGCTATTGAGCTTGCGGATGATCTTTGCGACGCGGACTAATCCGTGGGAAAGGCCCATAGTTTCTTTGTTTGGGTATTAGATTGTTGGAAACAGGATTACAGCCTTACAAGGCGGAAGTACTCTTCCTTTCGGTCAGGCTAACATTTGGAGCTCCACCGGATTCTCAACGCTGAATTTGACTCTTATAAAATGAAATATTATGAATAAAAAAATAAGAAATTTATTTTAAAAAAATAAGAAATTATAATTATTAATAAAAAATTAATAAAAAATTAATAAAGTATATTTTAACAACTATATAATTTATTTTATATGTACATATATTTTATTATAATCTCAATTATTAATAAATTAACTATTATCATTCTTTATTTTTTTCTTCTTGTAACGATACATAAAAATAAGTAATCTTGATATGTTGTTTAAATGTCATTGGTAAGGGTGAAAATAGGCTAAACTTTCTTTAAATTGGTCAAACTTATTTTGTAAAATATCCTCCTAAGTCTAACTTAGTACCTGATATAAGTTTTTTTTTAGGGTTCAACTTGGTTTTTTTTTGTGAAAGAATAAAAGTCTGACACGACCTGCAAGCCTATTTAAAGATCTACATTATATAAAAATTTTAAATTAAATTAACAAGTTTATACTTTAAAAATTTTAAATAACTATTATTTTTAATTAAAATTATTAAATTATGTTTAAAATTAATAAATTATATAAATATATAATGATAAATAGTATAAATATTATAATTTTTTAATTATATATAAAGATAAATAAATTGACCTATTAAACTAAATAGATATTTTTAATAGCATAAGATTGAATTATTTAACAAAACAAACTTTTTATAAAAGTCTAAATTTAACATATATAATAAATATGTTAAATCTAATAAAACTGAAAATAAATTAAGTCATAGACTCTTGACAAGCTGCCGTGGCCTATTCTCATTCTTAGGCATTGGAACATTCAAAAGGATAAAAACTTGTTCCATCACAATAGGGCTTCTTTTAATTAGAATTTGGGTAATAAAATGGATATATAATTCTTAACCTTCCTAATAAATAACCCACAAAAATGTAATTTAGTGTTTGAATAATACTAAAACAAGCTTTATTTGTAATATTAAAAATTTAAATTATGTTAAAAAATACTTGATAAAAAGAAATAACTTTAATATTCTAAATAAAACTATTTTATATATTAGCTTATTTGATTGTTAAAATAATTTATAAAAAGATCATCCGCAAAGAGAAGATTGGATATTTGTGGTCCTTTTCCTACTTGATAGGTTTTCAATTTCCATTCATAACTGCATTCTCGATAAAGTGGGTGAAATTATTCATGTACAGGACAAATATGTATAGGGAGAGTGGATCCCCCTGCCTAACTTCTCTTGAAGTCTTGAAATATTTTGTTTAGCTGACATTCCACAACACATTTATATTAACTGTACTAATGCACTCTATAATGATTTGCCTTAAAGAACTATCTATTCCAATCCCCTTCAAGACGTTTTCTATGAACTCTCGGCTGAGCCTATCGTAAGCTTTTTCCATATCAACTTTTATAGCAAAGCATCCCTCTTTCTTTTTCATCTTTCCCATCACATGAATAATCTCCTATGCAATTAGGATATTGTCCCGTATATTCCTTTTGGGGAACAAAACTCACTTGGTAAGGATTGTTTTCATCCAATTCACAATTACTTCTATTATAATCTTGTAGCTTGCATTACATAACGATGTTGGCCTAAATTAAATTATGCATTCTTGATTCGTTACTTTCAGAATCAGAACAAATAGAGTTTTATTATACTTATCAATCTTAACTTATTTGTTCATTACTATACTGATAAATCCTTCGACAATACTGTTCACAATATCACACACATTTTGGTAGAAGAAGGAAGGGGGCCATCAGGTCACTTAGAGCCCCCATAGAGAGCAAGGCTCTTTGAACTTCTATTTCTTTAATTTCACTTGTCGTCTGCTTCATTTCTTTGCCATCAAAATTCAGGAAGCTGGTTGTGGTTTGTAGGTACTCTTTGTGTTCTTCTTCCGAAAATAGGTTTTTGTATAAATCCCTCACCGTTTAACACAATTGGTTTTGGTCTTCAATCCACTTTCCCTCTCTGCTTCTTAGCATCAAAATTCTATTCCTCCTCATTCTTTGTATTGTCTTTGTATGATAGTATTTTATGTTTCAGTCTTCATCTTTGATCTAGGCTACTCTAGATTTTTGGTGACCATGAGTTCTTCCTCATACAGAACTTCGTTGAGTTCTCTTTGTATATCAAGCACCACCCTATTAAGATAAGGATTCTCTCCCTCTTTCTTGTATGTATACCTCCCAATCTCATTAGGATCTTTTTCTTTTTCATTTTAATATGCCCAAATACATTTTAGTTCTAGCTTCTCAATTTGCTAGTAACTTCATTGATCTTTTCAGTCAATTCTTCTCCTTCCTTCCAAATATCCTTTATTATTTAACAATAACTCTTGTGAGTACTTCAAGCTATCTCAAATCTAAATGACCTTTCTCATCTCAAATCTAAATGGCCTTTCTCTTCATTTTTCACCTTTCCCATTCAGAAGGATGGGGATGGGGATGGGGATGGGATGGTGGTCTGAAAAACGAGGCAAGGTCTTGACTATGACATCTCCAAACTTTAATCTCCAACTGTCATTCGCAAATAACTTGTCCAACTTTCAAAAACATGTTCCATTCCTAGGTATTTAGGCCTTCTCCAAGTATACTTCAAGCCAACTCTCCCAAAGTCAATTAACCCACTTTTTTATATTTTTTTTTATCAAAAAGCTCACCTATTCACTATTAAATTTAGCCATTTCTTTCTTTTCAATAGCATCTCTTATATCATTGAAGTCACCCGCCATCAGTCACTCTTCATTAACTACATTAGCAATATTTTCCAGTTCCTCCTATAACATTATTTTCTTCTCCGCATTAGGACTTGAGTAAATAGGGGTGAACTGCCAGTCTCATTGATTTTCATATTGAATTTTCAAATGAATGAATTGTTCATCTTTATTGTCTACTATAACACCTATTTTATCTTTTCTCTGAGCCACTGTTATTCTTCCCGCATAACCTACCCCACTAGAGTAGTCATAACCATCAAACCTAACGTCCTAATTGTGTTACTTATTCTGTTAGGTTCAACTCTCACTTCAGCTAGAACCATTACATCAAAATTATTTACCTCTTTATAAAATTTACAAAATCTAAACAAAATTGGGCTTCTAGCCCCTCTACAATTCTATAAGAAAAATTTATTTGTGTAATCCATAACAAACTTAATCAATGTTCATTGTTACCTTTTCATCTGCCATAATGCCTCCATTTTACATTTGCATATCTTCCTCTGGTACTATATTCCTTCATCCTCCTTCCCACTAGGCTTTTTCTTATGTCAAGGGATTTGGGTTGAGGGATTTTAACTTTTTCATTTATTGGGCCTTCTACTTTAGGCCTTTGATTCTCACTTAAATTGAAACGTTTCTAGACTACTCCATCTCGAGCCATGACTTGAGTATTGTAGTTCCCATTTTCTTCCAATGGGTCATGTTTTGGACCCTATTTGTCTCACTCCCTTATTTCCTCCTTCTATCCTTCCTTTATTATCCCTTTTAGGCCCATTTATATTCTCCTTTATGATACCTTATTATCCACCCTCCTTTTTACTTGGAGCTCTTTCCTTTTTCTTCCTTTTATCTTTTTCTAACTAAATGTATTTTTGTGAACTAACTACTTCAAATATATTTGTAACTACCTCATTGTTCCCTCCCACATCATCCTTGACATCATGCAATTTTATTACTACCTGGAATTGCGACTCCTTTTCACCCCTAGTGCCTTTCGTTGATATTTTCTTTGCACTTTTTATTGCTAGAAACTTCTCTTTGCTGGAATTGTCTTTCTCTTCGATTCTTCTGCATAACCATCTAAGGTCCATAATAAACCTTTGCATGTTCTTTCCTTTTTCTCATATTTGGCTCTCCTACTTCTTTACTCTCCTTTCTTGTTAACCAGCGGCTTATCTGGATAACCCTCTACATAATGTTTGAAGGTGTCGCAATGGAAGCATGGAAGATGTAATCTTTCATATTCTCTTTTGTATTTCCTTCCTTTGAGTTTGTATTTGGCGAGGAGAGGCTTGGTCAAGTCCTCTTCTATGCACATTTTTGCATATTTTCCCCTTGTTTGTATCACTGTTGTTAGATCCACCTTCCTCATCCTTCAAATTCGATTGCCTATGCACTTAAGGACAAATTCATCATAATACTTTATTGGAATGTGGAAGTCTGACCCACATAGCCACCCTATCCTCCACTGCCATGACTGGATCAAAATTGGGAGTCCATTTCCTCACAGTTAGATAGATGTTAATTTATTTGTAGATGAAGACACATTACCTAAAAATGATTATGCTACTATATATGATGACATGGATATAGAAGATAGATGTTCAAGTATAATTTAAACATTTGATTTTTTTCCTCTTAAGCTTGATTTATATTTTGAGAGTTAATAAGTTTCTTTTCCTTTATCAATAAATGCATATGTTATTCATGATGATGTTTGCACTTCATAATTGGTTAAACCAAATAGCAAGCATACTTATGAATGGATATTGTTTGTTTGTTGATTTTTTTTTTCTTGTGCGACTTTGTTTATTGATATTCTTTAATGATTCCCAGTTATATGTTTGGATAATGGTGTCAAACAATTTGATGAATATTGTTTTGTTTTAAAAACAATTATGTAGTAAATCTTCGAGTCCATTATTGCTAAATTTCATTTTTTTTAATACAAAAATTGAGGTAGGGATGGGACAGATCAATCTCTACAGAGTTTAAGTATAGGGAAAGAGAGTACTTAGATATTCATTAATGAAGTGAGAGAAAATCTCGTATTTTTCTCATATAACTCAGTTATTTTAGTACAAAGAATTTTTTTTTTCATATGAGTAAGGCTAAATATTACAAATTGAATTTTATGAATGCATACACAAAAGAAATTTATTGTAATATATAGTAATTTTTAAAGTGGGGATCCCATCTTTTTAATTGATTAAGTCCACTCTTAACAAAATGATTTTTTTTAAGAGTCTTAGTTCAAGTAACACAAAGTCCCTTTCGAGATACTAGTCTCGAAATCAAATTTGAGCTAAAACTAATTTGTCTATATTTTAACCTACTTTCTCTTTCTCTCTTTATACACTAGCATGGCGTTTAATATACATGAATGATTATGCAATGGAATGGAGGATTTTTTCATTTATTAATAAAAATCAAGAATTGAGCATGGAATACATTCCCTCTCAAAGATGTAGGATTGTGATTTTATGTTCCATGGAATGTGTATTATTATTTTTTTTGTCTAACTTGCCCTTATTAATTTTATGAAATTATATTTATTTTTCTTCTTAAATTTAACTTATCTAATGAAACGACTCTTTAGTAAACAAAGTTTTTTTTTTGTTATTCAAAAGTTTAAAGAGAGGAGAGACTACCTGATTCCAAGGCTAAGATATGCAAAATGCCTTAACAAGGGGCTTATAGTAATACTTACAGATGGCTTACTAATGAAGAACTTCAGTAAAATTTGAATTTAAGACATATTAAAATATGAAACTTAATCACATCAATTGAGCCGATTCTTTACAAAATGCATAACACCTAAGATAAATGACAATTAAACCTTTTACATAAAAAGTATTTATGTTATTTATATCAATTTTGATTCCATTCATCAATTCTATGAATCAAATAATAGAATGAGTTAAAAAGACATTCAATTTCAAAATATACTAAATTATGAATTAAGAATAATTATTCCATTCTATTTTTATTTTATTCTAATTTTATGAAATAATTATTTTGTATGCCAAATTTCACGTAAGTCTTAATATAATTCGTACAAAATTCTTTCTATACCTATTACTACTCTTTGCATAATTTTAAGATAGTTGTTTTAATCGAAGTCCAATTGTCTTACATTAAAATATCTAGAGGTCTCTCAGTGACTACGTAAACAAATGAGCTTACCAAATGCTCAATTGAGAAGACAAATGGCAACCCAAAATAACTAACGGTCAAAGAAACACCAATTGTTCCATTATATTTACAATACATAACAGACGGCAATACTTCCTTTTTTCTTTAATATTGTATCATTTATTTTATTAAGTATAAATTATTTTTTAATACATATTCAATACTTATATAATTTAAACTTAAAATTATAATTCTTAATATCTTATCTGTAAAAACTTTATCAAACATATTGATTTGAAAAACTATTAGATTAGTTTATAAAATAGTTATACATATTCGTACAGATTTTGTTGAAATTATTGTTACTTATTCAATTAATTTAAACTATACCTACCGATATTCACTCTCTATTAGATACTCAACTAAACATATAATTATTATTTATTTAAAAATTAATTCAAAAAGGGTTAAAATATAATCCACTTACATTTCATAATAATTACACTCTCAAATACAATATAATAATTGCTGCATTTGCTCTCTTCTCGTAGAACTGTAATATTTTAAATATTTTGAAATATTTCACTTGAATTCTTGCAAGCCAAACATACTAATTTAAAAAACTATTAGATTAGTTTATAAAAAATTTATACATATTTGTACAGATTTTTTTGAAATTTTTTGAATTTATTTAATTAATTTAAACTATAACATATTTATAAAATAATTGTAAAAAACAAAAAATACAGATTGAAAGGTACTTAGTACCTCTCAAAAGGCTAGTATAAATAAAAAGAATTACTCTTTTTGGTCTTCATTTTTTTTATTCTTAAAATGCATTCCTCTATTAGTTTTTTAATAAAAAAATACTATTATTATTTATTAAAAACTAATTAAAAAAGAGATTAAAGTAAAACTACTTATATTCTACTACAGTTATAATTTTAGATACAATATAACTACTACTTCCTTTTTCTTTGTTTAGAACTGTAATATTTTAAATATTTTATTTTCATTTTTACTTTTATATCAGATAATTACTCTAGGGACTTAAATCTTTTTTATTTCTTTTATTTATCATTAGTTTTTGAAATAAGAAAATATTAAAAGAAAATAATAAAAAATGTCGATTGAGTGGCACGCTAGTACTCGTCAATGTTATCATTTTAATAAAATAAATAATTTAATTTTTTTATTTTAAAAAAATTAAATTATTTTTGTTCTTTCTATTTTTATAATATGAGTAATTTTAGTCTTTTTATTTGTGTATGTTAAAATTTTAACATATATATGATTATCTAGATATTTAAATTAATCTTAATAATAAAATGAATTTTTTAATAATTTTAATATATATTTAAATTAATTTATTTTGTTATTAAAATAATTTATAATTAAATTTTTATTAAATTTTTTTTAAAAAAGTAATTTTTTAAAAAAATTTCCAATCATACTGTTATTTTTATAAAATTTAATTTAAATATTTAAAAAATCACTAAAATTACTTATTTATAATATACAAATTAATTTTTTAATATTATAAGAGAATTTTTGATTAAATATTTTACTAACAAACAAGAAGAATAAAATTGTTTATTTTATAAAAATAAAGGAATAAATACTTATAAAATATTAATATAGTAAAAATAAATTATGTTTTAAATATAAAAATTGTAATTTAATTATTAAAAGTTTTATCTTGAAAAAAGCATTATACCATTCGACCTTAATTTAAAAAATAAAAAAGGACAAATAGTTCTTTGAATTTTTGGTTTTATTCTGTGTCTTTTTCGCGTAAAAAAAAATTATACTAATCATATAAATTTATTCGTTAATTTGGATTCCGAGATCGACACGGCTCCTTGCGTTCTCCAAGAAACGAAGAAAGGTTAGAGATTTAATTTTCCTTTGCAACCTTTGCATCACCGCCTCTGATTTTTGCTCCCTCTTTATGTTATGTAAATTTTTTCTTTTTGAGTTTTTCGTTTCCTGTAACCAATTTTTTTTTTTTGTTTTAATGGATAATATGTTAATTTCTGGTGACAATGGCTTTTTTGTGTTAGTTGTGAAATTCTTATGCAGTTGTCGTAAAATTCTAGATGATGTTGAGAAATTTTCCATTTTTTGTTTTTTTAAAAAACTGCCCTTGATTTTATTTGAATAATTTTGGTGGCTATTCTATTGAAACCCTAAACTCTGAGTTGCCTCTTGGTTATAAGTTTATGTTTTCTTTGCTTTTTTTTTTTTTTCCTATGGAGTGATAGGAAGAGCTAATTTTGTACACATGCCAATAAAGAGTATATGGGTTGTTAATTACTAAATAATAATTACTCTAAGAAAATTACAGTGCAGTTTAAGCTGGTTACTGAATTTCAATTTATTTGTGTTTTTTACTTTTAAGCCCCAGTGTTGTTGCTGACTCTAGATTATTTTTTGTCCCTGCTTTTTAGGTGTTAATTAGTTGGGCAGAACATGTCTGATGATGCTGAATATATGGCAGAGGAATATGAAATGGAAGATGTAGAAGATGATGTGGATGATGAGTCTCTTAATAGAGAAATAGGTGGCACAGAGTCTGATGTTGATGAATATGATTACTCAGTTTGTAACATGCTGTTTCTGATATTTCAGATACTTATCACCTCATTTGCAATTAGTAGTGGTTGTGACTTATCTTTCCTCCTGCTGTGTTAGTGTTGAGTGATGAATCAAATGTCAACTGTTTATTAGCTTATCTTTTTTCCTGCTTTATTGGTTCATGAAGCAATTATTAACTGTGTATTGAGTTAGGTTCATATTTCTGGGATTAACATGGTAGTTCTGGTGCAGAATAGTAAGGTGGTTGACACTACAGCTGCTCAAGCTAGAAGAGGACAAGATATCCAGGGAGTTCCTTGGGATAGCCTTAGCATCACTAGGGAAAAGCATCGGCAAACTAGGCTAGAGCAACACAAGAATTATGAAAATATACCTCATTCAGGGGAGGGGTCGGGCAAGGTAACACTTTCATGCCTTTTCTTTTTTTATATTTTAGAGAAATTTTTTATTCATTCATGTCATTAGTCAGAAGTATAAAAAAATGCTGACCTGTCCATTATTTTCTATCACAAACAGGATTGCAAAAATACTAAAAAAGGATACTCATATTATGAGTTCGGAAAAAATTCAAGATCGGTAAAGTCAACTATTCTTCATTTTCAGATAAGCTGTGTCTACTCTGGTTTCTATTAAATTTTTGAATGGTTCACTATAACTTAATGTTTGGTAAGAATGATGATTTCATGGAATCGAAATGTAATAGGAATGGAATGGAATGACACGATGATTCTAAATCCATAGTTTGATAACTTTTGGAATAAAATATCTTTTCAAGTCACTCCATTATTTGGTACATATATAAAATTACTATAGAGTGAAATCAAAGTTGATGTAAATGACATAAATACCTCTTATAAAAAAATCTTTTAAACATTAATAATAATGTTTAATTTTATTTTTTTATAATTTGATTAGAATAAATTTGTTAGTTTTAAAAGAATAATGTTATCATGTTAAGTAAATATTTCACATTTATTTTTATATATAAATAAGTTTTTAAATCAAAAATAGACTATTTACGTCAAGACTAAAAATTATATTGATAAACTAAAACACCATCAAGGTTGATAAGTAATCAAATACATAAAATTTGATCACAAAAAATTACAATATAAACTGACATGTAAGAAGAATAATACTTTATTACAAAAAAATATAAGAAGGACAATAGGTATAATTTTATAAAATTTTTAAAAGTATATTAGGAGTAAATAATTTTAATCTCATTTTATGGAACATGAAATTCTAATCCTACCTCTCAAGGAAAGAATGAATTTGATGCTCTATTTCTGATTTTATGGAATAGGATATAGAATGAAAATATCATTTCATAATTTTTTTTTTGTAAACAAATATATGAATCTCTCATTTCATGAAATGAAATTAACATTTCTACGTACCAAACGTCACGTAATATTATGCAGAATGTTGGTTCTCTTTATTCTACATAAATGAAGTTATGAAAAGTTATGAGTGGAGGCCGAAGAAGGGCTCTTATTTATTTAAACCCCTTGGCCCCTTCAATGAAAGCCTGCTGGATTTGAAACGAGGACTAAACATGGACTTGCTAGTACTACTACCACCTGGCTAAAGGCTTTGACAATAGGTCAAATAAACCACCTGACCTAAAACTTTAAGCTGTTTGGTAAGGGCTCCAGAATAATAACCGTAAGATTATTATTTTCATTTTTTTGGGTAAAATGGTAACCTTAAGATTATATTAGTGAATTCTTTTTTTTGCAGAATTAGAGAGTTGATAGTAAGAAGATCCATATTTTAGGTTTTTACTAACTATTAAAAGTAGAGTAGAATACATTGACCTCCCTCGTATTTAGGTAAAGTAAGACGGTACCACTTATAATTTATACAGAGCTTCAATTTTATAATGGAATAAATAACCACATTTTGTATTTGTTATTTTTTCTGCTATAGAATATAGTTATTCAATTATGTATTGTGACTTTGTCATTCTTGAAAATAGGTGGGATCCCTTTGTTATTTTCAAGTTTTTAATCATATCGAGAACACCTTTTTGGCTCACTGGAACACTGTTTTTTCTCTAGGTAGGTGGATTCTTTGTCATCCCCCAGATGTACCTTCCCTTTTATCATAATGTATTGTATATTATTCTTTCATCAAATAAAAGTTACTCTAAAATGAAGTTAGACTTCATTGCACTTTTGGTTCCCTAGTTGCAACATAGCTGCAATTTGGTTTACCAAGTTTCAATTTGAGCAATTTTTCCTCTTCGTTTTTAATTGAGCTTTTCAAACTCATTGTGATTTGAGCTGTTCGACTTGTGGCTAATATTTTCTTCTGATGAAAGAAGAATTTTTCTTAAGAGACAAGGAAGAATTACTGCAAGAACAGAGGATGAGAGATATCCTCCTAGTAGAGACAAAAAAAAAAAAGAAATAGACAAAATAAACATAATTGTCATATCAAAATACGTTTCATCCATTGGAGGACCTTTTTTATGAATTGTATCGTATCGTAATGAAAAGATAAATAGCTTAAAAAATATAGTCTAGTAGATATGTATTCAAATATCATGAAAAACAAATCAAAGTATTAAACTTTAACTCAAGTCTAACAAGATTAAGATCACATATATGAAACGGGGCAGAAGCTTCGCTCTTTTGTAGATGAAGAGGCACTTGCTTGAACAGAAAGCTTACAAATGGGAGAAGAAATCTTCCATGAATGACAGTTATGGTACATTGGTGCAGAGGAGAAAGCCTTTTATTGAAACAGCACAAAGGTGGGGCAGATTGAATTTTTTTACCCTAAAGGATCTTTTGATCCTACCTGGCTGGTTATTAAAAATAAAAAACAAAATTACAGAGTTTTCAGAAGTTGGGTCACGCAAATCTGGGTTGGAAATCCGTCAGGAACTGGCTGAAAAATCGGTGAAATCAGTATCCAAGAATTGCACGAATTGTTCGGAATGAATTGAATCAATGCGGTTTGCACCTGGTGTAGGAGCAAAGCTCTTTTACTTGTTTTATTGGTTATTTTCTTATTTTTTGAAATGGAGAAATGCTCAGTTGTATTTTGTGATCCCGAGGGGCCTGTCAAACACAAAGGAAAATTCTACCAGATGAGACCGGTGATGCTCTGTGGTAGTTAATGTTGGGGAATAAAGTGCGTATAGTGTAGATGAGGATCTTGAGGTCGATGACTAGGCATACTAGAAAAGATAAGAGTACGAACAAATGTATTAAGGAGCTATTGAGAAGATGACAAAAGCTCGCCTAAAGTAGTTTATTCATTTGAGGATAAGACCAACGAAGGCTCAATTGAGAAAAGTGCGTGAAATGGAAAGTAGTCCGATTAAAAGGGGTACAGGAAGACAACAGAAAATTTTGGGAAAAACTATTAAAAAAGACATTACTCTAAATTAATTTAGTGAAAATTTGTTTTTTGATAGAGCTCAATGTTGTCAATTGATTCATTTAGCCAACCCCACCTAGTGGGTAAGGTTTGGATGTTGTTGCAGTTGCTGTTTTGTTCCTTTAACGTTGTTCTTATTGTATTAAATTTTAGCAAGACTAGCATGTGACATTTTAATGCCTAATTGGCTGAGATAAAATGGGACTCGTATTTTGGACTGGGCTTAGAGATATACTTAACCTAGTATAAATAGCCCTTAGGATGTTGTATTCTGCCATCATATGTTGTATTTTCATATTTGAAGTGAGTTTTAACCCTAGAATCTGAAATTTCTTTTTCCACTTCAACTTTCCCTACTCTTGAACCATAATTCTGTGAAGAAGTTGCTGTGTATCTACATTCTCTGCATCAGCAAGATTCAGTCATGGTTCAAACTAATTTCCGATTCAAATGGTGATTCGTCGCTGATGGTTCATTTCGGATTGAATCGTGCTATTTGATTTGTGAATTATACAATTTCAACAACACTGAAAACATCCAAGACAAGTTAGTCAGCTAAGCAAAGCTTGCCAATCTCTCTGCATATCCAACAAATAAACCCCTCCAGAATAGCCTTTAGCTGAACACCATAAAGAGGCTAAGAAAAGTACTTTATTCCAGAGCACAGAGGAAATACAAACAAGTTATTATCTGTGAACGTTCTGGCATTTGTCTTCAACCTTACAAATAACATCAGATATTATACAAGGCCGGAGAGCCTTGTCCTCTTTATTCCTCCCATAACCCATGAACTGACACATGAGAAAATGCTCCAAACTCTTTGGACGAATTCAACATTCACCAAAAGTGCCAGAGAGTCTACACCATAGATATCTAGCAGCTGACGGTGTAAAAATATAGGGTTGCTAATGTGAGAATCAGCAGGAGATATGATACTAAGATTGGGAGAGAGAGCTTTTGAGGTCTGCAAACCTGCAACACATGACTACTATGTCAAAGTAGCATAATCTATTCATAAGATGCGAATCTCGAGCAATATCTGGCATGGCATATGCTTTGAAGAGATAGGATATTGCTATTGTGGGAATGACTGACATTTTTTTTTTTTTGGTTTTATGTTAATGCAGTTGAGGAATCTGGTTTGGGCTACATCAAAGCATGATGTATACCTTATGTCACACTTTTCAGTAATTCATTGGTCTTCTTTGACTTGCACGAGGTCAGAAGTCCTCAATGTTTCAGGACATGTTGCACCATCAGAGGTGAGTGTTTCTTTCAATAAATTTTGTCTATTTAACTACCTTTATTTCTGATTGTTCAATGTGTAAATATTATGATAAAAATGCTTAATTTTGTTCTTATTCTTCAAATTTATGAATTTCATTTACAGAAACATCCTGGGAGTCTGTTGGAGGGACTTACACAGACTCAAGTTAGTACTCTTGCTGTAAAGGAGAAGCTTCTCGTTGCCGGAGGATTTCTGGGTGAACTTATTTGTAAGGTAAATGGATGATTTGCTTGTGTTGTGAGAAATGTCTAAATTGTAATCTGAAGTGGATCCAGAAGTATCTGTATTTTGTGTACCTGGACCTCTTTACTAAACTTTTTAAGCAAAATGCTGTGCACCCCTTGCTTGCCCCTTTAAGGTTTAGTCATTTTTTTCCTTTTGACTAGTTATTTATAAACCTCTGTCGTTTCAATCAAGGCCAAATGGTGCTGAATGGTTTATCCAATAAATAGCAAGACTGTTACAGTGAAATTAATGAATGCTTTCACAGAAATATTAATTCATATCTGGCGGTGAAGACAGAGAGAGAGAGGTTGTTTGAGTGATAATATGAACTAATGCTAAAACATTATATTAATTCATTTAATAGCACGACAAATAGCTGTTAATGGATAAAATTTAGAAAATTTTAGGAACTTGTAGTCTGTAGAATCTAATATAGAGTCATAACCAGTCATCTTATTTTCTTCCTTTGCATTGCTTCTAGTTGTTTCTCTATGTGAATATCAAGATCTTGAAGTCAATGTTCAAGCTCACTGTCGATAATTTCAATAGCAAATCCACCCATGGTGTACAACTGTCTCCACCAAACTCCTACCGGCATTGGTGCTGTTCTGTTATTACCACCATCATGGAACCAAACCTTTTTAAGATTGTTGTAGAAATGCATGGCTACTTGTTGCAAGCAAGACTGGTTCTTAATTGAGATTTGAATGTAACTATGTACACCAGTAAGATTGAAGTCATGTTGAATTTATAGGGTGATTAAAAGCTTGGTTTTGTCAAAAAGAGGCAGCTTGATTTTTTCTGAAAATTTTTGTGCCAGTTTTAATGAGTGATCACAACTTATTCAAGATAAAGTGATGTGGATGTTAAATAGGATCAATTCACCATCTCCAAAATGCTTTCCATTTAAATTTTGACATTATCTTAAATGTTTTAGTTCAAGAACTTCAAATTTATTATAGTTTCTTATTTGGATTTTGATAATCATTGCAGTTCTTGCATGAAAAATTGTTATCATAATTTAAATAGTCCTATTACCTATTCTTAAAATTTCAACTAGCTATATCTGTCTTCTTTTATTTTTTGGATTATGGGTTTTTCAATAGATCATTGTCTTATCTTGCTGGGACAAAGAAATAGTTAACAACCTTGAAAATATATTTGGTTATTGTCAAATCTAATTTGGGCAGGGTTGGTCTGCATTTTGTTTTTCTCTCTGCCGCTAATTTTTCTGTACATTCTCCTGTTATTTTACAGGGTTAAATTTTTTGGCAGGTATTAGTTGCAAATCTGACTCTCTTTATGGACCCTTTTTTGCTCTCTTGCCTTTTATTAGAGAAGCCCTAAAAGACCAGAATGTTTTGTTGCTTAACTATCCTGAAAAAGTGTACTGAAACTTTGATCAATACCACTGTGTTGAAATTCTAAGTATCACTCTTTATAAGTTTGCTGTAAAAATTCCAACTTCACTAGGAACTTGAAACCCTTTTTGTCCTCTGATACTCAACCCTAGAACATATTATTTCCAGAACTTTTGTCTTTCGAAACCTTAAGTAGCTGGCTCTGAAGAAATTATGTTCTGGGAAGGTGTGTCAATTTTTCTTTTTTGTGGCTTTCTATATTTCAGACAGTGTGGTGTTTCCTGAGTTTTATAGACCATGTGGAACATGAGAAGAACTCAATGACCATTTGTACGCTTTGCTACAGTGCTAGATACATTATTCTACAGATTGTGGTGTATAAATAAGACCTTGACATGTGTCGGTTAGATAATTATGGTTTTTGACTCTCTTTCCTTTAACCTGTTATTAATATTTAATATTGGAGGAATCCATTATTGTTGTTACTCCTTTCTCCTTCATTCTTTGATTCTTGATAAAAGAAATTCATTGAGAGTAAGATGAAGAGAAGAAAGTTACAAGTAAGATTTTGGTAGATTATCAATCAGACTCTATATGCTTTTGTTTATGGTTATACCGCTAGATTATTGCCAACTTGTCCCTCATAGGATTTGTTCTTGATTTTAGAACCACAACAGATATCTAGATTTTATCTCATTCTTTGTTACTGGAATGTGGCACCTAGATTGACCTGATGTTAGCTTTTGCTCAAGGACAACTTATGATGATAATGCTATCACCAATGCCGTTGAGATTTATGTTTGTCCTAGGTATATAGTTTCCTTCTCCTGGTGCTTTTGTTATTTAATTTATGGACATAGCCACTAAGTTTAGTGAACTTGGTTTCTGGTTTTTAGTGGTGCAGTTAATTTCACAGCCTCAAATAATGATTGTGGAGTCAGAGACTTTGATATGGAGAAATTTCAGCTTTCTAAACATTTTCATTTTCCCTGGCCAGTGAATGTGAGTCCCCGAGATATTGTTCTTTTCTTTATTTCCTTCTCCCTCTTATGACTGATAACTGGATACATTACTTTCGTTCCTTCCTTCAGAAATTGCATTACCATTTGTTCTTATCAGACTACATTGTCTGGCATTAAAGAACAATTTTTGCAATAGGAAATATTGCTGACACATTGGCAATATGGATGAGGCGAATGGCACTCTTTATTATTTGTTCCCACTCCTCTCTAACTACTTTCAGTCTTAATGTCCAAGCAATTTAATAATAGAATAGATTAATAAGAGTGCCAATAGCCCCACCTTGGAATATGTTCTTTTAACAAGCTAGTAGCAATCTACATAATCTTTTAGTTAGATCATACTCTTATTACGCTATTTTTTCTTATCCTTCCTTTGCCTTCTATTTATTTTCCCTATCCTTGTCCCCTGCTTTTGCTGCAGCATACTTCTCTCAGTCCAAATGGTAAACTACGTATAATTGTTGGAGACAATCCTGAAGGTATGCTGGTGGAGTCCCAAAATGGAAAGGTAGTACTCTACACCCTTTTTGGTTAACAACCAAGTGATTCTTTATTTAGTTGTATCCTGAGAAACCCTGTGATGGAAATTATCGCTAATCTGATTTTCTTAATATTGCAGACAATTGCGCCCTTGTGTGGGCATCTGGATTTTTCGTTTGCATCATCATGGCATCCTGATGTTGTGACCTCTGCGACTGGAAACCAGGACAAAACCTGCCGGATTTGGGACGTACGAGATTTATCCAAGTCAGTTGCCGTGTTGCAGGGTAATCTGGGAGCCATCCGTTCAATCCGGTATACTTCTGATGGCCGGTATATGGCTATGGCGGAGCCTGCAGATTTTGTCCATGTCTATGACGTGAAAAGTGGGTATGAGAAGGAACAGGAAATTGATTTCTTTGGTGAGATATCAGGCATATCTTTCAGTCCAGACACAGTCCCTTTTTATTGGGGTTTGGGATCGCACTTATGGTAGCCTTCTCGAGTACAGCAGGTGCCGGCACTTTTCATACCTTGATTCACTGATTTAAGTTAAATGTTCGAGGAGCAATGAGTGACATGGCAGCCCGTGCAATTGAACGTTCTGCTTTACATTTTACAGTTGAGTTAGGTTGGTTTATGTATAAATTGAGTATCCTGCAGTTGTTGTCAATGTCTTGTATTTGTAGGGTTTGTATATATCAGTGTGTGAAAAGGAAGGGGATGTACAGGAGGCTAGAAGGCGATGATAGTGCATATGGGGAGGAAATTAATTTGTAATTTAGAAAATTTCTGGGGGTGGGAACTCATTATAGTGGGAACATATAAATCGTGATGTTCCTTGGTGTTGGTCCATTAACTGTCTAGTTGATCAACGTTTGATTGGAACAGAGGGAATCATTCAAGTTAAAAAAGTAATGAAAGATTGGTGTTTGCTCATTCAGGTTGTATGGTTTCCCCTAGTTTTGTAATGAAAGTAACGAAAGATACTTAACGACTGGGCTTTCAAGGTCAGAAAAATAGGCAAACTAAGAAGAAAAGATAATGTCATTAGCATTTATTTGTGTACAATATATTAACCCTCTTGGAATAATGTTTATTGCACATCAAAAAGTCTCTACCTTTTTCACTCTAATGAACCATGTCACCAATTTGAAGGTGTAAAGGAAGTGGGCTTTTGAAGGCGCAAGTGTAAGTAATTAACAATGTGTAAATATATAGTTAATTTAGTATGATAAGTAATTAAATAATCTCATCTTTGAAATTTGGTGAATGGAAGTGGGATTTTAAAAGTGTTAGTGCAAGTAGATGACAAAGTATAAATATATGATTAATTTAGTATGACTAGTGGTTAATAACTGCCATCATGTTTTGAAATACTCTGTATTGAAGGTGTAACGCAAGTGGGTAACAATGTGTAAAAAAGTAATTAATTTAGTGTAAAAAGTAGTTAAATAACTTTTAGTAGGTTTTGAAATGATAAGAGTTAAAGGTACAAATTAAGTGGTTAATAATGTGTAAAAAATTAGTTAATTTAGTGTGAAAAGTGATTAAATAACTTTTAGAAGGTTTGGATATGTAAGTGTTGAAAGTGCAAGTTAAGTGATTAATAATATGTAAATAAGTGATGAATTTAGTGTGAAAAGTAGTTAAATAACCTCTAGGAGGTTTAGAAATGCCAACTAATGAAGGTGCATGTTAAGTCATTAGTAATGTGTAAAAAAAAAAGTTAATTTAGTATGAAAAGTAGTTAACTAACCTTCAGGAAGTTTGAATATGCCAAGTGTTGAAGGTGCAGCACAAGTAGTTAATAATATATAAAATAAGGATTAATTTTGTGTGAAAAGTAGTTAAATAACTTCTAGAAGTTTTGAAAATGCCAAGTATTGAAGGTGCAGTGCAAGTGATTAACAATATATAAAAAAGTAGTGAATTTAGTATAAAAAGTGGTTAAATAAATAAGCAGAAGGAGAGCAGGAAGAAATGTGGTGAAGTAACCTTCAAAGTCAAATTTAACATGTGATCACGTAGCCAGCTAGAAGAAAAATTTTGAGGTGACTTTGGGTGTAAAAATGGTGAGAGTTTTTTAGTGTGCAAATAACAGAATTGACCACTTTTGTTGGTGATGCCAAAAGATTTGAGAGGATTATTTGATGACGTGGTTAGTGAATTTTGTATGATAGAAGAGATCTCCCTTGTTGAAGCAAATTTGTAATTTGGCAAAGCTTTTATTCTCAAAGTCATACAAGAGCATTTCACCAAAAAAGAAAAAAGTCATTAAAGAGCCACTGAAAAACCGATAGAAAACTAATAAAATTTAAGAAATAGCCGTTGAAAATAATGGAGAATGGTTAAAACAGAGAATAAAGGCATATATAGTACTAAAAAGATATACTTGTATGTAGTTATTGGATTATTTTTCGCTTTGTAACTTTAATCGTGCAAATGGGAGTGTAAATAAGTGTTGTTTGTTTTAATATTATTATTTGTGTAGTATAACTAACTTAAAAAAATGAGATAATTTTGTTAGTTTCTCCCCATAAAAAAGTGATTTCATTTTTTAATGCAAAGTTCGAATTTACTATTTTGGTCCTTGAAGTGCTGAGTCTAAATGCTTTAGCTATGTACATCAATGAAGGGGTCCTTTCACCTTTATAGAGATTATTTTAGCCTTTTGTTTGACACTTTGACATTCATTTTAAGGAATTTATCTCCTCTAAAGTGAGGGTTCACTTTAAAGGGTAAGTGAGAAATATTAACTGTTGATAAGAAAATCAACTATTGAGATTATGACAAAATACATGCATATGTATAACAAATTATGAGATTGTTAAAATTTACTTCTTTAATTTTCTCATTAATAGTTAATACTTTTCACATTATTCTCTAAAGTAAACCCCTCACTTTAGAGGAGCCAAATCTCATTTTAGGTCTTTTCTTATTTGTATTTTGGGTAAGATCCTTTTTTACAGCATCATGTGTCGGTTGATTATTCAGCACTAGGTGGAGTCGTAATAAACATTGTCTTTAGTGGAGGTTCGCATATTTGAGCTTTGGCATTAATTTGGGGTTCGGGCTCTAGTAAAAGAGGTCCTGTCTAGTGCTTCTTAGGTTCATGAAACCTATGCATGGTATAAGTTGAGGATGTTTTCATTTATTTCTTCTCATAAACAAGCTCTTCTTCCTTTTTTTATTTTTGTTTCCTTTGTTGCTTCCACACAAACTCATCATGCACTCTTTTGCAAATTCTTGCGATCTCATGTTGAAGGTTTTTCCTTGTTGTTGGCCTCTCACCATTCGCAGGTATCTTTCGTACCACAATAGTATATTTCTTTTTTATTTTTTCTTTCTTCTTCTCGTTTTCTAGGTGTTAGGAAATGGCTAGGGGGAAATAGTTTTCTCCCCTTTGATCTATGAGTAGCTCCATCATAAGGATGGCATATGTTAGTCTCTTGGTGGTCTTCTATAGGTTCCCTCTTCCTTCAATAGTTTGGGATAGACGTGTCATTTGATAGAAAGGGTTATAGAAGATCACACGTCATTCCCTCTTCCTAACGAACACATTTGTTTTGCAATTAGGCTAAGAGAGGAAGATTTCTTCTATGTATATGAGACTTTCTTTACCCCCACTTGATTTAAAACCCTCATTACGAATTTTGAGATTAAGGTTCTAAATGAGCTAGGCCAGACCTTTCCTAGTTGCATTTGAATGCTTGGGCCTTTATTAGGGGTTTCAAACTTTATGCAAGTCACTAACGAAAGTCTCCACCGTGAATGTCTTCTACTTCTCTCGGGTTAGGAATACCGATTGAGATAAGAACGATGTGAGTTGGACACCATTCTTTGGGCAATCTATGATTAGTATATTGAAAACATTCAAGCAGTCGTATGGGATCATGGCCTTATCACTGAATCTCAGCTTGAAGGGTGACTTCTGTGTGGAGGATTAAGATGTAGTCTTGAATGCCAGAGTATGCTGTGTAGCTCCAAAATCCAATTCATCATTGCTATATCTAACCTCTTTTTTAGGCCTCCTACAATGACTTTATTCACTGATATGGCTTCGCCATTGGCTTGTGGATGCTCCATTGACATGAACCGTAGTTTTATTTGTAGTTCCTTACAAAAATTCTTGAAAGATTTATGAGAAATTTAAGTTCCATTATTGCAGGTTTAGCTTCATCTATGCGGGGACTAAAGGAAATGGGGCCAAAATATCCATACCCCATCTAGAAAAGGGCTAAGTTGTGTTGAAAGTTGTCAATTCTATTGGCAGGCCTAGGTAGAGGTTTACAAATCTTTGGCACTTGTGTCATCTCTTCATGAACTTTGTTGCTTCCTTCTTCATGGTTGGCTAGTAATACTCAGCTCTAAGCATTTTTCTTGATAAGGACTGACGGTACAAGTGACGGTTGTATACCCCTTATGCATCTTCTTTTAGGGATGATAAAAATTCTCGCCCCTTACCCATGACGAAGCAGGAGATGGGTACCTATTTAATAAAGAGGGACAGAGGTGAGAATCATACTATTTGCCTTATGAATACTTGTGATACCCATGAATTTTTTTTAACATTTTAAACATATTATAATTTTTTCTTTTTCTTTGAGATAATATAGGAATTTATGTTTTCTTATTATCTTACAGTAAGTTTTTTTTTTCTAGTAAATGAGTTCATAATGATAAAAAAATGTTAAAAAAATTTATATTATTTAAATAATAAGTATTTATATGGATATATTATTTTAATTTTGTAAGTATTTTAAATTTTTAGAAAACTGTAGTATATGATGCTAAATTTTATTCATTTATGTTTTTCAATTTGTGTTTTTAAAAATTTTTAAATTATTAGATATACGCAGATATCTACGACTACCTTCCTTCTCATAAGGAATATAAATGAGTACTCGCGATGAGGACAAGGAGAGCATTTGTCTCCCTCGTAGGGCCTTGTTGACATTCCTACCTCTTTCATCCTATACTTGGCCTTGGAGGTTGACAAATATTTCAGGAGTGGGGTTAAAAAGCCTCTTTTGTACAATTGATCTCTGTGTAAGAGATACAAGCCAGCATACTTCTATATTTTTTTGGCTTCACCTTGCTTGGGGCCTAGCTCTCCTTTCTCAAGTAAAGTTCGCATGGAGTTATTCCATGACAGTTCTAGTTTTGCTACTTCTACCTCTAGGATTTTGGGTGGTGTGATGCTTGGTTACAACAAAGTTTCTTGCAAGACTGTTAATTATGCTTTTCATTCTAACAAGCTTGGATAGGAGGTCTGCTTGGAATTTATTCTCTTGTGGTTCCATACACAATAGTGAATTTATCAAAATAGGTAGCTAAGCTCTTAACTTTGTCTACGTACTTGGCCATATATTCATCTTTCGTTTGGTGCTCATTATTGACTTGACTAGTTACTAGTTAGGAGTTGCTTAAAGCTCATAAAGTGTTTGCCCCTATCTGCCTAACTAGCTTTAAACTTGTATCTCAATGACTATTCTAGGATGAGTCCTCTTTGGCCCATTCCAGTGGACTAGAGTAACTCCATGTGTGGGTTTACTCTTGTGCATTAGGATGGGTGGTCAATTCTACCACAAAATCTACTAGCAATGAATTCATCACTTGCTAGGTCGATTAAATTGTTCTCACAATCACCTGGTGCCCTTAGAAATATAGCCTAAGTTTTCTCACTAAAGTCAATAGGGCTAAAGTAGCTTTCTTGATTCAGTATTTGACCACAGTTCCTTAGAGGACTTTGTTATTGAAGTACACTAGTTTTTGCTCCTATAGGCTCTCATGAACTAATATAGAACTGACAGCTTATTCACTCACTATGATATATACAAATAGGACTTCTCCCCACTCAGGCCTTTTGAGGATAAGAGTGCTAGAAAGTCTTTCAACTTTTAGAAAGCTTGCTCACATTCTAGGGTTCAAAAAAAGTCTTTAACCTTCTTTAGCAACCTGAAAAATGGGGCTTATTATTAGATCTAGCTAAGAAATGAGACAATCTGGCTATACTTCTTGTAAGTCTCTAGACCTCTTTAATAGTGAACAAGCTTTGTATCTCAAGGATGACCTTGCATTTATCCAGGTTCACTTTAATTTTCCTACTTGTGAGTCCAACTCCTAAAAACTCTCCTATTTCAACATGAAAGGGGAATTTCTTTGGGTTAAATTGCTTGTTGTGCCTCCAAATGTTGCTAAATGTCTCGGCTAGGGTTGTGACATGGCTAGCGGAGGTAATGGTCTTTACCAGCATATCATCAACATAAGCTTCCAGACTTCGATTGATTTAGTTGATAATGACCTTGCTCATCAACCTTTGATAAGTTGTCTTGCGTTTATTAGGTTGAGCGGCATGACGTAGTAGTAGCAGTAACTTCCCTTTTTAGTAAGAAAAGTCATTCCCTCTTTGTCTCAAGTATGATTATAGCTCAAGTATGCATCCACAAAGCCTAAGCAGTGGTACCTAGAGGCTCTGTCCATAAGTTTATAGATACTTAGGAGCATGTACAGGTTCTTTAGGCACACCTTATTAAGGTTTATGTAGCCCACATACATCGACCATTTCCCATTTGCCTTTTCCACTAACATAATGTTTGCCAACCAAGTGGTGTAGGTGACTTCTCAAATGAAGTTTGCTTCCAGGAGTCGGGTCACCTCTACTTCTATCAATCTCTACCTCTTTGGGGCTACAAACCTTTTCTTCTGTGCCACTAGCCTGGCTCTCAATGCAATTACTGATCTATGATAGATGAAAATGGCTGCTAAAAGATTTGCATTCTCACACAGTATTCTAACAAGCTCTTGTTTCTCCACTTTCTGGAGTGTGGCTATGATTTTGACAATTTTCCTTAAGGGAGTAGTAGCAATATCAACTTCTTCAAAATCTCCCTCTAACAAAGGCAGGGTGTCGTTGAAGTCCACCTGGACGTCAAGGTCGGTGGAACAAACCTGGTGTTCTTTGTTGTCTTTGGATTTCTTAGGGTTTACTTTTTTTATGTGTAGGCTGTTATTGTTGCATTGCTTGGAAATCACTTAGTCTCTTTAAACTGTGTTGACTTCATCCTTAGAGGTGCATAACTTGAGGGCTAGCTGGGGGTTTGTGACATCCAAACCAAATTTGTTTAACGTTAGGCACCCCTTGGTTGCAGTTGTATGTGGACTTGACATCAATAGCAAGTAACTTCACACTAATGCTCTTTGATATCATGTTCTTTCTAAATGTCATCCTTAATACCACATAGCCCTTTACTTTCACATAGTTGCCACAAAAAGTTGTTAGGGAACTGTTAAATAGTTTAAGCTCAGAAAGGGAGATTTGCAGTTGTTCAAATGGTTTCCAAAACAAGATGTCTATGGAACTTCCTTGATTAACTATAATTCTCTTTTCTTGAAAGTTGGGAACCAAAACCGAGATTATCATTGGGTTTCATTGTCCCTGGCTATGTCCCTAAAGTCTTCATAAAAAAGTGAATCAAAAGGGGGTAGGGGCTTGTCTTAGTGCGCTTGGAGAGTTGTTCACTAGCAATGTTCAATGTAGCACTCATGCTTCTTAGCTAAGGATGACACTTCCCCCGACAAATTTTCCTACTTTAGTATTGATCACCCTATGTACTATTTCCATATTTGCATTTTGCCTTCTCTGTGGCTCTTCTCTCCTAGTTTGTCTTTGGATTTGGGGTTGGCTCTTGTGCAAGCTCCGCCATCTCCTATATTCTGGGCTTCTACTCCAACCTCCCTTGATGCCAACATACTAGAGATAAGGAGGCTGGTCTCTTTGCTAGTAGGCATAGTCCTGCAATTTTCCACGTTGGATAAGTGCTTTAATCTCGTCTTTTAAGTCCACACACTCTTTTGTGGTGTGGCCAAAGTCCTACGGAACTCGTAATGCTTAGAGGTGTCACCAAACATTCTCTTTGGCTAGAGGGAATTTAGAATATTGGCGTTCAAGATTTCCTCTAGTATCTTTCTTCTAGAGGTGTAGCTATCAAACTCCCTCTTTGATGCCCTCTTTTTTCGTGTTTGCTTCGACTTGTGCTTCTCCTTATGTCTCTCCTTACCTTGAATGTCTTCTTGGTAGCCCTATTTGCCTTCACCACCTCTTTAATATATTTTGCTGCCCAAGTTCTCTGCTCATTTATGTTTGTAGGTGATCTCTTTGCTAGGGAGTTGGCAAACTGCCCACCCTTAAAGGTGGCAAAGTTAGCATATATGCCCACAACCAAGCTAAGATATCAAATTTATAAGGCCTCTTAGTTGAACCTACTCATGAAGTATCTTAGAGACTCATCCTTCTACTACTTCATAGATCCCAGGATGGTAGAGTTCCTGCGATGAGCAATGTTGGCGGAAAAGTTTGTAATGAATTTATGGGCTAGGTCTTTGAAGTCAAACATTGGTCTCGGAAGGAGGGAGGAGAAGTTCTCAATAAGACATATTCGAGGCCTGTACTGACTATGCTTATTTGGCTACGTTGTGTAATATTTCCATTTAAGATAAAATAAATGTCTTTTAATTTTTTTAAAAATAGTTTTATGCATGTTAATATTTAACATTAATAAATATGTTATTATTTAATATTAACAAATACATTATTTAACTGTTAATAATTTCTTTTAGTATTAAATAGAAAAGGAAAGTAAAAATTACTTAAGGGGCACTAAAAAATATTTGTAATACTTGAAGGAATAGTAAAAACTATATAGTGGCAATTTAATAATTATGTGGTTTCACATGAGGGTATTTTTATCCAGTGAAACCTTTACAAACAGAAAATTAGTCAAATTAATTCTATAAATTAATAATTTTCTAAGCATTTATAAAATTAAATAGAGAAAATTATCATATTTAACTTAGTTTAAAAATTTGTATTTGACAAGATTTACCTAAGTAAAAATATAATTGGTATAAAATGATCAATAAATACTTAGTTAAGTGCTCAATTTTAATTAGATAAGAGAAATAATTATAGTTGAGATAGAGAGATTAAGTCTATTATTATTTAGTTTTTTCTCATTTAACTTCCATCTAACTAATCTAGCTACAAACTAATTAAAAATCAAGAATTATGACTTTTTTAAAATTTACAAAGCTTACTTAACAAGCCAAAATGAATAAAAAACTAATAAAAACAAAATTCAAAATTCCCACTATGTCCCAACCCCACGGCCAAGTAACATAAAGAAGGAGAAAAGGAAAAAAAAAAAGAAAAAGAAAGGAGGGAAAGGAGAGGGAGCTCATGGCTGGAGGAGGGAGAAGAGAGAAGAGAATGAGAAAAAAATAAAGGAAAGAAGGAAAATAAGACAGGAACCTTCCTGAGCAGCAACTCCAAGGGATAGAGAGCTCAAACCTAACTTTTTATCTTTCAAACTATAGTTTCATGGTAGTTTATAACTCAAAATTATGCTAGTTTCTCTCTCTAGAAGTTTGAGAGCATTTATAGATGGTTTTGAGTGTGGTGAGCCATTTAGGTCAAGATTCTAACCCTAAATTTAAGTGAAAATGCAAGATCTCCAAGTTGACATACTAAATCGTTTGTTTTAGAAATTGGTTAGGATGTGTGTTTGATGATTTTGTATGGTTAGGAGCTTGATTGAATGTTTTGGAGTTATTATGGTACATGAAACATGGTGGAAATCACTTAGAAGTGCAAGATTTAACACCCCTAACTCACCGCCACACTAGGGTTCTAGGGGGATATTTTGTTGATTTTTATTATAATTGTGTAATCTTGTTGAAATTGTGATGTATTTATTTTTATGAGCATTTATTGCTTGTTGGAATGAAAATTTCATGTGTGATTATGTGTGTATGGCCGACAGCCTTGTGTGGGAATTTGGGGAGTTTGGATGAGCAAGTGAATTAGTATGTTTCTTTTAGTAGCTAATGAGAGTTTGATGATTTTAGAGTGTGATTTCATGATATAGTGTTAAATCAAGAATAAATAGCATATAATTGTGATATTTGTCTTTCCACTAGAATTTGGTTATGTGAAAATCTCTATTGAGAGTTATGTGAATTTAAGTGCTAGATAGTCACTTCAAAGTGTTTTATGAGACGATGAATAAGTGTTTTGTTGAAAAAGTGGAATTTGAGACTCTAGTGCATATTTCACTGAGTTATGCTTATGTTAATGAATTTGAAATGTTGAGACGACCTTGAAAAATTCTCTCTCAATATGTTACATGCTTACTTTAATTAAAGAGGAAGAATAAGTAAAGCTTCGACATGATCCTTTAGAGAAAGAAAATGAATTTTGAGGTGATCCATAAAGATTAGAAAGGAGATTCTAATAAAATGTCATGGAAGAAGTTCATGAGAAGTCTTACATATGTCTAGGTTCATTTTATGGACAGGTCCACCAAAGGTGTGGATAGTGGAGTGGAATCCAACAGTGCACGTGGAATGACCACTCTAGTTTAGAGGGATATTCTATGCCAAAGGAGAATTCTTAACCAGTTAAAGTTTGGGCTATGTAGGCAACGAGAAAATTTAAATGAGGTTAAGTCCTAGTTTAAGCCTTGTGAGCATGTAACATAGAATAAAGTTTCAGGAAATGACAAAGGTTAACTGTTATGCATATTTAAGATTATTGACTAACCATGGAACTATATTTTCTGTACTTGTTACAGCTGAAAATGCTATGGAAAGTATATTTTTATATTTTTATGTATTTGAGTACCTACTGAAAAATTATTTCCCATTCCTATAAACTGTGGTATTTCTAGAGCCCCCTGCAACTGATTAAGGATGCAGATATATATCTCTTTATTCATTGACACTGGATGAATGCCTCCTTTCAAGGAACCTAGTTTGTTTTGGTTACTAAAAGTAATAATCATCATTAGATTAGGGAGAATCAGTATAGAGTGTAGTATGATTATGTAAAATACTTACTCTGGTTACCTTTTCCTGCCTGGCCAAGTGAGGCCAATGGTTTCTTTTTTATGTACATATGTAGATATGATGTAAAGCAGGTGAAAATGTCAGGCTAGTTGTTCTTTGAATATTTAGTAGTGTATAATTATGTATAGCTTAAAAATCTCACGTCTATAAAATAGTGTCCAGTTTTGTTTATGATGTAAATAATTGGTATAGAATGTGGTTGTATGAAATGACACTAAATAGTTTAGTTTGATATATATCCTTTATAGCATATAACACGTAATTGAGTATATTTACAGGTTAAGGTGATATTTTTATTCCGTGAGTAATATTTTGTGATTCAGATTTAAATTCTGAAGTTTTCGATACGTGACTTATAATTTATTTTCTTAGGAAGAATTTAATATGGACACGTGATCACTAGAATAATGTATTTAATTAATTTTAAAACAAATTTACTCACCTAGTATTCACATAATGTTATCTTTAATAAAGCTAAACTAAATTTAATATTAATTTAACATAATTAAATCTAATAAGAAATTTTAACACATAACATAAAACTTATTCTAGATAGGGTGTTACATGTTGTGTGTTTGATGTTGCAAGGTCACATAGTGTGGAATACATTGGTTCTTGGCCAACAAACTTAGCATGAGGCTGCTGTAATTTGTGTCTCAAAGCTACTATAGGACTGGCTACTACCATTAGATTGGATACTGCCATGGGAATAGCTTCAGATTAAATTGCCATGGAATTAGCTAGTGCCATAGGACTAATTGTGGCCATAAGATTGGTTGTGGTCGTGGGATTAGCTGCTGACCATACTAGCATAAGATTAGTCACTGCTGCAAAATTAGATGTTGACGAAGCTAGCATATGATTAGTTGTCACTAAAGAATTATCTTTTGCAATAAGATTGGCTGCAGCGACAACACTGTTTGTTGGCCAAGCTACCACCAAATTAGTTGCTGCAATAGGGTAGGCTATAACCAAAAGACTATATGCTAGCCAACTTGTCATAGCATTAGCTGTTGTCATTGGGACAATTGTAACTAAAAGACTGCTTGTTGCCCCAAAATGGCATATGATTAGTTGTTGTTGTTAGGTCGACTGAACCTAAAAACTGTCTGCTAGCCAAGATGGCATAAGATTGGTTGTCACCAATAAGGTTAGTAACTGGTTGTGGAATAGCCAAAAAGTTAGAATCTGTTGCACGAAAGTTAGAAATTACTGCACAAAAGTTGGAAATTGCTGCCCCCAAGATCTAGTTTCATTAGTGGAGTAAACTGCACTGGCTTCTCTAGCCTCTATGTCCTTGTCATGTTAATTTTCGTTAACCACCAAGAGCTTCCCCATCTCAGCAATATGAGAATTAATTAAAGAGGTAATCTCAGTTATACTTTGATCAATTTGTTGTCACGTCATAGCAATGCCAACTATTTGAGGCGAAATCTCTCTTGTAGTAAGCACTATACTAGGGCTGCTTAATGGATGGATGAGTGGTTTCTTTGCTGATGCTCCCGAGTTGTTGCAAGGTTGAGGTGGGAATGTTATTGGAGTCGTAGTCATAGTTATTAACTATCCAAATTTCTTGTTCATGCTATCAAAATGACAAATAAGTTATGGAACCCCAAGAGAATTTATAGATCTTGAATCCATGGATCCTACCGGAGGTAGATAATGAGTTATTTTCACATGTCTTCTTTTCTTTTGGATTTCTTCTATTTATAGAGCTAAAATCTCATCAACTGCCACTGCCTTTGTGCTTATTTATTCATTATCCCATTTTTCTAGTCATATTCTAACTTTTCAACAATTCCCTTAACTATTATCGTTTCAACTGTTGGCTTGATTTGGTTAAATTCCTTGCCTCCAACAACTTTACTGCCTCAAAGTTGCATTTTCTCATTTTTTTCAACAACAATTTTTGACCAAGTCAGCTTGGGTGTCACGACCTTTAATTATGAACTTCGAGCTTTTTGTAACCTATCATAGATTCTAGCATTTCCAGCCTACAATCTCCAATTTAAAGCCTATAATGTTGGACCACAACATCTGCCCAATAATTTTGGGCGTCAATGGTATCTTAGAAGTTTCTTTTTCATATTTATCTTGGTTACTATCAAAAGATGATGAATCATCACAAATCACTCTAATTACATTTAGCAACCATGTCCTTTTTTTGTCTTTGGCATCTTAAATGGTTTTATTTTAAGAGAGAACAATCAATATTATGGTGCTCTGACTACATAAATCCCATTACTACACTTCCTTTGGTGTCTCCCTTTAGTGTAACTTCATCTTTGATCGATATTTTTTTTTTTGAATATCTTTGCAAAGCCTTTTAATGATGTAATCCAACTTTTCATCTTCAATCGTTGGAGAGCCTTCTTGTTCATTCCAATATGTATAGTTAGTTTGTTCCACCAAAGAATGGAGTTCTAATGATGGATTAAATTTTGGGAACACATTCATTCATTAAATTTGATGTTATTGTGTTTGCAAGATATTTGCTAAAGCTGTTAAGTCTTAAAAAATTAAAGCTTAGATAACACATAATAGAATAGAGAGGTAGATGAATTGATTCTTACAAATCAATAATATATTTTTCACGTTCAAGCTAATTTAACTCAAGAGGTTTGCATCTTAAGTAAACAACTTAAGGTAGAAAAAGTTTTATAATTTTTTGAAGAAAAATAAATGAATCATAACTCAGACATATATTTACATATATACATTTTTTTTTATCTAATATGAAATTGATATTAAATATCTAATAGGGTAAAAACATTTTACCTCTAAATGTATGACCCTTTCTCAGTTTTCATATATTATTATTTTTTTTCATTTAACCCCCCCCCCCCTTTTTTTTACTTGACTTGTATTTAACCCCCTTGAAGTGTAGTTTTAAGTGAAACATTATTTTTATAATTAAATCAAATGAAACTTTTAGGTAAAACCCTAATTTAAGGAGGTTTTGTGTTAGAAAAAGAACTTTGTATGTGAAATTTGATAAGGATAAAGTTGAGGGGTAAAATGTAAACTTCTTTTAACTTCAAGATAAATTGTTGTGCACTTTTGATTTATTTGATTTATTAAAAGAAATTAACATTCTCACTTAAAATTAAACTTTAGGGGGTTTAATTGATACAAGATATATTTTATGTATGAAAATTTATAAAAAACCATACTTCAAGAAAATAAATGTATTTTACACTATTTGATATGATCTAAGCAAGAATATCTTTTTTTAAATAATGTACCTTATTGTGATTTTCTCAATTCTTTTAAAAAAATATGATAATAGTTATACTTAATTTTTATTATTAAAAAATAAATAAAAAAGCCTAGTTTGACAACTAGTGTATTCTAGTAAAAAGTATTAGAAATAGTTACCAAATTTAATTTTTCAAGAAAACGACATATTAAATTTTAATTACATTTAAGTTTAAGAGCTTTGTAAGAATTCGATTTTGTTACATTATTAATATAAATTTTTTTATACATTATTTCATTTGGTATTACTACCAGTACTACAAATTAGAAAGCCGTACGATTTATCCTGAGAATAAATCTAGGTAGTTGCCATAATATTAACAAAAAAAAAAAAGTATCAGACTCTTTTCAACGCATAACGGGATGCAGCGTATAAAATTGTGTTTAAGCCATGGTTTTACAACAAACTCCATTGCTGCTGTTATGTTCAGGTGGGAATAGGTGCTTGCTAGGAATAGCAAAAATCTGCATCAAATAGCTTCTTTATTTTTATTTTTTCCACCAAATAAAAAAGAAAAAAAAATGTCGAAAGGTGAGGGTCAGGTGACAGCTACTGCACAAGTTTCCGCCATTTGGTTGGAGCAACAGCATCACCACAATCACAATCGCAGTGAGAGAGCAAATGGGCAATCCTCAATCACAGTCACCGCTGCCACCACCAACCCTTATCCGCCGCCCACCGCCCTCTACGATGAGCTTGCTCGTGATGCAAACCTCTTCTGGGAAAAGCTCCAATCTTTTCACAAATCGTTTGGCACCAAATTTAAGTAAATGGGTTTCCCCAAATTCCTGTTTTTTTGCACCACAACTAGTTCATTGATCTCGTTTTTGTTTTTCTTCAATTACCCTCTTTGTAATTTGTGTAGTTGCTAATGCTTTTTTATTTTTTTTTCCTGGGTTTGTTTAATATCATTCATATGAGATATAAATATGTCTACTTTTGGTATTTTCCGATATGCCCAGTTTAGCATATAGCTACTGCTCGAGAGAGAGAGTGCTTGTTATGGTAAAATTTAAAAGATGGTTCTGTATATCAAGCTTCATTTTTTCCCGGGCCATATGATCTACTGATTGCTATTGGGGTAATTGTGTTAATTTAATGGTGGAAATCAAGATGAGGATGGATTTCTATTATAACCCCCTCTTGAGTTTAGCATTCTTGAAAGCTTGCTTGGTTAGGCAAATTAGCATGTTACCTTTGCTGTGCAGTTGAAACCTTCCTTCATGAAAGCTATTGTCACAATTTTCAAATTAATTTGGTCTGGGCTTGATGTGTGTCTCGAAATTTCATATGAATGGCAAACATTTCTATTTTAATATCAAGATATCAGGCTGAGCTATTAAAAATTATTAAGCTTGTCACAGGATTGCTTCCTAAATATGTAATACTTTTTGGTAAATAAAATTTAATTTTCCAATGCTCCATGCACCCATAGTATAATAAATTACTTGAGTTTTCCATGAAATACATCTCGTTCAGAATTCTAGTTTTGTTTAGTTTTTATTGCTGCTACACTGCAGAATTTTTTTCTCATTTTACTTAAAGTCTTTGAAATCAAATTAACGCATTTATGTGAAATGACCTTTCTAACATGCACAACATATTAATATGCAATGTCATCCCACTCTCCGGTACATGTTATACACCATAAGATCTTATTTTATATATATTCTCCTAATTTTTATTGATGAAGAATAATTTATATATTTCTTGGATTTATGATGGACCATGCTGTGTAGGAGTCATTTACTATGCTGTGTGAAGCCATTATTGCTTGTCCCCAAGCTACTGTGTTTCCTCGATTCCTTTTGTTAAATACAATTGCAACCTTTTTACTTTTACTTTTTTTCCTCCCACTTAGTGGTTTTGATGGGCATCTAATTTGGAATCTAGAGCTTTCTCTTTTGTTAGCGAGTTCTTTAGATTATAATTTGCTGGTTGATTTTAGGTTCCTATGTTTCTTTTTTTTTTCCTAATAATTGAATCATGATTTTCTTTTGGTTTCTTTGCCGCAGGTCAACAGTGTCTAATGCATTAGCTTTGGTTTATTTCTTTTTGCTTAATACTGACATAATTAGTGATATACTAGTGCTTGTTATGGACTATTCTGTTCTGATACTACAGTAACACTCCTGAAGGTTTTTTTTTTTCCCCTTTTATATACATTTATCATACTATGAGTTCTTGTTGTTATTCTCTGGGAACAAATTAGGGAAGCTTATTGCGATTGTCATTGAAATGCTAAAATACAATTAATAGTTCTCTGAAGGGAGTTTAGCCATATAGGTGATGTGTGGTAAATATTATAGTCAGAAGATTTTCAGAGATTACAATGAATGATGAGAAAAATTGGGGCCCATGATGTTAATCCAAGAAAATTAAGTTGATAGGAACTTGCTTCTATCTTACTCTGGTACTCTGATCCCTTTGGAAACTAAGTTTTCCCTCTCTTAAGTGGAACCATATGTCGAATAAACTCCAAAGTCCAGAGACCACTGCAAAAGATAAGGAAAGCCAGATTCCTCATGTCTCTCCTACTTCTTTGCTTGTACAACACCAATCACCAGTATAACTTCTAAAATGCTGAATTCTACCTTGAAAGGTGCTTGTGTGCCCAAATTGATCTCAATGTGAAGCTTGTCTTAAATGTACCTGATTTTTTATTATAAGCAGTCGGTTATGTGAGTGAAACTTTTGATATAATTGGACCTTTCTAACCCTGCATTTGAAATGAGAGAAAAAGAAAGGAAAGAAAATGGGGTCAAGAGAAAATGGGTGGATTGTGTGTTTTTTCCCGTTTGGATATGAGGAGAAAAGAGAGAAGAGAGAAAAAAGTACCCGTGGGACCCACACAAAAAATTTTCTCCTCTCTGATTAGAAGAAAACAGGTGAGAGCAGAGTTGATTCTGTAATTTTCCAATTCTGCCCATACTCATTCTTCTCCTAAATCTAACTACTTACTTTGTGAACATGTATTTGCTCAGATTGCTCTGCTCTTTGAATAGTTAAGAAACCACAATAAACTGACACCCACCAAACGAAAAACACCAGCAGCCAAGGGGAGGGATGAGCAGCAATGGGGGAAGGGGAAGGGAGGGGGTGAGGGGAGGGGAGGGGAGGGGAGGGGTGGGGGGGGGACACGATTGCTGGGGAAGGGAGGGGAAGAGGAAGGGGAAAGGGCTGATGGATGGGGGGAAGGTGAGGGGTTGGGGAATGGCCGATGGGTGAAAAGGGTGATGGCCATCAATCATGTCTTTTTCTTGCTTTATATTTAAATAATGTAGCAAATGCAGCTGGAACCACTACCAAGAAATTTTCCATTCCTTTCTTTTTTATCTCGAGTATACAAAGTATTAGGGTGATGCTTTTCCTTTTTCTTTTTCAATTCACAATGCTTTTAGTTTTTTTTTTTTGCAGACTTATGTGTATGAATTTTTTTTTTTAAGCTTATGGACACATTCTAACACAAAAATACTTGAACAAATATTTTAAAATTAAATTGTATAATTTAGGTGTTAATAATTTAATCTTTTAAGTTAATATTATTTGTTGTAAAATTTACTTGTTTATGTATATAAAATGAAGAATAACTTATGAATGCATTAAATTAATTGTATACATACATACATACATGCATGCATGCATATGTATATCACATAAGGGTATATGTGTCATTTTCTTTCTCTCCATTTTCTTTCTTTTCATTTTCTCTTCATTTTCTATCCCCCATCCAAACAATGGGTAAAGGTGGAGAATAAACCTTTCACATGCAACTTTATGAGATAAAATCTTGGTTGATTTTGTCTAGGTTTTACTTTTCCAAGATTAGTTCACTTAAATGAGTTGATACTATCTTCTCAATGGTTTTATAGCATTACAAACTATTTTTTTCTCTTATCTACTTGTTTTTTCAGGTTTATCTGAAATGTGGTATGAAGTACAGATGATGCAGAAAATTAATAGAATTAAAATTGACATTATTTTTCCCTTTTTGTTTATGTAGGGTTCCTACTATAGGAGGAAAGCCACTAGATCTATATCGCCTTTTCATAGAAGTAACATCTCGTGGTGGTCTTGAAAAGGTATGCATTGCATATCTTCTACTAATTGTAAACATCAGAGAAAAAATTTTAAAAGAAAAATGGGAGTCCCCTTGTGTCTTGAAACATATATATATATATATATATATATATATATATATATATCTCTTTTCTTTCATCATATGATCTCAATTGACTTGAGTTAGAAGCAAAGGTAAAGGAAGTATGTCCTTCCAGAAGATATGATGCTGTTTGTAGAGATTTTTAATTTGCAACTTATCTATGATGCCACTTAGTGATCTAGAAATTTTATAGATTGATTTCCCTCTTTTATACAACTTTTCTAAATTGACTCCTTCTAAGATTTTTCTTAAATTAATATAGGTCATTGCAGATCGTAAATGGAAGGAAGTGATCCTGGTCTTCAATTTCCCAGATACCATAACGAGTGCGTCATTTATATTGCGCAAATACTATCTATCATTGCTTTATGACTTCGAGCAGGTGTATTACTTTCGGAAGCAAGTCCCTCCTTCCTCGATGCCTGGTAAGGAAAGAGATTCTTTTTGTCCCCTTGAATTATGTTGTGGTTTTTGCATCTTTGACCAATCAATTATTTCATATCTCCAGATCCTGCGAATGGGGGCCTTGCCAATTGCTCCGCCACCATAAGGGAAGGTGCTGCTATGAATGATTTACCTGTTCAGTGTAAGTCAATGGAGCATTTAGGTCTTATTGGTTTACTGCATTGATGTTTCATATATTCACCTGTATGATATCCATTTTTGTTTTTCACTTAAAATAGCATCTCTAGCTTCTTTCAATGATATCAGATGTGGAAGTAGAGTTGGTGTCTTCTTCCTCAGACATATTTCATTGGGAATTCTGATTTGAAGAAACCCTAAATATATGAAACTTGAACTTCTCGTGCTTGACATATTATCAAAGAATCACAACTCTAGTAAAACTATTTGTAATTTATAAGCTGACCAAATGGAAAATTTAAGTTGTAATGTAGTTTACTTCTGGTTATGTAGCAGTGAACAGGTTACAATATGATTCAGGTCTGAGAGCCATGCAAATAGTTCCTTTTTTTTGGCCTTCTTCTTGGTGTTTTTCTGTTGGTCAAAATGCAAATAACCCCCTTTAACTTAGGCCCTTTACCAAATAACCCTCTGTGGCTTCAGTTTTGGCAATTAACCCACTCAAACTTTCAATATGTGGCAAATAGCCCCTTCCATTCCAAATGCCACAAATTTGGAAACCCTAATCACAAAATTGATTGAAATTCATCTAGTAGTTCACTTGTAGAATCAATTTCCACCAAAACCCCTAGTAAATTGACCCACTTTCCTTACTTTCTTTCACGGTTTAATTTGGCAATTTGCTATATTTTGAAAGTTTAATTGCCAAAATTTGAAGCATTGGGGGGTTATTTGCTTAAGGGTCATATTACATGAATTTTATCCTTTTTTGTTCACATATATCTTCTGTTGTAAACCTGAATGTTCTGCAGTTTCCTTCTTGGTGACCTTTAAGGAATTGTCTTTGTTTTAAGATTTTGGAAGATATGTCCAGTGGCTATTGTATTACATTCTTGAATAGATTCAAGTATGGGGTTGTTGGGTGGAACATATTGAAATGAAATGGATGAAAAGAGAGAAGAGAACCATTAAATCTGTCTAGACGCCTCATGATGATGAAAGAATGAAAGTCAAGGGGACGATGCAATTTATTGGTTCCCTTTTGCTTCTGATTCTTGTTATCTTGGAGAGAGATGAAAGGGGAGAGAAGAGAAAGCTTTACTTTATGTATCTATGAACTTTAATTTAAACCATTAAGAATTGTAAGAGATCAGCTCATGTGGAGAAATATTGCAAAGTGTCATAGGCAACTGGCCCTTCTTCTTTTCTCTACCTCCAAATTGGCGTTTTTTCCGACTTCCCTGTCTGCTTTCTGTTGAATGTTCAAGAAAGAAAGGAAATAGTATCCTTCCTATTCCATTCTGTTTCTTTAGGAAATAGGATCGCTATATTCCTGTCCATTCCATCCATCTATATGCATTACTTTATGCAGGAACTCATTTTAGCTTTGAAAGGAGTTTGGCCAAGCTCTGGATGTTTGAGCTTTAGCTTCATAAGCATTATTTTAAGCAGAAACTCATTGTGCTTGGTAGGACTTGGCTAGAGCTTGGTCCATTGGTTATAGGGGTGGTGAATGGATGGATTGGATGGATTTTGGGTTGGATCATTAATGGATGGATAGAAAATAAACCAATAATCCATTGCAGATCCATTAAAAAATTGTTAAAACCATCCAATCCATCAAATACCTATTTTAATGGATGATATCCAATTCATCCATTAATCCAATTTAATGGATGGATATCCAATCCATCCATCCTCAAGTAGATGTATCTAGACTTCTCTTATGTCTAAATACATTCTATTCTTCCAATCATATATATAAATCCATTGGATCTAATAAATATTTTGGTTGGTCCATTAACCTTCCATTAACTAAAACTAATCCAATCCATCCAAATCCATTAAATCTCCAATCCATCCAAATCCATTAAATCTATTATTATAATTGGATGAATTGGATTGGATTTAGATATGGATGGATTGGATGGGTCATGGATTCATGGATCTAATTGCCACCCCTAATTGGTTGAAAATGTGAACTTTATCATAATCATATGAAATCAGCACCATAAACAGTTATCATTTCTGCATCCTTAAGAAAAGACTGCTGGAAACCTTAGCTGAAAACTTGATGACATTGGCACAAACTGGTGAAACTTGGGCTGATTAGGGTGGCCATAGGTCAAATAGCTTGAGGGTGTGATTTCTTGGTAATCACTGCTGGGTTTGGAGGTTTTAGGCATCTTGCAAATTTAAGGGGTGCATATTGACACGTTCACTGGCTGGTGAATGGTGATGGAAGGGATGGCTCTTTCCTTGGTTTATGCAGTGTTCTGGTTTTTTTGTGAGAACAATGGCTGAGAGTTATTCAGCAGGACTTCAAGGGTAGAAAACTTCACTAGCTGTGTGTTGTTGGTGATAAGTAAACTTTGGCTTTGTGGCCTTCATGATATCTTTTAAAATTCAGAAAATTTTGGGTTAAAGATGGCATGTATTTATAGATGTACAAACTTATGGCCAGCTTGGGCTTACACTCTAACGTTTGTGTGGAAGGATTTGTTAGCCACCCTTTAATAAAAAGGGTGTATGTTAGAAGAAATAGAAAAGCATAGGAAGTTAAAATAGAATAGGATAGGTGACTGGAATTGTCAGTTACTGGTATTTGACTTTCAGTTTTGTATAAATAGGAGATAGGGAGGCAAAGAGAGACATGAAGAATTTTAGATAGAAATTGGAGTGTGGAGAGATTCTGGTCCTCTCGCAAGTCTAGAGATATTGTACCTTGATTTTGTCCCTCTACTTTGTGAGTTGCAAAGTGGGTAAGGAAGAATAAAACATTAATTTTGCTACATTTTTTTGCTACCTCTGGTCCAGTTCTATTAACTGGTATCGGAGCTCCCATCCAGGGAGCGCCACATGGTGAATACGAGAATGGAGGCTAGACTGGAGTCCCTAGAAAAAGCTTTCAAATCGTGGAGGAGACAAATGGAGGAAGAAAGGGAAATTCAAGAAAATAGGAGGGAGTTATAGGAAGCAAGAATGCGGAAGACTGAGACTGATATTGAGGAGATATTGGGGTTCATACGTGGGTTCCAATCGGGTTCAAGAAAACGAAGCAATAGAAAGGTTTGATGGGAGTTCAAGAAATGGGTCATCAAAAGATTGCTGTAAGAAACTGAAAATTCCTTTGTTTTCCGGGGAAGATACGTATAGATGGGTCAATAAGGTAGAAAGATACTTTCAAGTGAAAGGGGTGATGGAAGAGGAAAGACTCCAGGTAGTGATGGTAGCCATGGAGGGACGAGGACTTGGTACTAGTGGTGGGAGTCTTGCACGCCCAATGCAACATGGGAGGAGGTTTTAACCCTCCATGGTTCAAAACCCATACGAAATATTGTTGGGGTTGAAGCAAGAGGGTTCGGTTGAGGACTATAGGGAAGGATTCGAGTAGTATGCTGGACTGTTACGGAGCACAGACCCAGAATTTCTCATAGGGGTTTTCTTGAATGGGGTTAAGGAGGAGGTCAGGGCAAAACTAAAGCTCCATTTGGCTGGTACACTGTTGGAAACCATGGATCTGGCGCAACTGATCGACGAGAAGAACTAGGTGATGACCAGAACAAGCGCTGCCTGGTAAGGGTGGAAATAGGCTAGGCTAGGCTAGGCTTTTTTTTAAATAGGCCTGGCCTGTTTTGTAAAACATTGGGTCTGAACCTGACCTATTACCTGACATAGGCTTTTTTTCTGGACTTGACTTGGCTTTTTTATGAAAATACAAAAGCTTGGCCTGACCTATAAGCCTATTTAAAGGCTTACCTTACATGAAAACTTTAAATTGGGTTAACAAGTCTATACATTGAAAATCTCAAATAGCCTGTGTCTCTAATTAAAATTGTTAAATTATGTTTAAAATTAATAAATTTATACAAATATATAATAATAAATGGTATAAATATTATAATTTTTTAATTATATATGTATATATAACATATAAATAGGCTGGCTTATTAGGCCAAATAGATATTTTCAACGGCCTAGGCCTGGCCTATTTAACTAAATAGACTTTTGTAAAAGCCCAAGCTTGGCATGTATGCTACATAAGCTTAGGCCCGCTGAGGCCAAAATTAGGCTAAGCCATAGGCCCTTGGTAGGCTGCCTGGCCTATTCCCACCCCTAGGTGCTGGGGTGGGTGCAACGGGAAGCACAAAGACAGGGTGACTTTGATATTTGTTATAAGCCAGGAATCGAAAACAAAGTAGCTGATGCTTTGTCAAGAAAGATGACTTATGCAGCCACTCTCAATTTTTCTGATATTGACACTTGGACTGAGGAGGTACAGGTAGATCCCAAACTTCAGCCCATATTACAAGATCTTGTTAAGAATCTGGGCTCACATCAAGGTTATCAGCTGAAAGGAGGGACTTTATTATCCAAGGGCAGGTTGGTCCTACCAAGCAATTCCACTCGTATACCTCTCCTTTTAGCTGAATTCCATAACTTTCCCTTAGGTGGCCATTCGGGTTTCTTCTGCACTTACAAAAGAGTTGCAGGTTTGGTGTATTAGGAGGGAATGAAGACTGCTATACAGCAGTATGCTGCAGCTTGTGAGGTGTGTCAATGGAACAAGTATCAAACTCTTTCACCTGCAGGGCTTTTGCAGCCTTTACCCATCCCTACCCAAATATGGTCTAACATATCTATGGATTTTATTGGAGGATTGCCTAAAGCTCTTGGGAAGGATACTATTATGAAGGTAGTTGATAGATTCACCAAATATGCCCATTTCATGGCTCTTTCTCATCCCTTCACAGCTAAGGAGGTGGCTGAAATATTCATCAATGAAGTGGTTCGTTTGCATGGTTTTCCTACTTCTTTTGTTTCCGATAGAGACAAAATCTTCCTCAGTCATTTTTGGACAGAATTGTTCAAGCGAGTGGGCACCAAACTGAAATACAGTTCAGCTTATCACCCACAGTCCGATGGCCAAACCGAAGTGGTTAATCGGTATTAGAGACCTATCTTAGATGTCTCACGGGTACTAAACCCAAACAATGGCCTAGATGGTCGGGTTGGGCTGAGTTTTGGTGCAACACCAACTACAACGGTTCTACCAAATCTACCCCATTCAGATCTTTATATGGCATGGATCCTCCATTGTTTAAATGCACAACTTTTCCATCAACGGTTGAGGAAGTTAACCAATTAACCTGGGAAAGAGATATTACGCTTGGGGAATTGAAGGACAATTTAGCCAAAGCTCAAAACAGAATGAGAGTGCAAGCTAACAAACACAGAAGAGAGGTTGTTCTTCAGGTGGGGGTTTGGGTCTATTTGAAAATGCAACCTTATAGACTTAAATATCTAGTTAAGAAAATTAGTGAGAAGTTGGGTCCAAGGTTTTATGGGCCTTATCAAGTACTGCAGAAGATTGGTGAGGTAGCTTATAAACTGCAGCTTCCAAATTTTGCCACCTATGCTTTCCGAAGACCAGGAGTTACATGTGCAGCCAGCTGATATAGTCAAACTGAAATATAATTCTGTAGGAGAGGCTGAGGTACTTGTCAAATGGGTGGATTTGCCCGATTGTGAGAATTCTTGGGAGCTGCCAACCTCCATTCAAGAGCTATTTCCTCATTTTCACCTTGAGGACAAGGTGAACGCTTTGGAGGGAGTATTGTTGGCCACCCTTTAATAAAAAGGGTGTTTGTTAATCGCAAAGAATAGGAAGTTAAAATAGAATTTACTGGTATTTGAATTTTAGTTTTGTATAAATAGGAGATAGGGAGACAGAGAGAGACAGGAAGAGTTTTAGACAGAAATTGGAGTGTGGAGAGATTCTGGACCTCTCAAAAGTCCAGAGCTATTGTACCTTGATTTTGTCCCTCTACTCTGTGAGTTGCAGAGTGGGTAAGGAAGAATAAAAGATCAATTTTGCTACATTTTTCTGCTACGTCTGGTCCAGTTCTATTAGGGTTGAAATAAGACTTTGATGCCAAAATTGTGTTGAACAAAAATGATCCTTACCCATTGATGTAGTGTTAGGGAAGATAAGAAACAAGAGAGAGAAAGAGGGTGAGAAACAAGTAAACAGAAGGAAGGCAGAAAAAGAAATTCTTAATAAGTTAATGATTCATTCACCTAGCAAATACTTAATTAAAACTAGGGAAAAAAATACTATGACCGCCTAAACTTTGGGTCATTTGCAAATCACCACCACAAACTTTAAAATCATCATAATTAATACTCAAACTATAAGAATTACCCAAATTGATCATTCCATCCACTGTCTGTTAAGCTACTTAACGGAAACATAATCATGTGACTTGGCATATGTAATTTTTAATGATGTGGCACTATAATCTCCATCAGATTTGAATAAATCAGAAACTTGATAGACCCCTTATTAAGAAAGTGTACATAAGAAAAGGGAAAAGGAGGAGGAATGGACCGGCCCAAGTATTTGCTGCATACCGAAATGTACCTGCTGCACCTACTGCAATACCTGCTGCATAGTGGAATGGGGAGGTGACAGCAGGGGGATGGGTGGAAATGTACCTGCTGCACCTACTGCACAATGAATTGTACCTGCTGCGTAGCGGATTGGAGAGGCGACAGCAGGGGGATGGGTGGATAGGTTTTCTCTCTGGAGAATATGAGGGTAGGGGGGTTACGGGCAAAAGACATTTTTTTGGAGTGTAGCGGTCTGGGAGGAAGCAGCCCCTCGAAGAGCTATGGTGTGCTTTTCCTTGTTTTGTTCTGTTTCTTATTTTCTTTGTGACTGTCCAGAGCTGTATTTTGTGAATTCTCCTACTTTGATATCATCAAATATCAGTAGCAGGAGCTTGTTTTATGTGAATATAAAGAAGGATCAGCTCACTGTATTTTCTTGCTCCCTATCATCTGGTATCAGAGCTCCCGGTCTGGGGGGGTTGTAAATGGTGAAGACCCGATGGAAGCTAGAATCGAAGCACTAGAGAGGAATTTGGGGGTCGTTGAGGAGCTGAGGGAAGAGATTGGGAGATGAAGGAGAGAAGCCCATGAAGAACGGGAGTTGCAGGAAGCTCATTTCAGGCATAATGAAGAGTTCCAGGAAGAAATCTGAAGGCAACTTAATGGGAGAACACCGAGAACCTCACAGAGGAGATCGGAGGTGAGAGACGAGGAGGAAGGAGGTGTTGGGGGAGATTCTGGAAACGGAGAAGGCGTAGGAAGAGTGTTAGAAGTGTGACGAGCCACTTTAGTGAATGAGGGAGGAGGAAGACGAGCAACCCAGACAGAAGACAGAGGAGGGAGGGGACTTGAGATACCCATTTTTTCCTGCGAAGACGCGTATGGGTGGGTCAATCGAGTGGAACGTTATTTCCACTCCAACGCCATTGATGATGAGGAGAAGTTACGAGCGGTGATTGTCGCAATGGAAGGGAAAGCTTTAAATTGGTTCCAGTGGTGGGAGGTCCGTTTTCCAGAGGCGACTTGGGGTGATTTCAGGTCGGCAGTAGTGCGGTGGTTCCAACTGGCAATGGCCCAAAATCCTTATGAACTCCTGTTAAGTCTACGACAGATGGCGATGGTGGGGAGTATCGTGAAGAATTTGAAATGATAATGGGACCATTAGCACATGCTGATGAGGAGATTCTGAGAGGAATTTTCCTTAATGGGTTGAGAGATGAGATTAGGGCAGAAGTAAAATTACACAAAATGGGCTCTCTGTCAGAATTGATGGATCAGGTTCAGCTGATTGAAGAGAAGAACTGGGCCATGGGGAGAGGAGGACTGGTTCAAAGAGGTAAGGGATGAAGTGACTACAAGTTTAACCAACCTACTAAACAGCTTCTGTTAACATTGGACCATGGCCAAATGCACTACTACAGGAGGTAGGTAGAGCTGGACCTGCAGTGACGACCGCTCAATCTAGAGCTTATTCCAGTGGCAGTAACACGGTAGAGAGGTCCCAAGTGGAGGGAGTTGGAAACCAAAGAAAGGGAAATGGCTATAGGAGATTAACTGATGTTGAGTTACAAGATAAAATACACAGGGGACTTTGCTTTAGATGCGATGAAAAATATGGCCCTGATCATGTGTGTAGATTCAAGCAACTACGAATGATGCTAGTAAGTTTAGAAGAGGAAGATCAAGAGGTGAAAGTGAGGAAAGAGACGCAGAATAGAGAAGAAGGAGTTGGAAGATGAGAGAACATTACAGCTCTCAATCAACAGCATTATGGGTATGACTTCTAAGAAATCTCTCAAATTATAGGGAAGAGATCCGAGGGAGGAAAGTAGTTGTCCTTGTTGATTGTGGAGCTTCAAACAATTTTATTGCTGAGGGAGTGGCCCACGAGCTAATGTTATCGGTAACTAAAACCCCTGAATATGTTGTAGAGGTGGGAGATGGGCATCGGATCAAAAGTCAAGGGGTTTGCAAGGGAGTGGTATTACAATTGCAAGGGTTGAATGTAATCCACGACTTCTTCTTATTCAAACTTGGAGGGGCTGATATAATACTCGGGCTGGACTGGTTAGAAAGCTTAGGAGAAATTAGAGCCAACTTCAAGGAGTTAGTATTGAAAGATGGAGATTGCTGGGAAAGAAGTTATGTTGAAGGGGAAACCATATCTGTCAAAAGCTGCAGCTTCCTTAAGAACACTATTCAAAGCTCTAAAAAATGAGGGTGAAGGATTTTACATAGAATATGATGCAGGAAAGCAGAAGGGCAGACCACTGATGAATCATATTGGGGAGAATTGGAGGGTGTTTTGGATGAGTTTGCATAAACTGTTTCCAGGAGCCTCAGGTGGTTACCACCGAAAAGGGAGCAAGATCGTGCGATTATATTGAAAGACGGGAGCACAAATACCAAATATCAGACCATACCGATACCCCCACTACCAGAAAAATGAAATAGAGAAGATTGTTGGTGAATTATTATCAGCTGGGATGATTAGACCGAGTACCAGCCCATTCTCAAGCCCAATCTTACTGGTCCGCAAGAAAGACGGAGGATGGAGGTTTTGTGTGGATTATGGAGCTTTGAATAAGGTAACCGTACCTAACAAATTCCCAATCCCTACTATAGATGAATTGTTAGATGAACTACAAGGAGCTGTGATATTTTCTAAGCTAGATTTAAAGTCCGGTTACTATCAGATTAGAGTGCAGGAGGCGGACATACATAAGACAGCATTTAGGACTCATGAAGGGCACTATGAGTTCCTTGTGATGCCTTTTGGGCTGTCCAATGGTCCATCTACTTGTCAATCCCTCATGAACGAGGTGTTTCAACCTTATTTAAGGAAATTTGTGTTGGTTGTTTTTCGATGACACACTGATATATAGTAAAAAACCAGCAAGTGCATTTAGAACACTTGAGATTGGTGTTGCAGCGGCTGAAAGAGAATAGATTGTTGCTGAATAGAGAGAAATGTAGTTTTGGACTTCACAACTTGAATATCTAGGCCATGTGATTTCAGCTAGTGGGGTGGGGGCAAATCCGAAGAAATTGGAGAGTATGACTAGCTGGCCAACACCTAAAGATGTGAAGAGCCTTCGAGGATTTTTGGGGCTCACCGGATATTATAGGAGGTTTGTGAAGGATTATGGGAAAGTAGCATGGCCTTTAACTCAGCTTTTAAAAAAGGAGGGGTTTGAATGGGGAGAAGAAGAAGAAGCAGACCAAGCTTTTGCAGCCTTGAAGAAAGCCATGACTACACTACTAGTTCTATCTGCCCCATATTTTGACAAACTTCTTATTATCGAAACTGATGCTTCCGGATCAGGGCTAGGGGTTGTTTTGTTGCAGGAGGGGCAGCCAATTGCATATATTAGCCAAGGGTTGTCTCAAAGAGCCCAATCCAAGTCCATTTATGAGAGAGAACTAATGGCCATTGTTTTAGTAGTCCAAAAATGGTGCCATTATCTAATGGGGAGGCACTTCGTGATTAGGACCGACCAAAAGAAGTTTGGGGTACTTAACAGAACAGAGGCTGCTGGGAGAGGATCAACAAAAATGGACATCAAAGTTGCTAGGCTTTGATTTTGAAATACAATACAGGCCTGGGGTGGAAAACAAGGCTGTTGATGCACTCTCTCGTGGAATGGATTTTTATGCCATCTCTATAGCTTAGTTGGCCGAGCCTGGTGATCTTATGGAGGAATTACAAGAAGATGCCAAATTGCAGACAATTCTTCAAGACTTGATAGTACAAAAAGGCATTCATCCAGCGTATGAAAGGAGAGGGGGATATCTGTTCTATAAAAACAGGTTAGTCCTACAAAAAAAAAATTCTACTAGGATCCCTGCCATCTTGAAGGAGCTGCATGCCTCACCCATGGGGGGACATTCGGGATTCTTCAGAACATATAAGCGGGTTTCAGGGCTAGTTTTCTGGGAAGGAATGAAGAAAAGTATCAAAGAATATGTGGCAGTATGCGATATTTGTCAGAAGAGTAAATATGAAACATTGTCACCAGCAGGACTGCTACACCCTCTTCCAATTCCTACATAAGTTTGGAAAGACATCTCTATGGATTTCATTGGTGGGTTACCTAAATCTCACAGAACGGACACTATTTTGGTTGTTGTTGACAGGCTCTCGAAATATGCTCATTTTTTACCTTTATCCCATCCATTTACTACCAAAGAAGTCGCTGAACTGTTTATTAAGGAGGTGGTCAGGCTACATGGGTTTCCATCAACTATAGTTTCGGATAGAGACCGTATTTTTATTAGTAATTTCTGGGCTGAGCTGTTTAAATAATTAGGAACTACTTTGAAAATGAGTTCAGCATACCATCCCCAAGCAGATGGTTAGACTGAAGTAGTAAACTGCTGTGTAGAGACATATTTAAGGTGTTTTACAAGCTCTAAACAAAAGCAGTGGCTAAAATGGCTGAATTGGGCCGAGTATTGGTTCAATACTACCTACAATAGCTCTATGAAAATGTCTCCTTTCATGGCTCTGTATGGACGAGAACCTCCCATAGTGTTGAGATATTCTGAGGGGCTATCACTGGTTGAAGAAGTAGATCAACTAATTTCTGAACGGAATTCAGTATTGGATGAGCTCAAGAACAATTTAGCAAAGGCACAAAACCAGATGAAGCACCAGGCAGACAAGAAGTGGACGGATTTGGAATTTTAACCAAGAGACTACGTTTATCTAAAGGTACAGCCCTACAAATTGAGATCCTTGGCTAGGAAGAATGAAAAGCTTAGTCCAAGATTCTAAGGCCCTTATGAAGTAATAGAAAGGATAGGGCCAGCAGCTTACAAACTCAACCTCCCTCACTATAGCAGAATTCACCCAGTTTTCCATGTGTCAATGCTTAAGAAGTCAGTTGCTGAACATAACAGCAGCCAACCTCTACCTCCCATGCTTGCGGAAGATTGGGAACTTCAAATGCATCTGGCAGCAGTGCTTAATATGAGAAAATTCAGCAGGGGATACTGAAGTCCTAATTCAGTGGCATGATCTCCCTGACTTTGAAGATTTGTCAGAAAATTACACCACAATTCAGCAACAATTCCCAGATTTTCACCTTGAGGACAAGGTGAGACTCTTGGGGGGAAGAATTGATAGACCCCTTATTAAGAAAGTGTATGTAAGAAAAGGGAAAAGGAGGAACAATGGACCGGCCCAAGTATCTGTTGCATACCGAAATGCACCTGCTGCCCCTACTGCAGTACTTGCTGCATAGTGGAATGGGGAGGTGACAGCAGGGGGATGGGCGGAAATGTACCTGCTGCACCTACTGCAGTACCTGCTGCATAGTGGAATGGGGAGGTGACAGTAGGAAGATGGGCGGAAATGTTCCTGCTGCACCTACTACACAATGAATTGTACCTGCTGCATAGCGGAATGGAGAGGCGACAGCAGGGGGATGGGCGGATAGGTTTTCTCTCTGGATAATATATGAGGGTAGGGGGGGTTACGGGCAAAAGAAGACATTTTTGTGGAGTGTAGTGGTCTGGGAGGAAGCAACCCCTCGAAGAGCTGTGGTGTTCTTTTCCTTGTTTTGTTCTGTTTTTTATTTTCTTTGTGACTGTCTAGAGCTGTATTTTGTGAATTCTCCTACTCTGATATCATCAAATATCAATAGCAGGAGCTTGTTTTATGTGAGTATAAAGAAGGATCAGCTCACTGTATTTCTTACTCCCTATCAAAACTTCTTTTTCAAATCAATATGCAATGAGGACGGGGATTATTTCACTATATTTTTTAAATGGAAGGTTCAGAATTATTTAAGTCTGATGGAAATTACAGTGCCACGTCATTAAAAATCACATGTGCCTGTCACATGATATGTTTCCGCTGAGTGGCTTAATGGATAGTGGATGGAATGATCAATTTGGGTAATTCTTATAGTTTGAGTATTAATTAGGACGATTTTAAAGTTTGTGGTGATGATTTGTTGATGACCCAAAGTTTAGGAGGTGTTAGTGCTCTTTTCCCTCAAATATACTAGATAACCCCAATATATTGGCAAAATCCAAAGGATACTGAACACAAACAAGGTTGTAAGCTTCCAACTTAAGCACATAATCTCCAAATTTCAAAAAGCTTGTTTAGGTAATTTGTGTTAAATTACTTTTGAGTAGAATGTATTGTGAAAGAATTAATTTTGAAAAAAATTACTTTCAGGAATGAGTATTCTGTTTGGGAATGTTCACCTAAAAGTAATTTTGTAAGAATGAGTTTGTTTGGATACTATCAAGGAAAATTAATTTTGTGAGTAAAATTTCCGAAATAAAAAATAATTCTTTTGTTTTTCTTTGTGTAAATATATAGTACTTTAATGTGGGCAAATTAATAATTAGACCCAGAATGCATATTCAAATTTGTTTCCAAACATCAATTTCCCTCCAAAAATTAATTTTGGAAGCCAGAATGCATTTTGGCTGTCCAAAATTAATTTGGAGTGCAAACCCAATATGCACCACTTAAAACCTTGGTTATACTGAAAATTTACGTAATAATGAAGGTGTTAATCACCCGTTAGTTAAACAAGTGTATATTAGAAAGAAAAGGAAAGTGGGAAAGGTTTAAATAGGTAGTTGACTGGGACTTCCAGTCACAAGTAGTGGTACTGAATTTTGTATAAATAGGTAGGGAAGAGTCAGTTTGGGGGGGTAAGAAAGAATTTAGTACAGTTTGGGTTTGGGAGAGTCAGGACCTCTCGGAAGTCCTGGGTTTGTAACAGACTTGATTACTCTCTTGTCCTGCTCAGTGTAGAACTGGAAGGCAATAATACATCCTCTTTTGATATTTTTCCTATTTCATCTGGTCCAGTTTTATCAACTGGTATCAGAGCTCCCATCCAGGGAGCAATTCATGGTTAACACAAGAAAGGAGGCAAGGTTGGAGTCTTTAGAAAAGAGTTTTGCAGCCTGGAGGAGGCAGATGGAAGAAGATAGAGAATATCAAGAAAAAGAAAGTGAATTCCAAGAAAATAGAAGAGAACTACAAGAGGCTAGGATGCGAAAGACAGAGGAAGCCATCAAGGAATTGCTGGGTTTAGTTCGTGGGTTCCAATCTGGACCATCTCAACAATCACCGCTAATGTTCAAGAAAATGACTCGAGGGGGAGAACTACTGAAGATTCGAGGAATGAGTCATTTGAGGATCGGTGGCGCAAACTAAAAATTTCCATTTTTAGGAGAAGATGCTTATGGTTGGGTCAATAGAGTGGAGGGCTATTTCTTGGTAAAAGGGGTGACAGAAGAAGAAAAGATTCAGGCGGTGACGGTGGCTATGGAGGGTCGCGGCTCGAGTTGGTTTCAATGGTGGGAGTCTTGTACCCCCAACGCATCTTGGGAAGCTTTTCGGAACTGCTATTATTCGTAGGTTCCAGCCTTCGATGATGCTAAACCCATATGAAATTTTGCTTGGGTTGAAGCAAGAGAGGACGGTTGAGGAGTACAGAGAAGGTTTCGAACTCTATGCCGGTCCGTTGAGGAGCACAAACCCGGATTTTCTTGAATGGTCTCAAAGAGGAGGTGAGCGCCGAACTGAAGTTACATCCAGCTGGGTCGCTGTCGGAAACGATGGATCTAGCTCAACTCATTAATGAGAGAAACCAAGTGTTGCAAAAGATGGGGTCGGGAGGTAATGTAGGCAATAGTGTGAAGCCTGGGTATATGTCCAGAGCTTTCCCCTCGTCGAAAAGTGCAACAGTAGATATTGGGCCAAAGCCCAGTACAAGATTTAGTGTTTCAGTTGGAGAAACAGTCGTGGGTTCAAATGCTAACTGGCCCAATGTGAGTTTTAAGGGAAATAATGAGAATAAGAGCAGAGACACCAGCGGCAACAGCGGGAGAGGAGGAAAATTTCAAGAGATTATCTGAGGCTGAATTACAAGAGAAAATAAAAAGGGCCTTTGTTTTCGCTGCAATGAAAAATATAGCCCTGAGCATGTGTGCAAACTCAGACACTACCATATTATGTTGTTAGAAGATGGAGATGAAGAAAGGGGATTAAATGAAGATGCTGATCTGTATGAAGAAGAGCAAATGGAGGATAAGGCCTTGCAATTGTCCATTCACAGTATAATGGGATTGACCTCAAAAAGATCTTTTTGAAATTGTGGGGAGAGGTTGCTGGTAGCAAGGTCATAGTCTTGGTGGATTGTGGGGCATCCCATAATTTTATATCAACTGACATTGTTAAGGGAATGGACGTTCCAATGCTGGATACCCTTCCTTATTTTGTTGAGGTGGGTGATGGGCATAAGGTAAAGTGTCAAGGGGTTTGTCAAGGAGTGAATTTGAAGCTACAGGGAATAGAGGTGCAGCAGGATTTCTTTTTGTTTGGCTTAGGAGTTGCTGATGTGGTGTTGGGGATGGATTGGTTGGAAGGGTTAGGGGAAATAAGGGCCAATTTTAAAGACCTTACCATGAAGATGCGTGTTGGAGGAAGACGGGTGACTATTAGAGGGGAGCCTTCCTTATCCAAGTCTGAGGCTTCGATAAAATCAATGATAAGGCTTTGTGATATGTACAGGAAATTAGTGGTCCTAGGCCTTTCAAAGTCTATACTAGAAGGCAGAATTAGTTGTCAGTTAAGCTTTCTGGTTTCTGTAGGTAGTTATGGGCAGTTTCTTAGGAAAACAGTTTCTGTAGGAGCAGTTATTAGCAGTTACTGAATTGTAATAAAAGCAAAGCCTGAAGGAAGGAGGGGGAGGGGAGTTTTATGGAAGTTACTGTCTGAGAAAGTGTTCTCAGAGAAGGAGAATACTCCTTGAAGGGGAAACTACCTCTTGTACTTCAGACTTATTCAATAAAATATTCAATAACTCCTTATTCCGATTCCGAATTCCTCTGTTTTTCCCCTGTTTTTCGTATTTTTCTGTAACTGTTTGGTTGAAGAATCCAGGGGTTCTATCAATTGGTCCGACCTGCCGGATCCAAAGGATGGATTCTATTGAAGTGAGAGTTGAAGCCCTGGAAAATATTATTGATTCTTTGAGGAGGGAGACCAGCGAGAATAGTCGTAAATTGGAAGCTTATGGAAGACAACTAGATGGGATTGAGGAAATACGTTCTCTGTTGAAAGGGTGGATGTCTAAGAAGGCTGGAGAGGAACTTTCACACAGCAAACTGGTTGAAAATGCAGATGCAGAGGCGCCAAATCCAGTCGGTGGGAATGAAGGGGATGGCTCTACTGCAGAAGTTTCAGATGAACGTTCTTGGACCAAGAGGGTGGAGATGCCTGTATTTGTGGGTGAAGATCCATTAGGGTGGATTTCCAGAGCAGAGAAATTCTTTGAAATGCAGGAGATTCCAGCATCTGAAAGGGTAAAACTCGCCTTTGTGAGTATGGAGGGTAATACCATTCACTGGTTTCGATTCCTAAAAAAAAGAAAACCTCAAATGCAGTGGGATGAACTCACAAAAGAGATGGTGCAGAGGTTTGGAGATCGTTCCCAGGGAAGTGTGTATGAAAGGCTGTCTACTTTAAGACAAGGAGATTCGGTCACTGATTATGTCCAGGAATTTGAAGTCTTGGTATCCCAAATTCCTATTGAAGATGAAGAGTTGCTATTAGGATATTTTTTGGGAGGCTTACGACCGGAGATAAGATATAGGGTTCGAACACATAACCCAAATGAGATCACTCGAGCCATAGATTTGGCCAAGGATATTGAAGCAGAACTTCGTGTTCCATCCATGGTGGCTGCAGGAAATCTGAAAGGAAGTGGGTCACGATTTTGGGGAACAAATACGGGCTCTGTGAAACTGGGTTATTCAAATCCAAACACAAATGGGTTACGACCTAGTAACCATTCAGAAGTATTAGTGGAACAAATTCGAAACCTGTTACAAATTCCCCATCATCTTCTGTGAACAAAGGACCTACTACTGTTACTGCAAATGGCAGAGGAAGAGGAAACCGCCAGTTGCCTTATGAAGAATTTGTTCGCCGAAGAGAGGAAGGAAGGTGTTTTCACTGTGGACTAGCTTTCGTTCCAGGGCATCGCTGTGCAGCCAAGAGTTTGCGACTCACCATTTTAGGGGAGAATGAGCCGCTGGACATGGAGACAAATGGAGGTGTTGGAGTGACAGAATCACAGGAACATTATGCAGAGGAGGTAAATGAGGATGGTGAATTGCAATGGATGGATTTATCTATGTACTCAGCCCATGGTTTGACTCCTCCAAAAACGATGAAATTGCGGGGTGAAATTTGTGGAAAGGAAGTTTTGGTTTTGATTGACAGTGGAGCCAGTCACAATTTCATACATCAAGGATTGGTTCAGAAGATATCATTAACAGTGACCCCTACTGCTCCTTTTGGAGTTCGTTTGGGAGATGGGCACAAAAGAGATTCAATGGGTTGCTGTTTGGGGTTGCCTCTAAGGTTAGGAGAATATTGTATGTCTGGTGATTTTTATATATTTGAATTGGGAAGAGTTGATATCATATTGGGTGTGGCTTGGCTAGAGACTTTGGGGGAGATTAAAGTAAATTGGAGGACATTGCACATGTCTTTCATGCATAATGGGCAGATTGTTCAAATCCAAGGTGATCCGAGTTTGTCACATTCGGTTTTATCTTCAAGGGCTCTTTCAAAATTAACTGAAATTGAGACAGCAGCATTAGTTTGGATCTTTGCTTCTATGGACACTGAATTGATTGCTGCCGAGTTGGTCCAGAATTCGGAATTCAGTTCTTCTCAAACGGATGAGTTACAAGAAGTTTTAACTCGATTTGCTTCAGTGTTTGCCAATCCTATAGGGCTGCCTCCAAAGCGAGTGGTTGATCACAGGATTCCTCTCAAAGAGGGGACAGATCCAATCAATGTGAGACCTTATAGATACCCACATCTACAGAAGAATGAAATGGAAAAATTGGTTGCTGAGATGTTGTCTTCTGGGATCATACGCCCTAGTAACAGTCCTTACTCAAGCCCAGTGATTTTGGTTAAAAAAAAAAGATGGCAGTTGGCGTTTTTGTGTGGATTATAGGGCCCTAAATAAAGCAACAGTTCCTGATAAATTTCCTATACCGGTGATTGAAGAGCTTTTGGATGAACTTCATGGAGCAAAGTATTTTTCCAAGATTGATCTTAGGGCTGGATATCACCAAATAAGGATGTTTGAACCGGACATTCCTAAGACCGCATTTCGAACACATCAAGGCCACTTCGAGTTTGTGGTGATGCCTTTTGGTCTTACTAATGCACCCGCAACTTTTCAATGTGCTATGAACTCCATCCTACAACAGTTTCTCCGAAGATTTGTATTGGTCTTCTTTGACGACATTCTTATATATAGCCGCAGTTGGGAGGAGCATTTACAGCACTTGTCTGAGGTATTGTCTGTTTTATCTCACAATCAGTTTTCTGCCAATCAAAAGAAATGTTGTTTTGGTCAAACTACTATAGATTATTTGGGGCATATTATTTCTCAGCAAGGAGTGTCAATGGATCCTAGAAAGGTGGAGAGTGTGATGCAATGGCCTCAACCCAAATCCCTCAAAAGTTTAAGAGGATTTTTGGGACTCACGGGATATTACCGAAGGTTTATTAGGGACTATGGTAAGATTGCTCAACCATTGACAAATATGCTAAAGAAAGGAAATTTTTTGTGGACATCAGAGTCTTCTCATGCTTTCGAGACTTTAAAGCAAGTTATGACTACTGCTCCCGTCCTTGTGTTACCTGATTTTTCTAAACCATTCATGATTGAATGTGATGCCAGTGGAAGAGGAATTGGGGCTGTCTTGTCACAAGACAAACATCCTATTGCATTTTTTAGCAAGGCTCTTGGACAGACTTCTCTCAATAAGTCTGTATATGAAAAAGAATTGATGGCTTTGGTTTTAGCCATCCAACATTGGAGGCCATATCTTTTGGGTAGTAGATTCACAGTCTATACTGACCAAAAAAGTCTCAAGTTCTTGCTTGAACAAAGAATTACTACTCAAAATCAACAGAACTGGCTTGCTAAACTTTTGGGCTATGAGTTTGACATTATCTATAAATTGGGGTCCAACAACAAAGTCGCGGATGCCTTATCCAGGAGAGAAGAAGAGAAAGAATTTCAAGCTATTTCTCGGCCTTTTTGGATGGAGGTCACAACCATTGATGAGGAGGTCCAACAAGATACCATGTTGTCCAAAATCATTTCTGACCTTACTGCTGATCCTAATTCTCACCCATTTTATACATTAGAGAATGGTAGATTATTCTACAAAGGCAGGTTGGTACTTTCGGCTTCCTCTTCTTGGATCCCACGTTTACTACAAGAATTCCATGCCTCTCCTACGGGTGGACATGCTGGAGTATTTCGAACTTACAGGAGGATAGCCCAATCTTTGTTTTGGGTAGGCATGAAAGGTACTATCACCAAGTTTGTGGCTGAATGTCAAATTTGTCAACGCAATAAATATTTGGCTATTTCACCTGCTGGCCTTCTCCAACCACTCCCTATTCCCAATGCTATTTGGGAGGAAATAAGCCTAGATTTTATCACCGGATTGCCCAAATATAAAGGTTTTGATACAATCTTAGTGGTGGTGGACAGGCTGAGTAAATATGCTCATTTCATCTTGATTAAGCATCCATATTCTGCAAGAGGCATTGC
>NSJW01000809.1:600000-957155 GCA_019955255.1 Castanospermum australe
TTGCCAAAAAGGTTTGTTGTAAACGTGAACCCCACCTTGGTAAAGATGGATGATTTATACCCAGAACCAACTTTGATTAATTCATCCTCATCTTGACAGTTGGATTAAGGTTTTTTAGAGTGCTCTTGCATCAAAAAGAAAATAACAATATTTTGGTAGAAAAATAAGTAGGAACTATATGGATAAATTGTCAAAGTGACTATGATATGATAAGGTAAAATCCAAGGTCAGAAGGGCGAGGCATAAATGTACAAAAAATGTACTCTGATTCTGATGTGTGCATAGGTTTAAAGAGAATTCAGTGGTAAAGAAGCGACAGATTTGAGTTTGTAAAAAAAAAAAAAGGTATGATTGTAACATCATGTATATCATGCGCATTAATTTGATTTGATTTTAACAATAGCTTGATCATAAACTAATTTATTAAAGTTTGACATTAGGATATTACAGCATAAAACTTAAAAGGTCAGCTATTGGTCCCCATAAGCCAATTTTGGCATGGAGTGACTAAGCATGCATGAGTTGTGCAAATGCTTTCGTATCCTTTCTGAATGTGGATTTTTGATCTCTAAATATCAATTCATGGGAGAGGGAGAGAATTTTTCTCAGATGAGTACAACTGCTGAAAGTTCATATCATAAAGTAAGTGAGATGCATTTGTGGAGGTGGTTATAATAGTGACTCTATGGTGGGGCCAACATGGCGTACACATAGGGACATACTACTTGTGGTTGATGGTCTTATTTTGAGGGGATCCAGGGGCCTGCTGGTCTTTTTTGTTAACATTTTTGAGGGATTTGCATTCACTAAAGGTTGGAAAGAAATGAATCAGAAAGTGATGGGAGAGAAGCAAAGATTGGCATCCCACCATTTTACTACATGGGATGCGTTTGTCTCTTGGCGATTCCTGTCCTATTCTGCGTCTTCTTTCAAATTTGGTGACCGTTATAGTAGGTCCCCTTTCTCACAAATTGACACTATTTGTATTGGATTACAATTTAACGCGAAACATGTTTTCATTAAAGTAATTGTAATAATTGGAAATTCTTTTTTGATAAGCGTAATAATTGGCAATTATTACCGTAATCAAGTGTCTTGTTGATCACGTGTAGCTAGTGATAAGTTATTAAATATTTATTAATTATTAATTTTAATAATAAGAGTAAAATATATTTTTATTTTTTTAAAGATATATCATTTATCAATTTTATCTTTAAGAGATTTTTTTTGAGATTCCTTAAGAGATTAATTTTATTAATTCAATCATTTAAATTTAAAGTTATTTACAAATTTAATTATTTTTTATTTTTAATTTTATCAATTTAGTCCCTTAAAAAAACGAAATTATTGTGAATTTAAAGTTTGATAGATTAAATAGATAAAATTAATCTCTAAAGGATAAAATTGATAAATGATGTATCTTTAAAAATTAAAAATAAGTTTTATTCTAATAAAAATATTTAAAATTTGAATATTATTTTGATATCATCTTTTTTGAACAATTGGTATTTTAATGAATTTTTAAATATTTATTAATTGTTATTTATATTTTATAAACTCTAAATATTTATTGTGAAAAATAAAAATTAATAAATATTTAATAAATTATATAAAATATTAATATCTTAAAAAATTAAAATACTATAACAATACTCGTAAAGTCTATTAAATATAGTTAATAATCAATAAATATTTAATAATTAATTAAAAATTAATATTAAAAAAAATTATAAAATAATTGTCATAACAATTTAATGTTTTATTGAAAGTGCCAAGAGGTGTGATTTATAGAGGAAACAAAAAAAAAAAAAGAGAAGTTATCTCTTCAGCTAGAAACATGTATTTTAACTGAAAACTCGTGTTATTGTAATCACTGCCTAGAATAGAGAGATTTTGTGGATAAATCAAAAACTGACTTTTGGCCAACTTGCATTGTCTTTTTTGGCTTCCCAACGTTTCTCACGCGAAATTTTTTGTTTTTTGTTTTTTTTCAAATTTTACATTTTTTTACTTTCGTTTTGTAGGAATTATGCCTTTAATTTAACATAAAAAAATTGGGAATGACTTTTTTCTTTTACTCTTTAATTTTAATCACATGTATAATTTAGTTTTCTGTTGATTTTATATATGAAATAAAAAAATAAAATAGGGTAAAATGAAATATTTTTTGTATTTGAAGAAAATGAAATACTTGGACACGAATAATTATTTTCTCTTAAAAATATTTCGTTGTCATTCTTATTGTTACAAAATTCTCCTCCGAATCCGATTGATGTCATGGTGCCACTTTTTTTTTAAAGAAATTTAATCATAGAATTTAAAACAATAATTTTTTTTTTTAGAGAGAAAGGACAAGAATATTTCAATGACTTGGCCTTAGGATGGGTATTATTGTTCACTCATTTTTTCCCCTTTTCTATTATGATTAAGGAAAAGGAGTTACCCATTCTTCCCATAACTTTGACCCTACTTTCCAATAAAATTATAAATATATGAAACTTCAAAATCTCATAGTACCTATTATTTAACGATTAGAAGGTTCTTGGGACATAATAAAATCCTTTTAAGTGAAAAATGAACAAACTTCAAAGATTGGGTTTTGATAATGTTAACTTACAATGTTATCTAAGCTTGAGTTGATGTTTTTCTTTCCTAACCTACCCTCTGGAGTGATTAACTTGTGATAGGCTAATAGACTAAAGCAGAGACTAACTTGTATCCTATTAGACTCATCTTTTGCTTAATTTGTTCTTTTTAGATCCTTTTTGGTAAAAAAAAACAAAAACAAAAAATTCCAATCGAAGTGCTAAACTTCTACTCGAACAAAGAAAGCATAATTACAACGCCACGTGAAATTGAGTCCTGCTCGCGTATTTTAAGATGATATTCTATGCCTTGGCCCAGGTGAGTAATCTTGTACACCTTTGTCTTTGTCAAAAGCTGGTCATCTATGGGAAAATTAGAGTTATTATAAGAGCTATCAATTTTGCTCAGCCGTTCATTTTTCATGCCGGACCCAAATATTGTAATTCCATTCCTCTGTTTGGTAAGTCCGACCCAACAAAAGGAATTAGTTCAAATGAACTAGTATGTATTTAGACTAGTTTATTTCATAATTAAAATATTTTATAATTAAAATTTTATTAAAAAAAATTTTAAAAGAAAAATAATTTTTTTTAAAATTAATCTATTACTAAATATACACTTAGTCTTATTAGAGTTAGCCTAATGTTTCTCATATATTTTAATTCAGCACAACCTGTTTGGTTCATCTATTTCACCTAGCAGAGCCGAGCTAATTTATTTTTTTTTACATTTAAAGTTTAAAAAGAAAAAAGGCTATTACATTCTAATTCCAAAACCAAAATAGTTCTACCTTTCACTTACGCAAAATTAACCTTTTAACATTTCCATTACTTTTGATGTAGCCATTTGACAGCTCTAGTGAGTAGCACACTACATTTTTATATGTGCTTACCAAATATAAGATTTTATAATTATGTAGGACGCTGAAATTAGTTTGACATTCAATTAGTATTCTGATCAAATTATTTTTTTAATTCACAAAATGTAAATTGGAAGGAAATCCTCTTTGAGAAAGGGCGGGAAACGGGCACGGAGAAGACCAAGCAAACACTTGACAGAAGCTCAAATATTATATGCTAATTTTCCCAAAAGATAAATAAACCCCTTGTGCGATTAATGAGATTGAAGTAGGATTAATTACAAATCCTTTCTAAAGTCATGCAAAAGACACAACATATATAAATCACAACTATATCTCTTTATTTATTTATTATAAGAAACTAGCATAGCTTATACCTCTAGATCTGTTCTGTGCCCTTAACATTACCTTCAAATCAAGTACCTAGCTGCCAGAAAAGAAGAATCCAAAAGAGATGTTCCCTCCAAGATAACATAACCAACGAAGTTGATAAAACCAATCAGCAAGTTAATCACTTCATTGGTTTAGTGATCATTAAGGTCAATAAATCTTGACTATAATCACCACATCTCAAAATTTCAAAAGTCCATGGCCAAAAATAAAATAAATGAAAGTCGAGAACATTACATTGGCCTGAACAAAAAAAGGATGTGTTCTCATTGCTATAATATGAAGCAAAGCAGGACCAGTACACCACAGAACAATGTGAGCAACCAACACAGGTATGCTTTTTTTAAGTGATTTACAGTCCTCAATTCATACACAACATAAACCGAAAGATTGAAACCCCCGTGTTGTCCCGAAACCTAATAAATAAGCAGAGAGCACATCCTGAACCAGTTTGAGCCTCTAAATCTCTGTAAAATCCAGCAATACAAATTAGATCAGCAGTGTTCATAAGACAAGATGAAATGACACAAGTATTACAGAATCGTACATGTACAAGGTATACAAACAACAAAGGTGCTTATGGCCCCAAAAATTGCTCGGATCATATGTCAAAAACCAAATTCTGGACTTTGACTGGGAAGATGAGACAGCTATGCACTAGAATTTGTAGATGGATCGTCTTTCAATCCCTTTGTGAGAAGATCATAGTTGATTGATGCAAGCTGGGAGAGATTCTGAAAACCAAATGGAAACATAAGCATGCAATAAAAAACAAAAGAGAGGATATTAATTAGTCATAAATTGAAAAAGTATAGCATCACTCCAAAAGGAAACTTTGAAGAAAAAAATTTATCAAACTATCAACAAAACAAAAAACAAGCTAGACAGGCAAGGGGAAAAAAATATTGGGCTGCTGCTGAAAATAACCAGTAAGCTCAGAGAGAGAGAGGCCTTCTTCCTATTCATGACATGTTAAATCCCAGCCTGAGGGATAATAAATAAAGGATAATAGACTGCATCATTCATGACAGTTAATGCTTCTTATATGGTTAACATGATTTGAGACAATTACCTTAAAGGAGAAATTACTAAAAGAGTAATTGACAAATGAGCCAGTATCAAACTCGGTAAGACCCCCACATTCATCTCCCTGTTTATGGATGTTCCCAAAGTCAGCCCACAATACTTCAAATTGATTTAACTGTAAGTACATTTAGCAATGTCTATAAATGCAGTACCACTTCATCTTGGCGGTTGCTCAAGCAACTACTGCTGCCACTTAAGCTATCAGCATCACTAGAATCCTCAACATCACTTGCTGGATATACAAGGCCAACAGAAGCATTCCATGAGTAGCGACTAGTGAAATAACTAGTATCCAGAGCACTCTCAGAAGCAGGAACAAATGCGGCCTGCAAAGCAAACAAATGTATTATGCTGTTCTGCCCAGGAAATCAACATCAAGGGACAGGCAATACAATTTACATTTATGACTCGAGGAAAGTATTTCATACCTTCTGCCTGGCAAGTGTGTCCCAGTTTATATCCTTGAAGAAAACATGTTGCTTCACCTGGATCATTAAAGCTTCTATCACTTTGACAATTGCAAGGATAACAAGAAAAATTGATCATAAAAATGGAAAACAAGCCTCTATATGATTATAATAATTTATATCACCTCTGATGCCCCTCTGGCTCCAAGTCTTTGATTAGGATCTTCAGTCAATAATCTGAAAATTGAACATCTAAGGCACTAAACGAAGAAAACATCCAACTATCTTAATTATGCAAGTGCTTAACAGATAAGAATAACACCCATAAAAAGAAAGCATATTATAAAATGTTCAGTGTCATTATTATTGTACGAAACATCAATCTCAAAAGCCCTTCTACAAGGTAGGAAAATATGTTTTTGAGAATCTCTCGAACAAAACCTAGACACGCTACTTTAAACCATGTAAAGAGACTAACATTGGGAGCAGATATTGGTTTAGATTATGCCATTATGCTATAAAGCAGTATATTTTACAATTACCACTAAAATATCTAAAATGTAGCAAAGTACCTTAAGCACTAAAATAATGCAAAGTAAACAGGTGAGAAATTCAAATATATGTATCATATCAGAAAGTATTTGGCCGTTGTACACCACTGTATAATGATAAGTCTCAAGACGGACAAAGCAAGCTAACAATGCCTTAAGACAGATCTGTACCCAGCTTGGGGTACTTACAGAAAAAGAAAAGTTCTATAGACTTGGGTTGGAAGATTGCTCACATTTGGATTTGAAAGGAAAAGGACTAATTTGAGCCCTAGAAGATACATCATTGCAGCATTTTTTATAAACAGACTGTCAAAGTTCCAAGATTTGTTCTTGCAAATTTCAGAACTAAAGGGAAAAAAACATGCTTAGGTCAGTTCTTGAGGGCCAAAAGGAATCCTGATATTATGTTTCAAAAGAAAATAGATGTTCCCTAATCTGACAGTGGAAAAAAATGAAAATTTAAGGGTCTAATGTATTTGACAACAGTAACAATACTTAAATTCATGAAAAACTTTCAAGACTGCATAATTTCTAATCCACTCTGAACTGACTAAAGGTCCTAAAATGTCCAAGATTAACCTTTGTTTCCCCAGATCCTGGTTATCATGATTTAAGTATCTTGCCATAGCAAACATGAGACAGCAATGGTCATAAGATTCCAATAAAATAAAGCAAGCATTTGCAATGGAAGTGGCCAAATTGTCATTGGCTTTCCTTGACATCACAAAATATAGGACCGAGATTGCTAAACATAATATGTTATCATGATTCAAGTATATTGCCATGGCAAGCATGAGACAGCAATGGTCACAAGATTCCATTAAAATACGAATTAACAATGGAAGTGGCCAAATTGTCATTGGCTTTCCTAAATATCACAATATAATAGGACCAAGATTGTTAAACATAATATGTTAGCAAAGGTCATCTTTGCATAAACGAGTAGCAAAAATCACTCAAAGGTATTGAAAACAAAAACATATACAAGGGACTGATATTCTAAATTCTGAGGTTAAAAACAGAATTTCCTAATACCGATAATAAAAACAGTGAAATATAATAAGAACATGACATATTCTATTACCGATCAATAAGATCTTGGGCTTCAGGACTCATTTCTTCAGGCACCCGGGGCCAAGGTATCTTACAATTAAGAATATTATCAAATATAGTCTACAAACACAAAAATAACATCATCTGTCAGTGAGAGCTCAACCATATTTTTAAAAATTAATTACACTCAAAAGGTTTGGTAATTGAAGCATGGAGGACAACATAATTTCAAACTATACCACTTATCGTATATTTTCAGCACAATGTACCTCAGATAAATTGATAAATAGTAACAATTTAAGAATCAAATGAACTTATAAAGACACGTGACAACTTGAGTAACCAGATCTCCAGACTGACAACAGCAGGTGGAAGGCCTCATGCTCCTTCGAGCTTCCTCATTGGAGCATGCATACTTAAGGAACGAGCCAATAGTATGACAACACCACCTAAATTGATCTCCAGACTGACAACAGCAGGTGGAAGGCCTTATGCTCCTTTGAGCTTCCTCATTGGAGCATGCATACTTAAGGAACGAGCCAATACTATGACAACACAACCTAAATCATAGGGTATCAATCTAAGATTGAGCAATGCCAGGACAAAGCAAAGGACCTTCAGAGTTGTTATGAAGAAAATGTTGATAAGATCAAATAAAAGCCTAATCAGTTGTGCAATTTGATCTCATGGAACTAGATGGAAGTAAGCCTAAAAAGAAAGTTTCAGGCCACTTTATCCTGTCTGCCTTGCCTAGCCTAGGGGTGGAAGCCAAATAAAGGAACAACAAACAAGAACAGAAACTTAAATATCATTTACAGATACACATTGCACAAGAAGCAGGGTACAAACCTGAGGATGCTCTGCATTGAAGGGTGGAATGCCAACAATCAATTCAAATAAAATGACACCAACAGACCACCAATCTGCAGTATACCCTGTAAAATTTGTACAAATACTTTGTTTATGTTATGTTTGCTATAACAAATACACATGAAACATACATGACAGGTTAAAATAAATAATTAGGCCCTATAGTTTGACCCAATTTGGATTTTGGTCCCTATAGTTTATGTTTTTGGATATTGATCCCTATAGTTTCACTCATTTGGATTTTGGTCCCTGAGGGACTAATACCTTAATAATTAAATACTATAGAGACCAATACCTCAATGAATAGAAACTATAGGGACTAAAACCTAAATGAGTAGAAAATATAAGGATCGATACCTTAACAGTTAATAATAGGAACCAAATTCTAAATAAGTGAAATTATAGAGACTGATATCCAAAAAAACATTACAAGGACTAAAATCCAAATCGAGTGAAACTATAGTGACTAATTGTTTATTTTAACCATACATGACAAGATTCACCAGTATATAAATCTAGAACAACTGAGTCAGCAGGCTATGATGGCTCAAAAAATTTTCATTTAATTTCAGTATAGAGATCCTTCAAGATTGTTTCAGCATCATTATGAACTTAATTCTATGACCAGGAAAAGAATGTTCCCTAATTTTATTTTTATTTTTTTTGAAAAACATCACCCTAATAATGACATAATTCTAATATGTAATTTAAGATATGGATCGGATAAAAAAGACACCTTAACATAAAAAGGAGACTATACAAACCATGTCCAGTTCCCAAAAGTATCTCTGGTGCCAAATAATCAGGTGTACCCACGGCAGAACGTTTCTTCCTCAAGTCCTTTTGATGCTCAGATGTAGATAACTGAGGTTCATCCTCCCCAAGTAAGGATGTCCCACTCACTGCTGGACCAGACAAATCATCTGTGCTGTTGATGAGACCAACTTTTGAAAGCCCAAAGTCTGTTAACTGCATATGTAACAAAAAGATAAACTTTCAGCGAGATGACTACCTGAATATCAGTAAGTACAAACTTCATTCAAAATATTGAAACTCAAAAGCATGCAACGCGTATTGCATAAGAGGTAAAGAAACTTTATTTCTGTTTAAACTTCTAACTGTAGATTGAGAATATTCAAGTTCATAGACCATCCCCTACCCTAGAAGCCACAAAGCCATACAATTACCAATGCTGGTAGAAAGGTTTTCTGACCAATTACTTCGTGAGGAAAGAGATACAGAGTTTTGTATGTTAGATGTAAAACAGATAAACCATAGGGATGATATTGGTAGACTGTTGAAAGAAGCTAAATAATAGTAAACATGTCCAACTCAATAGCCCATTATAGACATAGGCCAAAAAACTTCCAAATCACCATCAGAGCACCTATGCAGGCAAACTAAATTAAAAATTATAAAGCTACCTGTGCTAAAAATGTAAGACTGATGGCATAAATGGTAAGAATACAAAAACAAAATAGATTAGTATGTAGTTACCTTAATGTGACCATCATGTGCAATCAATAAATTGTCGGGTTTCAAGTCACGATGAACCACACGCATTGAATGCAAATATTCTAATGCGAGCACCTACCATTGAACAGAAATTTAAATTTTAGACAATGTAATAAAAGGTCATTCCCCTAGGTTACTAGAGAGAGAGAGAGAGAGAGAGAGAAATAGATAGATAGAACCAATAATTACCACTTCAGCAATATATACACGGGCCACTTCCTCATGTAGGCAACCTAAATTCCTTAATAATGAATACAGGTCACCTCCATTAAGGTATTCCATGACAAGATACAAGTTCTCACGACATGTAAAAGAATAGAAGAAACGAACCTGATACAGTTCAGACTAATGTTACAACAAGATTCTCATAACTCAGAGCAATATAGAATAATTAGCAAGTTAGACCTGCTCACCACAAAAGGATTGCGCACTGTAATTAAGATATCACGTTCTGCTAATATACTTTCCACAGCATTCTTACGGATCATATCTGCCTTCTTGAGAACCTGTTACAAATAGTATAATATGCAAACAATTAAAGTGAAAAAGCAAAAAATGAGAAACTGAAACAAATTTACAACACAGTAAGATTAGAAAAGTCTGGACAAAGATGTAAATAAAGATGGAAAAATGTAAATAGGATAAAGTAATAAACAATGCCAGGAAGTAATCTATAAGAAGAATTCAATATAGATAATTTGTTTGGATGATAAAAGAAAATTTGTTAAAGAAGAAAATTAAAGAAGTACAAGGTCTGAGTATAAGAGAATTCAATGTAGAAATAAAATTTCATATGTAAACTCTTCCTGCAACAGCAAGGGAAGCACTATCTAAAACCACAATTTTCTTGTCCATAATATGCATAATGAAATGTAGATCATAAAGCAGAATTCCATAGCGACTCTGTTTCACACTTGTCAGCACCAAGAACTAAAATCATATCACATAACATCATATGCCATTCGATACAGATAAATATAAAGATCATATAACTAGGGATATATAAAACTAATAAGCTTAGTTTAGACCCCACACAGATAGTTCACCCTTGGGTACCTTATTAAACAACTCTTCTACATGCCACATTGCCACATAAACGAGCATGCACATACAGACACATAGGGGACAGAAGGTGCTAACTAACAGTTTCAAATGACGTGATGATACAATGAATGACAGCAAAACAAAAATAAGGATAAACAGTGACCAGCAAGTCAGAAGCATAAAGTCTAATTACCTTTATCGCAAAAAGATCACCAGTTGTTCTCTTTTTAGCCAAGAAAACCCGTCCAAATGCCCCACGACTGATAGGTTTTATAATCTCAAAGTCATCAATAGAGGTACGATCCCCCGAAGAATGGAGTGGGCTTGTTCTCAAGCTACGAACCACATCATCCTCCAAGGGAACATCTTCATCAATTACAGTGCTCACTAAATCTATCTTTTCAACATCCACCATCTCAGTGAGCTGCAGATACTTCTCCCTACCAAATGACGACTTAATAAGAATAATCACCAAAAGATTACAATTCTGATTAGGAATGTTGAAGACAGATATGAGATAGATACGGATATAGAAGCAGTTATATCAGTATGGTATATCGTATTCAGTTATAGAGTTATGGTTATTCTGTAGCAAAGTGTCATTAAAAAGAATCTACCCAAAAATTTACTCATCAAGAACCCATAAACTGATGTTCATTGTTTTCTTAGAGTACTTTCCTTATTATAGAACGTGTGTTACAACATATAAAGCAGCAAAGAACTAACCGTATCAGCTTCTCTATTCGTGTTCCAAAGGTCTCCACAGTAAGTGCATCAAATTTCCTTCGTTCTACAACAACCCGCAAGTCATCAAGACAAGATAATAAATATGGCAGTGAACGATCATCATCCAGAGGTGTGTTTGCTACACATCGTGCTATATCGGCAAGTTCACTCATCTACAATATATCCCCCAAAAAAAAAGTAGCTTGACATGATCAATAATAGACTTCTACAATGACTCAAAGTAGTGTATGAGAAAGCACAATAAGAAGACCACAGTTCTTTCATGTGCATTCCAACATTTTCAATATAGTGATAATATGCTGGCTTATCAACCATGCAACAAATGAACAGAATACTTCTTTGTTTTTTGGGAACATATTATTATCTCACACTAATTTATAAATCAAACTGTTAATAATAATTTTCTCATAATAATCAACAAAGACATCATTTGGCAACCACTGTCCCTTCAATGTATAGCATACAGCAATTGTATCTGCAGAAAACAGAAAAAAGTATAACACAATAGTGGAGCTTAGTGCCGCAATTGACCACCTAACCAACTTGATCCCCCCACTGGCACCCAACCATCCCCCTTTTACCAAAATCATCTTTAACACACTTGTCTATCCCTTGAATTATTTTCCTATTCACTTATTTTCCAACCAATTAGTAAACTTTGAACAAAAGGCAAGCCATTCATCACTGTTTGTTCAGCGGAGGACCAATGTCAAGTTGCTTAACATGAATAAACCCATGAATAATCATAATACCACTTAGTATATGTTTGACTTTGCTTAATTTTTACACAAAAACAGCTTTTCAGCCAAAAGTTCTCTCTGCAGCATTTTGATTATAAACTTATCCAAACACACAATTTAGGTATTTAAGGATCCATTGATGCCAGTTTAAGATTAAATTAATATTGTGTCATTGCTTCACTATTTCCACTCATATCCTTCACAAAATTTTGTGATGAAAGGCCTTATTGGTCTTGCGTTTAGTACTGCCTCAAAAATAGAAATGATAAAGAATTTTGATAGCCAAATAATCAAATCAGAAGTTAAAAGCCAACAAAGAATTAGCATTGCAGTGATTATCATGTGAAACAAAATGGGAATTTTGCCACAGAAGAAGGCCAAAGATAAGCTGTTTCTGCCAACAATGTTATGAAACAAGGAAGAGTTTGCCTTGATGCAAATATAAGGCATGTGCCTCATTTATTAAAAAATCAGAACAGATATCGGTGTAAATAATTTGATGTCTACTATGCTGTACTTAATTTAGTAAGAAGTTTATTACAGAAGTTAGAAAGAAACACTGTTTTAGGGACAATTATGATTACTGGAACAAGTATCACCAAACATCATAAAAAAACACAAGGGGAAGACCATTTGTTACAAAATGCTGAATATACAACACCAGCCATGACATAAGGACAAGACAATAAATATATAAATATTTTAAAAAAGAGATACAATAAAGGGCATGCCTGTGGAAGATCATCATGTTCAGAATAAGCACCCTTCCCTGCCAAGAGCAAGTCAATTTGACTGGTCCTTGGTGTCATTAAAGGAGATCTAGGAGTCATGCTACCTGCAGATGATGTTGTCACACCTTGGTCAGACTTAGGACCAAAACGAGTTTTACATGATATCAGTGGCAATCCCTTTAGGTCATCCATAAAAACAGAATTATCAGCTTCAGGGAAACAGTCTAGCATATCCTCTGAGCCTCTCCGGGACCAATCACTAAGTTTAGGGGAAAGAACATCAGATTCTTCGGTCATACTTGAATTTGACACTTTTGCAACATCAGGACTTCCCACTATTTGTTGGATATCCTTCTGTGTACAGGATTCCATCATCTTCTCTAATGTTTCAGCAATTCTGAAAAGACGCTCATTAACACTCAGACCCGTCTGATCACATCTATTAGCAACTGCACAAATCCTTGAATGATCTTCAACGTGTGAAGTGGGTACTTCCTCTTCACATATACGACAAATTATTGAACTCTCCTCACTAATATTTTGCTGATCTCCCCAGTAGCCCCAAGAAACTTTGTATTGGTGCTTGGAAGCATGGTCCTGGGAATCTTTGATAGGGAGAAGCACAGATGGCTTGGCAGCAGAGAGATCCACATCAGAAGTTGAGCTCTTATTATTTGATATCTTTGAAGATTCAATCCTCCCATAATTTTGGTCCTTCAACTGAGCAGTTTCTTTTGGGTTTGGGCTTTTTCCTGGTGGAGATGGGAATTTCTTCCAGGAAGCCATTCGATGATCCCTGCCGGAAGGAGACTCCAAGTGTTTTAGAAGTGTCACCATCAGGAGGAAGCGATTGAATTTCTGGCTGCTTAACATCTTTCTTCCAATCCAAGATATGCCGTTCTTGACAACACGATTTTTTGGCTGAAGCCTTTGAAGCTTTCACAGCACTAGAACTATTAGCATCTCTTTCCAAACCAGGAGGAATACGTTTTTCCGCAGAATGCAAGACTCTGGATTGACGGAGATTGAAAACATGTTCATCCTCAGCTAAACCACTTTCCTTGTGGAATTGCAATAATCTGGTACACCTTGTGAGAATGAAAAGCATTTTGGTGTGAAGCTGCTTTAACATCCCTGGAGGAAGCTCTTGACGCCTGTCATCCAACTCTTGAACTGTGCCTTCACACTGAAGCCAAAACTCCCCAGGTGAAGTCATAGCACAGCTCCTAGCCAAAACTAGCAAGTCCTCAATTGTCTCTTGCCACTCAGGATGAGTATCTGCATTTTTCTCAAGAATTCCAACAAGGTCTGCTGCAAAAATAGCCAGATCAGAGTTCACTTCTTCCTTTGCTTTATCAAATTTTGCCCGAATAACAACCAAGATCTCCTGCAAAACAGTGATGACACAGCAAATCAATTGTAGAGAAATACCTCCTAAAACACAAATCATCAGCTCCACAATATAATGTGAAATGGAGACCAAAGTACCTCCAAGTTATTTAACCCTCGATGCTTCGAAAATGGAAAAGGCCAGAAACCTTTGGAATTCAACTCATGGGAAAAACTCTTAATGTCTGCAGGAAACCTCTTTCTAGGTGCACTTGTGACACGTAATATAGCTTGAAAACGAGGAGATTCAGACTCCTTCGGGTTTTCATAATCATATGCTATCTGGAAAGAAAACAATCAATTTTTCTGCCATAATAAATGAATAAACAGAATACAGCAACAAATTCAGGCAAAAGTTAAGTGAATTAAAGTAACCATGAAAGATACTACACACACACACACACACACACACACACACACATTCCACACCCAGTGGTACCTCTGGAGTGCAAACATCTGCACTTCTTCCAGACTGAGCCCATGATGCTTCCCGTCTCCCTGTTTAAGGTGATATCATTAGCAAAAATAAAACAATATAGTTTTCCCAGTTACTTCAGTATAAAGAAACATAAAAACAATTAGCACAAATTTGTAGATTAGTAGTGGTTAAAACTGAAGAAATAATGAATATGCTCTCATTATCTCCCATGCTAGGCAAATGACTTAGTTGCTTCATGTGTTGATACATGAAGACTAATATACCTCAAGAACTATAAAGCATAAAAAATAAATACTCTTAATGTATATTCTATAGGTGAGGAAGGGAAGATGATCTTCCTCATACCTGTTATTTTCTCACATGCACCCTCCTATGCTCATTGGCAATATCAATAAAAGAATGGCGTGACAACCATTGTAGAACTAGAATAACAAAACTTGACCAATACAAAATGGAACAAACTCAATCCATATCCTTTCAATTTCAGTTCGATGACAAGCATAATGCCCTCCAATACATAGTAACTAAAATTGACATCCTTTCCATTGCACATCAAGGATTATATCATTCCCATTCTGAATTTTATTCCATTGATTCATTTCTATTGTTTACGTTTAATTCCATATGCCACATGGTAACAACACCAAAAACATCATAATGCTAATCATGTATTAATCATTCCCATCCTAGGACATTATGACTGCCTTGTTAATTACCCTCCGATACACCGCATATTTTGATTACCCTTTATCCCACATGACCTCCCTAATACAATTATCTAGAGTCTCATTCTCACCAAACAAATCATATTAACAAAATGGGACCCTTGGCCTTTTCTAAGATCCAAGAGTCAATTATGATATATCCATGAAACCAACAGCAGTAACAAACTAACAATATAATGCTTTGATCTCTCACATAGCATCTGAGACTCAAAACTGTAACTTAAAGTGTGTTTCTCACACTTTGCTGCTAGATGAACCATAATTGTACTCTACCCTTTTAGTCCGTAAGCATAATCCCATCAACATTAGTCATAAAATCTAATGAAAAACTCTTCCCTGGCAACCACCAGATAACCAAAGGATGAGACACTCCCTAATGAGGCCAAAAAGAAACTTAGAATCCAGTTCCTGTGGGCTGACAAAGTAATGTAGATGCGATCCAATAGATTTTTGTTCTAAATCCAATCTAGTCCCCACTCACCAGAATATCCATTCCTTATAATTCTCATAAAAAAATAATGATAAGTCATCCTTCAGAACTATATAAACTATGTTTAGTAATGGTCCCTTAATAATACTTCCTGCCCAAAATTTTAATCAAACTTTCCAAGCTATGCTCATGTACTTAACTAATTAAAAAACCAACTGAAACAATTTAATCAACTTTATTAATCCATACTTCTCTTTCATGAGTAGGTAAATAATCTGAATGTCATACCTAAGTAATCCTTATAATTAATCACTTGTTCAGAAAAATCCATAAAATTAATTATTGGCTGTTAGATATGGAACTGCTGGAATCTTGTGTACAAATTCAAGTTTTGCACAAAATCTTGTCTTCTGAATCTCGATCCAAAAAACTTATCTTATCCTTGGAAGCCCGGTTCTCCTCCAATATTCTTTATATTAATCTCATTTGCCTATATGATATGAAAGCAATGGGTAATAATATCTTAAGCCAATAGTTTCGCTGCGGCCTATGCTCCTAACAATATTCAAAGGAGTCGTCTAGAAGTAAAGACAAGCGCATACTACACAAGATATCATCTAACCACGTCAAAGTGACGATACTAACTTGTTAACATAATGGTCAACTAAATTTTGATGTACATTCTGGGTGCAATGATCCATTCACGGTTGAAAAAGTGCAAAACTCGAGAACTAAATGATTGCCACACAGAAATCTTGTAAAAATGCATACCTGCTTCGGAGGATGATTCCCCATTCTGTAGCCGCGACCGCGCCAATATATTCGGACTCTGTTCCCTGGAGGGTGCACTCCCAGTCGACATGCCATCCGAATTGCTCCCATTATCAACCCAAGTGCCACTGCCGAAACTCTCTCGAACCGCCACTCTGCTCTGGTTCACCAACTCCTTCTTCTTCCCCCCACTACCAGACCCCGAACTCCCATCACCACCAGCCCTGGAGAGGTTACTTGCACCAAGCGTCGACCCCTTGTCGCTCCTAAACCCGAAAAAGCTCTCCTGTGGCAACGGCCCTGATCTCGTCTTTATCTTATTCAATCCAAGGGACGATGCCAAAATTGGCGAAACCGATGACGACGGCGATTCCTTCCCGTCAGCCGCCGCCGTCCTCTTTGACTTCGACCCGGTACTCGGCAACGAACTCAAACCCGATTCCTTGCCGCCGGAGCTCGGCTTGGACGGCGTCAAAGGGGACTTCACTTGAGTTTGACTTTCTTTGCCTCTGACATCCTTCTTCTTGGCTCCGTCCTTCGATTGCGGTTGGCGGCCCGCCGCGGCGACACCGAACCCGGCGGCAGCAGCGGTAGTTATCTGGGGTTCCTTGGCGGTCGATTTGGGCTTCTTCTTGTCGGATCTGCTGGGGGAATTGGAGCCGAGAGATCGCGGGCTATTGGATGATCCATCGGGGCTGGAGGATTCGGATTTCTTGGAGGAGAAGAACCTGCCCTTGAAGACCATGCTGGCGGAAGTGGCGCGGCCCTAGCATATGTGCAGGGCTGCAGAGCTCGACATTGAAGATGAAACCGAAGTTGTTTTTGGAAGAAACAGTCGCAAAGACGGCGTGTGAACACTGCACGGAGAGACCAGTGAAGGTGATTTCCGAGTCTAGAGCTTAGAGAGAGAAAGTAAAGGTTGGTTGCGTGGTTCAAAGTTTGGATTGTGGACTGAGAGAGACAGAGAGAGAAATGACCAAATCCCAATCCTAACGCCTAACGCCTAACGCCTAACGCCATTCATTTTCAACCTCGAAGTTTGTATGACCCAACTTGATGCCAGGCTGAAAGTTGAAACTCGAAGAAAGGGTGGGACCGTGGATGTAACATTAACAGCAGAGTCAGAATTTCTAGTTCATATTTTCTAACAAAAGAATAATTATAATTTATATTCTTAAAATTTTTAATTAAGTACCTGATATTCAGATTTTGTCAGAAATTGTCAAAATAAATTTGGAGATTTTAGAGATATTTATCGGATTCCCAAACACATTATTATATTAATATTATATTATATATATATAGAGTATAGAACCAATTTTAAAAGTTATATTTTTGTCGGTTTACCAATCTAAAAATTTGTCGTGGTAAATGAATTTTGATTTACTATTACAAGAGATCCGTGATCGTGTACGTATGAATTACCACATGTTTAATTAACAATTTTCTTTGTTATGTTCAATAATTTATGTAACTATGTTAAATTAGACATTTGAGTTTTGTTTTTCGCAAGTCTGAGGAGAAAAAGGGAGTCCCTTGATCTATTCACGATTAAAAAATAATAGAATGCCATGCTGTTACGTTAAAAGCAATATCAAAATAGGAGGATTATAAGATTAAGAACTTTGAAAAAGTGTCAAAATAGTTAATCATAATATAATTAGCACACCGCATTTGTAAAAGTAAATTTAGTTTAAATTTTTAAATCACCACTTAAGAGAAATTTTAATCATTACGCTCACGTTACATCTGATTATTTTGTTCAAAAAAGTAAATTGTCAAAATTATAGATATAGAAATCAAATTAAAAGATTAAAAAATCACTTCTAAAAAACTATTATGATGTGTTTTGATTGATTTCTAAAAAGAAATTAAATTTTTTATTTAAAAAATTATAAAATAAGAATTAACATAATTTAGAGATTCATTAGATTTGATTTGAAAATTTATAGAAATCTAATAGATTTTAATTAGATTAATTTAAAATTTTTTCTAAAAATAAAAAGATTTAGATAGATTTTAATAAATTTTATATAAATTTACTATTTTACAATTAATAGAGATAGAATAATCATATTATTGAAAGAATAAAAATATTTTTTAAAAATAAAATTAATTTAATTCTTTTTTAATGTATTATAAACATGAAAATTAATTTATATATCAATTTAAATAATAACTTTTATCAATTCAATTATAATTTTAATGATTTCACTTTCGTTTCTGGTATCAAGTATGAAAAGGCTCACATATAGGCATAGCGAAAAGATAATTAAAAGATTCTTAACTTTATTTGTGTTAGGACAAAGTCTTTGGTTAGTTCAAACAATTTCCGTGCTTTCTATTTGCAAAATTTCCGTAACTCATTGCCTTTTCTTGTTTTTACAGGTTTACGGGTAGAAGAAAGATTGGAGAGATGTAGGTGACATATTGCTGTGATGCGCCACACTCCAAGAGCTAGACTCCATATACTCCACAATAATGATAAAAGAGAGAGAAGTATAATTTAAAAAAAAAAACTAATTAAAAGGTTGAGAAATGGTAATGTTGTTTATTGAATTCATATATTAGAGCATTTTAAATAATTTTAAAAAATGTATACCCTTTGTCCTTATACTATAATAAAAAATGAGTTTATCAGATATTTTGTTGAAGTTAAAATTAAGAGTAAATTACTTTAATTTTTTATTTATATATTTATTTATAATTTTTTTTATTTTTAATATCTACACAGATCTTTATTTTTAATAAATTTATGTGTGACATATTTTTAAAATATAAAAAATATTTATATAAATATTTAAGAGGTATATATTAATTTTTAAAAATACATAAAATAGTGTGTATAAACTTTGAAAATAGACAAAAAAATTATAAAAAATAAATAAATGAAAGAAAAGATGAAATAATTTACTCTAATAAAAATCATGGTGGAAGGGAAGAAAGTGGCCAAATTGAATGTTGAGAGAAATGAGAAGCCGCAGGGAAGATTGTAAGACCAACTGTAAATGTTTTGCAAGAAACAACCGAACTGTTTTTTTTTTTCCTAAATAAATGAGGTCTAAATACTTGGTCTGAAAAGTTAAAAGTTTAGAGAAAACAACTTAAATCAAATAAATTTTGATTATAAATTAAATAATTTTCAAAAGAATTAATGCCAATCAAGCTATAATTCTAAACGCTCGTAACATTTAGAGGTATTTGCCGAACTCGTAAAACCAATTAATTACTATATATATAACAGATTCATCTAACATTTATGATGACTTGCAAATGCAGGATAAATAAAATTACAGACTCTTTCTAATTTACTTTATAATTAGTGGTTTTCTATCTTAAAACACACCAAAGGTGTGTTCAAGAATATAGTAACCATGGGGCCACATGTTGCAGATGACAATTTCATAATAAGAAATTCACATCAATATAACTTTACTTCCAATAAATTTATCCTTGAAATAAACGTGGCGAGCATATTTTATTCAAAAAAAGTTTTAAATTTTAACCTAAAAGAGCATTATGGTTTTTATATAACAATGTGACAGTGGACAATTCATTGTTACAAGTCTTGGACCACAAGCAGTTTTTTGGTAAAACCGGGCCTGAGTCCAACGGAAGCTTTAAAAAATTCCAGACAGGCAACTTAACTCCGACAAAAATGCTCATAAACCCAACAGGAGGAGCTCAACGTAAGGGGAGATTTATCAATGCGCTTTGGCAAAGAATCACACTAGTAGGTTTGATACTATTTTAATTTAAAATATTAAAATATTAAATTTATATTTTTTTTTATTTATATAGTTCTTACTTAATCTATTATTATTTCACGTGAGACTCATTTTTTAATGTATATTTGGATAAATTTTATAAATTTAATTTTAAATAAATTTAATTTTATAAATTTAATTTCGATTAGAAATAAATTTTGAGTGAAATAATTTATATTTAAAAAAATTTATTTAAAAATTAATTTTGATAAAATAAATATTATTTAAATAATATAAATTAAAATTACTTTTAAATGTATAATTATTCAAAAATATATAAGCTAAAGTATAGTAAAAAAATATAAAATAAAAGATAAAAAAAATATTAAAATTAAAAATGTAAGAAGTTTTTCAACTTACTTTTACTACAAAGTAGAAGCAACAAAATTATACTTCTTCCAAAATCTTAGTTTGGAGCAAAAATATGACAAGTGAGAATGAGAAGTAAATTTTGTCAAACATTAATTTATCACTCCAAAATTAATTTTCCCACTTCAAACAGGCTTTTAGTCCTTCTCACTAGGTAACCAAACCAGCTATTAACACTTAATTTCTAACAGTAATATCATTACATGGGTGAGGCTACATTATCCCAAGGTTTTAATTTATCAACCAACGAGTCAATGATGATTTGAACGGCATATATTAATCCTTGTAAGTATCTAATTAGTCTTTATCTTGGGCTATGCATTAGTTGAGATAAATATTTCAAATAAAAAAATTGTATGGACCTCGGTTTTGTAATTTATATATGATCTTGTGCCACACCTTAATTTATGGGAGCTTTTAGCTTATGGGTTTGAAAATGTATTAACAGCCAGACAAAGTAAAAGCAGGAACAACATAAGAAAAAGCAAAACTATATTGGTAAATCGAAAGATGAGTCTTATAATTCTTTGTATTATTTGTCTTATTTATGTTATTAATTGCATGTATAAGAGGTGAATGTGGTTGATGTGTTATGTGGTTTGTAGTGACATTAAAATTAGAATGCAGTTAGTTAGCATTTGAATTGAAGTTGTCGTTGGAACCTCCACTGCACTGCACTGCACTGCCCAGCAAGGTGAAGTGGCTTATGGCCAAAAAATTATTATATGTTTTTAAAGTATTATGAATATATGTTTTAAAAAATATTTTTATTATTAATTTTCAAAAAATTTACATATTTTTATATTAAAAATTTAAAAATAATAATAAAAATATATTATAAAGTATATATTTATTATATTTTAAAAATATATAATAATTTCTCTTTTTGTAGACATGGAGTAGACGTGGTGTCAGAGTCAGTCACGTGCTTACCAAAACAAATTGCAAAGTGTCAGAGTGAGAGTGGGGCATGCAGCCGGGGACCAACCAGGGACGTCGCGTGCCATTTAGACTCGCCAATCTCATGCTTGATGCTTCGTGGTGCTTCCTCTCCATGTCTTCATTTTTTTTTTAAATTTAACTTGGCATAATATTTTTATATATTTTTTTAATGTAAAATTAATTTCATTTAAATTATTAAAATGATTCCTTTTAACGTTACGAAATCTCTTCAATCACTTAAACTTATTTACTATTTAAACGGCATATTATCTTCACTCTGTATTCCCTCCTCTTTCTATTACCCATGTGCCTTTTTTTTCTTTAACTTTCAATTTTTAATTTCATCCGCTCAACTCAACCAAGCATCACTTCATATCTTTCTTCTCTTTGTTAAAAAAAAAAAACTTTTAAGTTTTAACGACAATTGAACATCCCAATAAGTTTAAGGTTGTCGCTGTCATTGTCAACTGTGTATTTTTTATAAATTTTTGAATAAAATTATTTTAATTATATACTATTCAGCTTATCATTTAATTATTTATTAATATATTATTAAGATAATTAAATTTATTAATTAATTATTATATAGGGAATTAATTAAAATTAATTATTATTTTTTATATTATTATTTAATTATATATTAACATATTATTAAAAAAGTATATAATAATTATTTAAAAATTAAATATCTTTAAATGATTTATCAACAAATATTTAAATAATATTATAAAAGATTTATACTAATATAAATCAAAATTAAACTTTTATATTAATCAAAAATTTTTTAAAGATATATATTTTTTAGTTCAAAGTTACTTTTATATATTTTATTTAGAAATAATTGCATAAATTTCTTTTGAAGTTAGTGCTTATTTTACTTATTTTATTTAAAAAATTATACTATCATTTCTTAATATTTAATTCTTCTAAAGTAAATCTTCACTTTACAAAGTAAAATAAAAAATTTAATTATCGATAACAAAATCTAAAAAGTATATTTTAACAACATTATATTATATATATATATATATATTTTATTATAATTTTAATTGTTAATTTTTTTATTAAAAGTTAATATTATTTATTTTATTTTATAAAATAAATTTTTTATTTTAAAAAAATTAAATATTATTTTTTATTTTATATATTATTCTTACATCTTACATCTTACATCTTTATTTATTTGTGAAATATATACTTATAATTTTTATTTTATATATAATTTATATATTATTATCTCTTATAAATAAAAATATAAATATAATTTTATAAATAAAAAAGATGTTAATGTATAAAGAAAAGTAAGTGTAATTAGCTTTTTTATTTAATAAGTAGCATAAATAGATGATAACTTGAAATGATTGTAATGATTGAAGTATGAAGATTAGATTAGCCAAAAATAAAGCATGCAAAATAGATAAAAATTAAACCAACAGTTGCGTGATTTGCTGAAGGACAAGACCCAACTAAATTCTATATTAAAATAGAAGTTTGAATTTATCGTGTACGACCGGCCAGGCTGCCACAGACAAGTAGAATCTCTCCACTCTTTCTCGTGAAACGTTTGCCCATTAAAAAACACAACCAAAACCAATTAAATTAATACCTAAAAACAAGTAGGGAATCGCAAGTCAAAAATATAAAAATGCTAGACTTATTAATTAATCAGTTTCTTTCAAAAAATTGAAAAAGAGATGGAACAGCCGCAGCACGTGTCAAATGGAGCGTCAATACATTTGGTTTTTATTTATTTATTTAATTTATTTACCTTAAAAGCCACCACAGCAGTCCCCGAGAAGCGAGAACCGAGATCGGTGGCGCACGTGCTCACTAACCGGCAACACCGGTTTCCAAACCGGCGCCACCAGTCAGCCTCAGCCACTGATGACCATCACGTAAAATTCAATTTTTTAATCCAACGCTCCAGATTTCATCTTCAATCACCGTCAGAAGCAGCCACACGAGCCCCCCCTTTTTTTTCCCTTCAATTTCTATATATGTCTTTGTTTCCCTCTGTTTCTCTCTGCTTCTCCTCCTCTTTCCTCAGCTGCGGAAGCAAGCGTTCACTGCAAACTGTGAATGTATTTTTACTTCAATTTTTTGTTCCCTTGGGTTTGCAAAAGTCTTGCTCTTTTATAAATAGAAAGATAAAAACTTTTGTGGATCTCTGATTTTTTCCATATGGAGCGGGATTTTTTTGGTTTGATTTCCAAAAATGGTGCAGGGACTAAGAAAGAGGATGCTGCTGATAAACCGAAGGACCCAGGTATCATTTTTATAATTTTTTTTCCTGACACAGGAAACTTTGTACTTCTAAGCTTAATATTTGTTCTGCAATTGATGGAGTTATGAAACTTGAAAGTTTTGGCTTTTTCCATTTGCTTAGAGTTTTGTTTTTTTAGGCCCGTTATCATTATTATTTTTTTCCTGGAATTTTAGTTGTTTTCCTACCTGAAAGTGGAGAAATATTGAAAAACTTGAGGAAGTTTTGAGTTGTGTGATTCTGTCTTTTTTTTTTTTTTTTCCCTTTCCTCTGTTTTATCTGAAACTAAATGTTCATGTCAATAAGGGCACTTCTTTCAGTTCCATTTCTGGGTCTTTTGACACCCTTTTTGGCGTTGATTCAGTTTTTACTATCAATGAACTGGTGTTTATTATCCCAGTAATTGCAATGAGGAAGAACAAAGGAAAAGAAAATGCAGAAAAAAAATCAGCTATTTGTTGGGGCCTTTGTTGGTTTGCTTTGGTTTCTCTCTCTCTCTCTCCCTCTCTCTCTCTCTCTCTCTCTCTTTGGTGGATAAGAACAAAGAATTTTAAGGTTAGTAACTGCCAAATTTCTGTGGGTGAATCAATTAAGGATCCATAAAGTGACATAGCAGGGGCCCCAAGCACTGCAGCTGGGTCCATCTGGTATTTATAGCGTGAGATGTTACGTAACAAGTCAAGCATTGCAAGATTTTTCTTTTCTTTGAAATCAAATCTTTGATATGTGGTGGACAATAGCAACTTGCAGTGAACTGTTTTCTTATTCATGTCGGTTTCAGTGTGTTGTGAGACGGTCAAATAGAAAAAAAAAGTATGCTCCTTGTTGGAAGCAATTTATTTTAATGCAGGTCACTATTGCTAGTTTGCTATCCAAAAAATGAAAAAAAAAGAGTTTATTGTGTTGCTTAAAATTAATATATGCTTCTCTTGTTGGATGGTTGGTACACGGTAGAAACGTGGTCTTAGTTGTCAACTACCATTTTTCTATCTTTTTATGGAAAAATGTGCTGCTTTATTATTCTTGCTTCCGTTGGAGTTTTAAATTAATGTGCTATATTTAAATGATTAGGATAATAAAATGTATTTATATTATTATTATTATTATATTAATATTAATATTATATTTAAGATTAACGGGGGCATGATTGGTTGTTATCTTAAATAATGTGCCGTGTTGAATGGCCTTGAGAAATAAAGTACTATCTTTGATGGCAGTGCCTGGCTTGGTGCGACGAGGCTTATATATAAAATAACTTACAGAAGGAAACATTGTAATAAAATAAAAAGAGAGTGACTGCGTGGAGTGTTGAAAGTTATAATAAAGAATAATAGCATTTAATACAGTAATAATATATCTTAAATGGTGGACTCTAAATAATGCTGAGCTTCGTACGGAGTTAAATTTTTATTTTTTCTTATATCGGTTCTTAAATTTGTATTTTATGAACTGTGCCGGGTCAGATGCTGCTGATATTTACAATTAAATAACAATATCACATGTGATAAAATTATAATAATGTGAGTAGTACTGGGATTTTGGCTTCTTATGATGAAAGTGTGAGTAATAATACTGTGTGAGCATCTAACAAATAGTTTTCTACCCAATTTATTTTTGCTATAAGGGAGTGGAGTTGAGATATAGGCTGTGGGTTATCTTCTCCCTTATTTGCTATTTACATGCATTGATTTTTTTTTTCTTGTAGAATTGATTTGATTTGTCTTTGCTTAGTTCACTTCGATGTCCTTGTGAGCATGATGAGAATATTTTTCTAAGTAGTTTAGATGACCTTTAAGACAATCATCATTCTGTTGGTTCATAGTTTGGAAGTCCATCATAATCTACTCTTGTTTGTTTGGTCACTTGTACCACGCCAGAGTGCTAAACTTCTTTGTCTTTGAGGTATCTATGCAATCTATTATCATCTTTATCAACGGATTGATTTTCTGTTACACGTTTTCATTACTCATTTCCGCACCATTTTGTACTTAATTTGCAGCAGCAGCAAGAGGTGTAGGAATTCAGTGGTCATTCTCAAACCAGGTCTCTGCAGTTCCTCAACTGCTGTCCTTCAAGGCCACTCAGGAAGATAGGCCGAGAAAGACTGTTATTGATCCACTAGCTTCAACTGGATACATGACCATATCAACTGTGGATTCTTTTGTCCCTAAACAGAAACCCTTCTTGGGTGTGACCCAGGTTTGTTTCTTCTTTAAGTAGAGACATGCTTTGAACTTACAAGACTAGATTTTGTCCTACAAATGACCTTGCTCAAATTGTTAGCAAGGTTCACGATGAAGTATAACATTTGAATGTTTTATCCTTTCACTTTTGTGAATTCCTAGTGGTTTTTTATATGACTGAAGTGGAAAAGTGTGACTTCAATATTTTATGCTCTATGTAATTTGGTTCTGAAACTAATTTTCCTCACTTTCTTACCTTGAATTTTGTAGAAAAATTTGACCATAGGCAAGCAAGCAGGAAACAAACATGGAATGACAGTCCATCCTCTGCAACGTTTTGATGCGCATTCAGCTTGTCCTCAGGAAGTGAGGATATTTTCAGTCTCCGACCAATCAAATCGAGCCAGTCCTGTTCTCCAATCTAATCTAGCTACTGCTGGACAGAACATGGTCAATTCAGCCATAAAACCACAACCTCTTGGAGGAGTTCCACTTATAGCCCCTGTATCTGTTCTCCCATCTGGAGGTTCCATTGTTGGCTCCATTGACTTAAGGTTTATAATCTGAAAAGTTGTTATTTTCGATTTCACTGAAAGTTCTCACTAGAGGTTTCCACTAAAGATGTTGAAACGTACTATGAGTATGATATGATATAATTCAGCAATGTAGAGTGCCACAGCTGAAATTTGAGTTTCCTTTCAGGAATTCTTCCAAATCCTCTGGCCCACGTGCTCAGCTAACCATTTTCTATGCTGGTTCAGTATGTGTTTATGATGACATATCTCCTGAGAAGGTATCTTTCTTCTAAACTTGTCTGAATTCCGTTAAGATTTTACATTGGCCTTTAGGTTTGTAATATTCACTTTTCATCAGGCCAAGGCTATCATGCTGTTGGCTGGAAATGGGTCTAGTCCAATTCAGAACAAGACAGTTTCCGCAGCTAAATTGCAGCCACCAAATCCAATCTCTATGTCCTCCAAAGATGATGGTTTCATTATAAGCCAATCCTATCCCTCACCCCTGCCAAGCCCTCTTTCTGTGACCTCTCATGCCAGTTCTCAACCAGGTGGAGGATCTTCTAGCAACAATGAACTTGCAACAATGAGACCAATAGGATCTTTGGCTACCCTTAATAACCATATGGAGTCTCCTAATGTTGGTTCTGTAGGATCTGCAGCTACAAAAATGGGTCCACCAGGTAGAACTTGTGTGCTATATGTGCTGCCTTACTAGATTTTTTTAGTACCTACTACTAGTTTACGTAAGGCATTGTGATAAATAACAGTTTCTGTGTTTCCACTTTCCAGTAGGCTTGCCTCAGGCACGTAAAGCTTCCTTGGCTCGGTTTTTAGAGAAGCGCAAGGAAAGGTAACTGCTGGTCTTTTTTCTCTATCAATTGTTGTTTTGATTACGATACAAGCTGTAGAAAATTTGTCAACTTTTTCCTTTTCATTGAATACATATTGAAGCTGTCAACTTGGTTGCTGCCAGAGAATTTCGTTTTCTCTAGTTGGTTTTTTTTTTATTTGTTTTTGATATGAGGAAGCTTGTGTTTGAAAAATTCATTGGTTCTGTGGCATTTACTTTATGCTTTTGCATTTACTCAGGGTGATGAGCACAGCGCCATACTATATGAGCAATAAATCTTCTGAATGCAGCACTCCTGAATCAGATAATGTGAATTTCTCCATCAACTCCCCTGGTTCCTGTCCTCTACCAGCCATTAACTAGCGCGAGGAGCACATATGGAAGTTTATAAATATACTTTTGTAACTTTAAGATCAATTCTTTTGGTCACTAAAAGATAATTTTCGTAGGCATTTCTGTCAAAGTCTATGGTGCTTTGTTTTTTCTTTATTTCCCTAGCTTTTATAATTTTTTTTTTGGTAGTATTTACTTCACTATGAAGATCTGGCAAATCATCATGATTTTTTATGTTTCATCATGCTGTATAATTATTTTTTTTTCGAAGTATAAGAGAGATTCATTATTATGGCTGTTAGTACCTAGTGTTTGAATCAAACACGGGCTTTAAAATTGCCAAGGACTGATTAATATCTTTTAGCTGTCACGTGGCTAATTATATGGTCAGTTATTACATTGGTTTAGTTTCTTCGGACAAGTGGAAAATTTTGTTATGCTTGAGTCTTATTGCATCCAGAGCATCCATATGGCAATGAATTAAAGAAGCGTTTCAATATTTTTTTTTTCTAATGACGTGCAATCTTGTTCAGGGCATTGAAATTACTTCTCACAAAATGTATTTTTAGTAGGAATTCAAACCTTTAACATTAAATATATTAAATATAGAAGTGTTTCATCTAATTATGGACTTTGCATCCTCAAAATTTTTCTTATTACACCATACAAGGATGACCTGTTCCAAATTCCCTCTTAATTTCCCAAATTTTCAGCATTGTTTTATCTTTGATAGTTAAATTCAACAAAGTTACCTTTAATTTTTCTTTGTGTCGCAAATGTGCATAAGAAAGTACTGATAATTATTTTTATTATATATTATAATTACCATTTAAAAGCTTATGTTATTCTGTTATGGAATAAGATTATCTCGTCATCCGTATTTATTCCTGAATTGATTGATGCACCAACTTTGTAAATTGATTTATATGGATATTGAAGGGCAAAATAGATTAGTAATATTAACATATATTAAAAATTTTGGCAAAAATAGGTAAGATTAGAACATAGGTTATATATTTAACTTTTCGCAAACAAAAAAAAAGTTATTGATAAAAAAAACTTCACTCTCTTTTATTTTTTTTTGTATAAATTATGAATATTTTTATATTATTTAGTCTATTTAAATTAAATTATAAACTTAATTTTTTCAGGTAAAGAATAATAATAATATAATATTTTTTATGAAATAAGATTTTAAAAAATATAATTTTTATATTTAAAGATATAATTTATTTTTGTTATGCTTACTCCTTTTTAAACTCTTTTATTATTTTTATTGTTGTTGTTGTAATTTTTATATGAACCGAATGTAATTTAAATCAAAATCAATCAACGAAATTTATAACGAGAAAGAGCAGTACCTCAACCTCAAGGAACCGAATAATCCGCGGTTTCTAGAACGTAGAAAGCCCGCGAATGTGATTCTAAGGCAATAGATGGTAAAAATGTGGTAAGGTCAGGTCGATATGGATACTGTATTCTCACGTTCAATCATTATGATCCTACAGCGGTTGTCTTGGAATTTTCGGGAAACGGGTGGGTCCACCCTTTCAAAATAACATGTAAGTAATGACTAGTAAGATTTTTTTTAAATTTTTTAATTCAGATACCATTTATTTATTTTATTTATTTTATTTTTTTATATTCTTTATTTCTATTGGTATAATACAATATTTTTGTTAATACATACATTTTAATACATTTTATTAAAATTCAAGAATTGAGAATAAATTATTTTCAAATGATTAAAAAGAGTAATAAACATTTTTTAATTGTAAGTAATTATTTCATTAAGATAAGTTAAGAAATTCTAATTATATTTTAATTAAATAATTATAAATTACTTTTTAATTTGATTTGTTATTAGTTTTAAATTTTTAATATTCAACTATTAATTAATTTGCACGTAATGTGTGTACTTTATATCTCTCATAAAAGATCTTATAAAAAATCTTTCACAAACGAATATAAATATTAATTAAAAATGACAACAAATCATTTAATTGACCATAGTTTACGTTGTAATAAATTTAAAAATATATTACAATATTTGGTAAACAAAGATAAAAAGTTATAAAATTATTGAAATTTAATTATATAATTTTTTTTGAAAAAAAAGCAAAGTATCATATTAAATATATATATATATATTCTAGAAGAAACATTCGTTAAGAGAATTTTTTAGTCACGACAATATTTTAAAAATTAATTTTATAATAATATTTATTAAAATATTCTTATGTATATATTAAATGATTGACGTTTAGATTTAGTAAACAAAGTTGTAATTTTACAAGATAAACTCTACTTTCTACCTTTCTCTTAATTTTTTTTCATGAATGCAAAAAAAAAAAAATTGTGCAGGCCCCGCAATATTTTTTTTCTCTTCTCTCCTTACTCTTGGTATCCAAATGGAAATTTTTTTTTAAATTTTATTCATTTTCTCCCCATCTCATTTTTTTTCTTTTAAATTCTTTCATTTTAAACATAATGCAAAAGTTAAAAATATTAAAAGAATTAATGTGACATGTTAGAAAACTAAAATTAACCGATTTAACATCTTTATTAATAATGTGTCAAAAATTATATATTATAAATTAATAGATTGTATTTTTTTATTTTTGGTATGTAATAATATTTTGTAACTAAAAAAAATTGTATTTTATTTCATAAAAAAATTTAACCAACAACAACTCTTAAACGCTAGGTCAGCGGCAAGGTCATATTGCTGACCTGCACTGGATACAAACCCTAATTTCTACGGACTTCAGGTGCTTCCATTCGGTGGATAGTGGTGGAGGAGAGAGATAGCCCCATGGATGGTGCCAAAGTAGCAGAGCTAAAGCAATTCATTGAGGGATGCAAGTCGAATCCTTCAATTCTCCACAACCCATCTCTAGCTTTCTTCAAGTCTTATCTTCTCAGGTACCCTACACTATATACGTCGCACTTGTTTTTCAATTTTCATTCCCTTTCTTCATTTCTTTCTCTCAAACACTTCGGTACATGTGCTTGTAGCCTTGGTGCTCGCCTGCCTCCACAACCCAAAACGGTGAGACCCCATTTTCTTGTGTCAGCAGCTTCTACAAGTTTTTTTTTTTTTTTTCTGCACGTTTCAAATTTCGATAATTTATCAATTTTTAGATTCTGGGTACTGGCTCTTGATGATCATTGAGATGGTTATATGGAAATGGTAGTTGTTATTGTTTTAGGGCCATTTCATTACTATTTGAACTTAATTGGCTTTCCTGGTTCTCATAATATTCGCCTTCAAAATGATAGTAAGATAGATGGATACATTAACACTTTGAGTTATTTAGACAAGCTTGTTTGAAGGAGTGAAAAATGGAAAGGTCGAAAATTTTGAATGAAACTTATTTCACTAATAGTTTGGTGCAATAAAAATGTGGGACGATTCAAGGTAGACTAAAGGGCAACTGATTTAAACTGCATTGCCCTCAAATCTTGCCCACACTATAGCAGGAAAGTGAGTTGAATGTGATTTTCCGCGTTTTACTTAAAACCTTTCCATCCCATCTATTTCCATTCCCCTCCCAATTTATAAACACCGCGAAACAAGCACACTATAAGTCCAAGATTTCGAGCTAAGCTTTTTTTATTTTTAATATTTTCAGGTACTTGATGTTTGCCACTGCTTAAACGCTTTTCAAACATCCCTGTTTAAACATTAATTACAGTATTGCTTGTCACTGGTGGCTTTTTTGGTTACCATTGAATGAGTTAATCTACACACCTGTAAAGGCAAAAGAACTAGTCGCCCACGGAACTCCTTAGTATTTGTCAGTTACTTGTACAGCTCAGGTTCACATATGATACTCCCAATCAGAAAATCCATCTCAATTAACATTGGGGTTATCATATTTTTCTTTTTCCCATCTGAAATCTAAAGTACAATCTTTTTTTAGTATTACATCTTTACTGATATCCTTCAACTTGTAACTGGTTTGTTAATTCTTTTAATCCATGATTAATAATACTTGGAGTTAACTGTTCTTAGATTTAATTTAAATTAACTTCAATGATTGCAAAAGCTTTATAATGTCTTTGAAGAAATTCTATGGTATGATAATGAAATTGTCTATGGTATGATAATGAAATTATCTATAGTATGATAATGAAATTCACCTCACTAATTATAAATTTATTTCCTTTATACTATCTCCTTTATTTTCAAGACATTTTTTTCTTATTTATAGTAGCACTTACCATAAGTGTTGGTATGGTTACAATAGTATTTTACCCCTTTATTAGATCCAATATTTTACCTCCGTTCAGCTTTTAGAGCATAGCCTGAATTCTGACACCCATTTTTTATCTGTAACATTTCTTTCTTGAGATTTCCCCTTCCTTAGGCATTTGAAGTTTATCTTCTATACGGATTTCCGGACAGCATATGAGCTTCTGATCTAGTTATATCAATATGCCATGAATTCTGACTGTCTGAGTAACTAACTTGCTTAGTGTTAAAACTACAATGGAGAAACTGCTAGTCAAATGTCAACACTCTTTAAGAGCATATTGAAAGTTTCTTCTTCTTCTAAAATAAATTTTGGCATTTTCAGTTATGTTTGTTCTACTCACAGTAAAACCATATGCAGGAGCCAGTTGATGATAACATGTCGGCTCATGCAGAGCATCATGATGCTAAAAAAGCTGATTTATCAAAAGAAGATGAAGATGACATTATTGAATCTGATATAGAGTTGGATAATACTGATGTTGTTGAACCTGATAATGATCCTCCTCAAAAGGTATGTGGCAATAAATTAGTGGATATATAGCATGTATCATATTCTGTTTTACCTTCCTATCTAGTTATCTTTCTTTTTCTGGAGTATGTTGATGAGAGTGATTGCCATGGCATGCTGTCCACTTCTAAAGAAATCTATAATTTAATGGCAGATGGGAAATCCTTCGGCTGAAGTAACAGAAGACCAGAGGGATGGTGCACAAGTAGCAAAATCACAAGCATTGGATGCTATATCAGAAGGCATGGCTTTAATTTCTTCTTAGTGTACTTTTCATTTTAGGATCTCTTAACTTGTGTTTTTTTGGAGATTCTTTTATTCTGTCAATTGAGTTTTTTATGCTTTTCAGGTAAGCTGGATGAAGCAGTGGAGCAACTAACAGAAGCCATTATGTTGAATCCACATTCAGCAATACTTTATGCTACCAGAGGTACCCTATTTATATGTCTTCCAGAACCACATGTCTACTGAAAAATTACTTTCAGTATTCTTTTTCCACTTTATTGTTTTACCTTCCGCATCATTCGTTGGAAACCTCTCTTGTTTTCAGCTAGTGTCTTTATGAAATTGAAGAAACCAAATGCTGCAATCCGTGATGCTGATACTGCCTTAAAGGTTGATTTTTTTTTTTATTTGGCCTTATAAAGGTTGATTTATTCCTAACTTGTTGCATAGAAAACATGGCACAATAGAAATTTTGCCTTAATTGATGGTGAAATTTTGATGAGCCTGACTTTGTAACTTCTGCATGGCATGTATTTATTGACTCAAGAGGTATATTATTTGTTCCAGATTAATCCGGACTCAGCCAAAGGGTACAAAATACGAGGAATGGCAAGGGCTATGTTGGGACTCTGGGAAGAAGCAGCAAGTGATCTTCATGTTGCTTCAAAGTTAGATTATGATGAAGAGATTGGTATGATACTTAAAAAGGTAACCTGCCTACTTTTCACTGGATTTTATCTGGGGGGAGGGGGCAGCAGAGGGGGTGGAACCTGCAAAAGAAACCCTTTTTGTAATTATATCTTTTGACATGACAGGTTGAACCTAATGCTCACAAAATAGAGGTGCATAGGAGAAAATATGAACGCTTACGCAAGCAAAAGGAGCAGAAAAGAGCTAAACTCAAGAAGGAACAAGAAGCTGAAGCCCAAGCAAGTGTAGTTTAGATTTGCCTTCATTGAACAATCTTTTTGGTAGTTAGGCTGTGCTGGGTGGCATGTTAGGGATCAATAAATCAGCATCCTTTGCATAAAAAACTTAGGCAGCAATTGGACACTATTATCAGCTTTTCTTACTTGGGTCTTAGTTGGAATTTGTTGCTTTTATGAAATGGCATTACAGCAGTAGATTCATTTTAGTTGGGTAGCCTGCCCACATTCTAGTCTTGTGTAGTTGATCTTTCCCTTGTACCATTATCGTTCAAGGTTCAAGTGGATTTACTTGCTCCAGGCTACTGTTCATACTAATGTTGAGGTATAATATATATTAAATAATTCCTATGTTCCTGTGAACCCATACTTGTATTGTAGTCATCCAAATTGATTAGTTAGGGCCATTTCTTTCTTCTTCCTCTCCTGTCATGGTGAGAGAATGGGATAAGGATTTGGTGGGTTACAGCTGATATGCAATATGTAGTAATGGGAAGTTGTTGACTCCTTCTGTATGCACCTCCATAATAATGGTATGAGATGATCTAGTTATAGCTGAAAATTCTTGTTTTGACATTTTTGCAGGTTCTAGAAGCATTGTCTGCTTTAAAAGATGGTAAGTCTCTGTCTGATATTATTTCAATTCCCAAAATTGATTTTTGTCAATTTGCTCCTCTTTTGGTTAATAATAAAAATAAAAACTGTAACCCATACCTCCTTGTCAGATCATATTCCTGCATCGTACTGTTACAGTGGGTTGTGATAAAAGTTCTTTTTTTTTTTTTTTTTGGGTTTAGAAAGGAGGTTTACGACCTAGTGTGGGTAGGGAAAGGATAAGCTAAAGTGAAGGCAAAGCAGCCTCAGTGGAATTTAAACCCGTAATTTAGTAGTCCCTAAAGGCGACCTCATGCCACATGAGCTAAGGCTCTTGGACAGAAGTTTTATTGGCCATATTGTGTCATAGTTCGTGACCTACATTACAGCCTTAAAAATGCATGCAAAGTATCTTGACCAGATTGAAATCCTTGTCTTGGACAGTCTTTACCATCATAAACTGGTTGTAGGCTTGTAGCTTAAAACTTGTTCAAGGTAATGGCTAGTGTTAGATCTTCTGGTTTGGATATTCGGATAGATGTTAATTTAGTGACAAGCAAATGTTTTTTCTTCTAATTTATGGATTACCTACCTCATTAGTAGGTGTTACCTTTTGTTCATCACTCCCATTTGGTAAAATCTGGTGGAACATTCAGTACTTAACTACATTTTCTCCTCTTAATTTTATCCAAGCTAAGCTGAACTTGGTTGTAGTTTACTTTTTCTAATCTTTTAATTTATCCAAGCTAAGCTGAACTTGCCTGTATAAGCAAATTGCTTAAGAAAAATAACATTGGTCCTTGGATTGCTCTCTCTCTTTCTCTCATATATTTCTCTGAAATTATGAACTGCTTCCTTGCTCCATTTCAGTCATCATTTATTGGCAATATTTTGTCATGGTTGAAAGATGAAACCACTGAGAAGGTTTAGACATTGACTTTTTTTTCCTACGGTGTCTGTGCTTGCTATCAACAAGAACTTTAATGTAATTGTGAAATTTTATTTTTATTCCTCAATAATCAAAAGAACTAAATGTAATTGTCTTTATTTTCTTCTTTTCTAATCTACTAAATTAAAAGGTGATTTTTGTGATATATATATCTTTCTAGCCATTACGTAGAATTTAAATTGAGACAGTGGTGATTTATATAAAATAACTTATGATGTTTGTGGCATTTAAAAGGGCAAGTCATTGGTATTCACTCTACGGGTGAATTGGAAACGAAGTTCAGTTCTGCATCCAAGACATCTCGCCTGGCAATCCTGTATTTTACCGCAACGTGGTGTGGCCCCTGTCGTTTCATTTCGCCTCTTTATACAAGCTTGGCTGAGAAGTACCCAAAAGTTGTTTTTCTGAAAGTTGACATAGATGAGGCAAGGGATGTGGCTGCACGTTGGAATATTAGCAGTGTTCCTACGTTTTTCTTTGTAAAGAATGGCAAAGAGGTTGACAGCGTGGTGGGGGCAGACAAAAGTACACTTGAAAGGAAGATTGCGCAACATGCCGGCTCTCCTTAAGTGAATACCTGATAAGAACCTTGATACCATAAAATTTATTTTCTCTTTCTTCTGTTTATATAATATTCTCATATAAATGACACAGTCAAGGATTAATGGAGAGTTTCATTGTATTATGGCTTGATGTTTCCTTTGTCTGCTTGCATGTAAAAAAAATTGTTCTTGTTGATTTGTAATAAGTTTCTATTTTTCAAGCTGATTTTACGGCTTATGATGAGAGTAATGGGGAAACAAAAGTAAAACAGAGATTTCACTTGAATAAATTCTTTACTCATTTTGAAGTCAGGCCATGTTCTTCTGAAGCTTCACTCTCTCATGTAACTTGAGGATAGAACATATGGTAGTTGATTGGGCAGTGTATTTGAACACTCTTCCTCTGCGGTAAGTACTCTGGGATTCCATCGAGCTTTCCTGAATTAGCAGAAGTTCCCTTTTGATGCTTTTTTTGTTCCTTTAAAGAGCAATTAACTGAAGCTGAATTCGTGATAATTGCATAAACGTAAGCCTTGCCACTGGCACTTCAGCTGGAAACTCGTAAGCTGCTTTGACATATATTATGCCATCTTTTTATAAATAGGATAATATTACAATAATTATTGTGTTTGTTGTATCTCAAGTTGTTTAACAAGCCAGTACATATATATAAACTAAAAGGTTATCCAAAAAATAGAGGTAGTACATGATTCATTTTCGTTCATTCTTGGAGTAAAATCTCAAAACCAAGTAGAAGAAGAACCTGTAAAGAACACCCCAAGCTAGCAGGATTAGGATGTCATACCATAGGTTTTCCATTTGAACATCCATTGTGGACAAGACATCTTCTCCTATTAAGCAATCTTTGGGCAGATTTGTTAACGAGATATGGCGGCTGCTGGGCTTCACCTGTCCTAATGGACCAGGAGATAAATCTGTTGTGTTTCCTGTATAGCACTCGTCGTTCTTGAATTCATTTATTAGCAATGCCTCAAATGGGTATTTGATTGCAGAAATATAGTGGAGCCACTTCCAGTAAAAAGGTATCTGAGTTCGCTTGAGGAAGAAACCACAGGTCAGAAAGAAGAGTGCTGTTGTGGCTATGACTACTGCATATCCTGTGATGTAACTTGGCACAAGTGCACTAACAAGCATCACATATGCATTGGTAGTAATGAGCGAGGCATAAAGGATCATCCAGAAATTGAAGAGACTGCTTTTCAAGTGGAGCATTAATTTGGTTATTGCAGCAAATGTGAGGCCTTGAACAGCAAAAAATGGGAGGTAAACAATGAGGGAAGAAACGACATAAGAAGAAGCACGATAAGCATTGTGGGAAGTCTCCCTGATGAAGATGAACCTTTCCAAGATAAAAGATGGGACTGCATCATTGGAAGAAAAGAAAACTAGGCACACTGCAAAGATGTAGAAATTGAGGAGCCTGTTGACGTCTTTGAAAGAAGGATGACTCAGATTTTTGAAAATGGTGGACAGGATAAGTGCCATAACAGTTAACACAATCTCACGGGAGAGGAAGAGTTCTGGGGTGCGAATCACATTGAGTGCTGTTCGCCACGAGAGTACTGCAACCTCACGCAGCCATGGGTTTGCATACTTGGATCCATGGTTTGGCTCGTCAAGCACTTCTTCAATCTCAATCTCTTCATATGAAGGTGGATAGGAGTCCATAGACTGGCTAACCACAGCAGGTGTTTTGGGGCGATAAGGATCCTGATAAGATGCAGAAAATTGGCTGGAAATTGCACCTCTTGGTCCTCGCATGGGTGTTTTTCCAGGTGTCCATCCTGGAGTTCTTGCTGGAGTCCATGATGGTGGGTGCCGAGGGGTTCCTGCTACACCATGGTAAAGCCAGACAGAGAAATCTTTGGCTGAGAAATCTTTGTAGAACTGAGAAGCCAAACGTGGGTAAACACTACTAGCCATATTCCTTGGAGTTCGAGCACTTCTCCTTTCAAGAGAGTTATCAAAATTCTCATCATCATCCTCTTGATCATCATAACCAAACTGTGAAGACTCAGGTTGTGGTGTTCCAGCTGCAAATCCTTGGCTGCGCAAGCTAATCATGTGCTTAGATGCAGGGGTGTTCCTTCTGTAAGGTGTTCTTGGAGTTTTTGGAACAGGTGTCATGGCTACTTGGTCAGGTTTCTGGCCATTACGTTGGTATTGGACCAGGGGGTCAAGTGCAACCGTTGATTGATCATATTCATTTATGACATCTAGGAGATACTCAATACTGTTTTCTCCATCTGGCAGAGGCCTTCCAAAGCCAGAAAGGTGAGCCTGAAGTGCATCTGGCCTTCCCATGTATATCAGTCTTCCCCTATAATGCGGTAGCAAATGCAAATCTGGTTACGTCATAAATATATTTTTGGTTTACAAGCAATTGAACCTACAGTCTCTACTCGAATCCAACCCCTTTGCCACTTGAGTTAAAACCGAGGATATCATGTATGAGAAATTCTTAAGTAGGTATTGATTAACTTAAGTACTCCATTCAATAATTGACATGTGTTATTAATTTTTTAAATAGTAATATGTATTTATAATATGACTTATTAAATTTTACACATATTAATTATTGAATGAAGTGTAGACAATACCTACTTAAAATTTTTTTCATGTGATAAATATATTATTCAAGTTTCACCATGCAAAGTAATATATTAGGAGTTTCTTTGTTAATTTTTTCCTTTTTTTTTTTAAAAAAAAATCCCTGCATATATCTTATCCTCTCCAAACTCTATAATGGTGGAAAAGTCGTGCAGGGGGCTTTTTTTTTTTTTCTTTCTTTTTAATATCCTTACCATGCAGCTTCGCATAGAGCCTTAAAATGTGGACTAAAGCATGGGTCTACTGTAGAGACTCTTGATAACAGAAGTCCCAGAATGGTTTTTCTCTGTTTCACATATAGTTTTAACTTTTTTATCATGTCATAAATATATTCTATATTTTTTTGGTCTCCCTATCAGTTTCAGATGGTCTATTAACCTTTATATTTCTCCTCATTTCAGATCTTCAGAAAGTTGAGATAAATATTATATCAGCTAAAAGATTATAGGCTCTGAAATTTTCACCTTGCAAGGATGGTGACCCGGTCCAGGAGCATTTGAATTCTGTATGAAGGCTGATGTATGGTCATGAGGACAATGCTACCACCTTGAGCTATGTCTTTAACCTTTTCCACTACACTGTAAGCACTTGTAGAATCAAGACCTGAGGTTGGTTCGTCGAGAAACAGAAGTGATGGCTTATGGATGATGTCTATGCCAATAGATACCCTTCGTCGCTCCCCTCCTGACACTCCTCTCCTTCCCTCATCACCAATATATGTATGTGTAGCACTCTGAACAGTCATGAACTAGTCATTAATCTGCCATTGTTTGTGTGTAGGTGAGTGAGAAGGACAAAGGGCTATACCTGCAAGCCCAGTTTGTCAAGGAGCTCATAAACCCTCTTCTTCTTTTCCTCTCTGGAAATGGAAGGAGGAAGCCTAACTTCAGCATGAAACATGAATGTCTCAAAAACTGTCAACGTAGGGAAGAGCTGGTCATCTTGCATCACATATGATGACACCATTTTCATGTAGCTTGTAGTTACCTGCATAATTAGAGAATTTATACATGAGCATCCTTAAATGAGAGAAAGAAAAGAGTGAAAAATCTATTTTATTTGAATCCAGCACAAAGAATAAAACAGGAGGAAATCATTTTTACTGGCTTTCCATCAATTCTAACTGATCCTTCCAGACTCCCTTGTGCAATTCGCCCCGCCAAGGCATCAAGAAAGGTGGATTTGCCAGCACCACTAGGCCCCATGATTGCCATAATTTCACCTTTTATTGCCTGGCCAGAGATGTCATGAAGAAGATATGCTTCTTTCGTGATCCAAACTCCATCCTTTTTCTGCTTCTTCATGACACTATACGAGAGGTTACTGAATTCTAGGTCATGGTCAGGAATCGACCTCTGGGGTCTCAGTTGCTTCACATTTTTGGCGGCTCCATCTTTGTCCAAGTCCATTAAAGTCTCCAAGTTTTTATTTTCACCTCTCCTGTCTAGCATCGCCATTGCAGTGCCAGTGAGTTTCAACAAAGCACTTTTGGCCCTCCTTGATTGCTGGTGTTAAGGAACTTTTTGGGCGCTGAGGTTGAGCTGTGTGAGGTATAAAAAGAGAGGCAGTCTATGAAATGTGGACAAAAGTTGACGGTTAAAATGAAAGCATTTCATAGACATGAAAGGTTTTGAATATTGGGGAAGACAATTGAAAGCAAACAAAGTATCAGACGGCAAATTATGGAGGTGTCCATTTCTGGTTTTCACTTTGGGTTTGTCGTTAAATTTGCATTGGTGGTGACGAAGAGCGATAAAGTTTTGTTTCATTCAGCACTAGAGACAACTTCAAGTTCCATTAAATTGTGCTTCAATTAATAAAACTTGAAATGTAACATCTAGAGCTGGCTTGGCAGATAGCAATGTTTGTCAGATAGGAGGTTCATGCTTGCATTTGAATTAAGGGAGTTTACGGTTGGGTTGAGTTGGATTCCAAGGCCGAACTAACCAATTTTGATTGGGTTGGGTTGGGTTAGTTTTATAATTTTTTTTAAAGTAACCTGAACTAATATAAGCTGATCAAGGTTGGGTTAGATTAGTTTGGGTCATCGGATTATCAATATTTTTTATTTATAAATTATAAAATAAAAAAATCATAACCATAAAAAAGGAAAAATAACATCAATGCATTAAACAATCTGTCCTAAGCTAGCAATATAAGTTTATAGGTTACCAAATCAAGAAAAAATAACATCATATTCATTTTATCTCTTATATGAAACGTAGTCCAAGTTTTTAAATTATCAATTCAAATAAAATAATGGTTTAAAATTATATAATTTAATATTTTCAATTCATAAAACAAAACGTGTGAATTTAGGAAAAGAATAAAAAGTGTAAAATGGCAAAATGAAAGGAAAGAGAAAAAAAAATCCCAACATTGCCAAAAAGTTCCAACAAAAAAATTGGTCAGGTCAATCAGGTGAATCATCGGATCATCGAGTGTCACCTAAACAAATCATGATCAAATTTGATTAAGTTTTACCCAAGCAAATCTGATGACTCAATCTAATTCATATTTTTTTATTTGTTTTAGGTCAATTTAACCAGGTCATCGAGTAAAACCGATTCATTAAACCCCCTAATTTGAATGACATTGATCATAAACACGAAACAAGTTTCATAGAATTTCAAGGTTGGCTCAAAATTTAGTTCAGTGTTTGGCTTGGCGTGAGAAAAATGAATTTTCTTATCATTGACCCTTTATTCTTTTGAATAAATTTTTTTTTGTAAACACGTACATTATTATTAACAAACTGTTGATATATTATTGCATGTGAGTATAAAAGGAGAAAAAAAATGTGATCTCTTGAATTCGGATTGAGTCACGTCCAAAATTTGTGAAGAAATATTCTGTAATTCTTAGTATTACCGTTATATTTTTAATAATAAGATTTGAGCTGTGATTACAATTATCTTTTAAGTAGGAGTATTCTTGAGTTGGAATATCTTCGATTTAAGGTCTAATATCAAATCTAGCATACTTTCCTCAATTTTAAATTTTTAACGTTTTACAAACAGAATTAAATTGAGAGAATTTCTAAAACTAAACTTTTTTTTTAGCGAAATAAAACTTAGACCTCATTTAGATAAGTTTATTACAATTTATTTAGACTTATTTACTATAATGAATACTTATTAAGAATTTTTAGTCTGTTTGAATAAGTTTATTAAAATAATTTTTAAAATCTTTATAAGCTTATGAAAATAAGTTTTTGGTAAAGGTCAAACAACTTTAACTGCTGTTTTTATAATAATTTATGATCAAAATATCCTTAATGAATTTTTAAAATCCCCTCACATGCCCCTTAATTCCACGACACTGTAGAGTTTTATTTTATTCGTTTCTCCCATACTCACGCATAATACAGATTGACGGCAAAGCTCCATTGACTGACCTCAAAAATTTGCAGCGGCAATCCAATATCAGTCAAGGTATTTTCAATCCCTCTACTAAATTTTCGTTCATCTTATTATTTTCTTTCATACGTCTATTTTTTTTTTTCCTCCTACCGTTAGAACCACATTCATCCTCCCAAACAATTTGTAGAAATAGATAAACATGGCTTGCGCAGAATGGAAAGTCCAGAAAAAGTATATTATTAATATATAATAATTTCTAACAAACACCACCGAAAGCTATCCACCCAGAAATTAAAAGATTCTCAATAGTTCATCCGAAGTATGAAACTTGATCTCCTTGTCTGACCAAGACCCATACAGCCATGACTTTGTTTCTCCTCCATGGCTAAAGATCACTTCATCTCCATGGCTGACCGAAACTCATGCCACCGATCACAAATCCATAAAGCTCCATCGCTCCAAACGTCAGATGCTAATCTCCCCTGTTTTAACCTCCTGAAACAGAGCATCCTCCACCATATGGGAATTCAATTATAGTAGCTAGGGGATATCTATTGTTCAACTATCATAGAGTAACTTTACATTATTAAAGCCAAAGCCAAGCCATTGCTCGTTTGGTACCGGTAAACATAATGTGTTCTAAGATGGAAAACAGGACCATATAAGTCGTTCAATCATGCATCCTTTAAGGTCAAAGTAATGATAAATTATTTAAAAAATCAAATTGGAACCAAATAGCATCTTTTGTCTTGTAGTGGGATGGATGAGATTCATTTCTTATTAATTATTTTTATTTTTGTTTATTCTTTTGGTTTTGTTTCTGCAGGTGCATATATAGATATCAAATAGGAACCAAAAAGCGCCTTTTGGTTTTGTTTATTAATTATTCTTATTTTTGTTTTATTTTTTTGGTTTTATTATTGTTATTTTTTAGAATGGCTCCAAAGCCAATTCAAGGGAAAGGAAATACTAGCGGTAGTGAAAAAAAATAAAAATAAAAGCTGATTGGAGTGATAAAAACACTGAAATATTTGTGAAGATTTGTGTTGAAGAAGTAAGAGCAGGGAATAGGCCTCACACATTTATCTAAGGTGGGGTGGGCTAATTTGATAAAAAAAATTTAAGGAAAGATCAGGACTATCTTACGAGTACAAGCAATTCAAAAACAAATGGGATCGAATGAAAAAAGAGTGGCAGCTATGGATAAAACTAGTTGGAAAAGAGACTGGTCTTGGTTGGGATGCATCTAAGAAGACCATTCAAGCAAGTGATGAGTGGTGGGAAGCCAAAATTCAGGTATATTTGCATATTCATTATGGAGAATACTCTTTTTGTTTGCTATAAATCTAGGTTATTATTATCCTTATTCAATCATTTTTAATATTATTTTATTGATGAATATATTAAGATGACATTAAATTTTAATTATGACATTAAAACAACTATTGAAATTTATTTTAATTTTTCAAATTAATAAATTATTAAAAATGTGATAAGTGCTTATTTATCCAAACATTTTTGTTAATAAGTGTTTATGAATATTTTTTTTAATAATTTATACATTTATAAGTTCTTTTGAATTTTTGTATGCAAATGCTCATCTTTTTTGTATGAGTACTTTTTGAAGTGTTTATACAAATACTATTTAACTTATTTTAAACTGCACTTATGATAATAAAGCTTATTTAATAAATTCTACTCAAATAAATACTTATTTAAAATGTTAATTCAAACGGGACTTTATAACCCAAATTCCAAGCTAAGAGCAAGCCCTTTTTAATGCCCATAAGTTCCGCTAGGAGGATGCTCTGGCAGTTAATGTTACCAGAGAAGCCAGCTAGCCATTTACCATCTGCATTCCTGATAATTCCCCCAAATCCAGCACTTTGGGTTTGATCTCTGTAGCTACCATCCACTTTGACCTTCACAGCCTCCATAGTAGGTTTGGTCCACCTGACTTCACGACGGCAGGATGAATTCGTAACGTTAGGAAAAAAGTCCATCAAATCTTGATTCGAAAGCCAAATCTTTCTTAGAACCATATGGGAATTCCACTGGTTATCCCCCAGAATCATATTGCAACGCCAACGCCAAAGCCACCAAATTGTGGAGAGGAACAGAGAATTAAGATTAGCCCTTGCGTATGTGGATAACCACTGGGCAAGGTCTAAGTTGAAGAATTTATTATCAAACTCCAAGCCTACCATACACCAAATTTCCTTAGAGTGAGGACAGTCCCGCAGGCAGTGAAGAATTGTTTCTTCATTGTTAGAGCACCTAACATAGTTCGCTTGGGAAGAGATGCTCCTTTTGGTAAAAAGAGACTTCGTTGGCAGAGCATCATTCATGCACAACCAAAGCAGAATTTTCATTTTCTCAGGGGCCTTAAGCTTCCAAATCCAGGACCAAGAATTGGAAATATCCCAATCTCGTTGTCTTGTGAGTAGCCAGTGGTAGCCCAGGGAAGCAGAGTAATCTCCGGAACAACTGCTACACCAAACCTAACAATCCCCAGAATCACTGAATTCAAGGACAATGAAGGAAGCTAAACGAAGTTGCAACTCAGGAGATAGCACAGTATGGAGATTATTAAAATACCAGTGGCCACCATTCCACAGATCACGAACCGGAAGATTGCTATCAGTAATGTGAACAAAATCAACCAGATCATAGAGAGGTCCTTCAAGGAGCCAGTAGTCGTACCATAAGGACATATCTCCATTGCCAAACTTGAAAACAAACCCCTCTTTGAGAATAGAGAAAGCTTTATGAATGCTGCTCCAGATGCACGATGCGTTTGGTCTAGCTAAGTGTCGCATAAAGGGATTGTCATGTAAGTACTTATGAGATAGAATTTGGACCCAAAAACGATTCCTATCATGAATTAACTTCCAAATCAATTTACCCAGCATAGCAATGTTGGCAATTCTCGTGTCTCGAATTCCCAAGCCACCAAAACAACGGGGTCTAGTGATTATATTCAAGTTCACAAGATTCAGGTCCCTACCGCCAGAATTATTTCCCCAAATGAAGTTTCGAGTCATTTTATCTATAGAATGGCAAGTGCCTTTGAGGAAGCCACATAATCTGCATAGTGTGAACAGGTATAGATGCTATAACAGATTTGGCAAGACAGATTCTTCCAGCTATATTTAAGAGCTTGCTTTTTCAAGAAGCTAGTCTCCTTTGAATCTTCTCCTCTATAGCTTTAAAGTCAGCTCGTCTAACCCTTCCTTTAAGGAGGGGAAAGCCCAAGTAATGGCCAAGCTCATTAACAAGATGAACTGAGGAGACAGTAGAAAGCAACTCTTTTTTCCTTCGAGAAACAGCATTAGAACACATTGCATGGGACTTTTCTAGGTTGACTTTGAGACCTGAAGCAAGGCAGAAGTCCTGCAAAACGGAGGAGACCATTCTGACTTGTGAAGTTTTGGCCTTGCAAAAGAGTAGGACATCGTCTCCAAAGAATAAATGCGAAATCCCAGGACCCCCACGAAAAAGATGGATTGGGAGCCACTTTTTGTCCTCCACTTTCTTCTGAATGGTTAGGGCTAATTTCTCCATACAAAGCAGGAACAAGTACGGGGACATTGGATCACCTTGACGTAATCCACGCTTAGGAGCAAAACTCTCTAATTTAGAGCCGTTCCACAATATGGAAAGCTGGGAGGACTTTAGACACCACATGATCAAGTTAACAGTAATCTGAGGGAAACCAAACTCTAATAATGTCGTCTGGAGAAAATCCCAGTTGACACTATCATAGGCCTTTTCAAGATCAATTTTGAAAGCTATAGCTCCTTTCTTTGACCTGCATCGATGCGCAAAGTGCATGATCTCCTCTGCCACAATTGCAATGTCCGTTGTTCCCCTACCTGGAATAAAGCTGCTTTGAAGAGGGCCAGTTAAATCATCTAGGAAAGGCCTCAAGCGATTCATCAGAACCTTAGTTATGATTTTATGACTCACATTGCATAAACTAATAGGTCTAAAGCTCTTGAAAGAAGATGGTTGATCAATTTTAGGAATCAGCACTATAAGTGTCTCTGCAAGCCTAGCATCAAAGGTACCATAGGTAAAGGCATCTCTAACTAGTAACCAAACGCCCTCTCCACAATCTCCCCGAAATTCTTGTAGGAAAAAGCTTGGTACCCGTCAACTCCAGGAGCTTTGAAAGGGTTCATGGCCTTAACCGCAGAATAAACCTCATCCTTGGTAATAGGTGCAGTAAGAGAGTTTCTCCCCGTGTCACTCAGACTAGGGATATTTTCTGCAAAAGCGATATGAGGATTGATGTTTACATTAGAGCAAAAAAGACCTTCAAAAAATCTCAAGCTTGGTCGCGAAGCATTTCTTCATCAGTGCACCAAGAACCATCCTCTAAATGCAACCCATGGATCTTGTTGCGTTTCCGCCTCACAATAATTTGGGTATGGAAGAATTTGGTATTTCTATCCCCGTATCTGACCCAATTTTCACGAGACTTTTGGTACCAAAACATCTCCTCCTGGGCCAAGACCATATTATAGTCATTCTGCAGCATTTTTTCAAGGCTCATCAAAGCAAGAGAATCAGTATGTTCCAAGCTACGCTGGATCCCCTTAATTCTAGCTTCAATCCTCCTTTTCCTCTTAAAGATATTACCGAAGACATCCTTATTAAAAATGAACGAGTCTTCTCTAACTTCATTAAGGCTTCTAATAATATCATGATCTCCCTTCCTCCAAGCTTCAGAAACCACATCATAAAAAGCCCCATGGGAAGTCCAGGCAGCCTGAAATCTGAAGGGTCTAGGTCCGGTAGGAGAGGGACAACCTCCACATCTAACCATTGTAGGAGAATGATCTGAGTGCATCCTACAAAGATTTTCATTAAAAGCCTCAGGAAAAGAAGTTCTCTATAAGCAATCTACTAAGGCTCTATCTAGCCGTTTAGAGATGTATCTATTCCCCTGGGTCTTTCGATGCCATGTATATCGGCTACCAGTGGCTCCCAAGTCAATGAGGTTGCAATTATCAAGCATGCTAGAGAACAGAGATGCTCGGTTGTGAGAAAACATACCACCTCTAACCTCTGAAGGGAGTAAAATCTCGTTAAAGTCACCCACAATCATCCAAGGGAGGGAAATTTGGTTTCTTAAATTAGTAAGATGAGACCAAAGCATCACCCTAGTAGAGGGAGTAGGGCTGGCATAAACTGCACTGCAGATCCACTCCTTATTACCCCTGCTTAACTTGAAAGTAAGAGCTTGCTGGAAGGAGTGAAGGACAGTAGTAGACATGTTATCTCCAGAGGAAGAACCCAAATACCACCAGCATGACAAGTAGCCTCCACCACGCCAACATCCTTATAACCTAATACCCCAACCTTCCCAGAACTTTCTCATCTTATCATAAGGACAGCGAGTTTCAAGCAGGATAAATATAGATGGTTTAAATCTATTCACTATATTCTTTACATGTCTCTGGCCAACGTTATTAGCCGCAACCCGAACGTTCCAAGAGATAATATTGCAATCTTTAAAGTCAATCATTAAGGTGAAAATAAATAATAGGAAGGCCCTAAACACGTTGGGCAGCATCCAGTTGCGTACCTGGCATAACATCCATGTTACATGGAAAGCTGTCATTATTTGATAAATTACCCTCTTCATGGGCATCACACCCTTGGGTAGTAATATGTCCTTTCTTCGTATAGCTGTCCATGGGGAGTTGATCCATTTGGTGGCTGTGATTCTGGAGGTCCCGGATCGGGCTCATCAATAATCTGATAATGGCAGTTAGAAATAGCCTTAAGATTCATGATGGATTTTGATCCCATTTCCAGGCCTATTTGACGTGGATGCAAAGTGGGCATAGAAGTTATTTCTGGTTGGGTCTTTTCTGCTTTTCCTTTCTGGATTACGGGCTTTGGAGTTGAGGAACCCCCATCTTCCCTTCGAGGCCTTTTTTTCCTGACCCAAGATTTAGCACGGGCACTTGCCACTTCTTCATTGCTAGTAGCTAAATTGATCTACCCCCCCTGCATTTATTGCAGTTTTAACTTAACTACCTTGTCTTGGCTGTTTAAAATGCTGACTTGACATACCATTTACTCCCTTGGACTTGCCTTCCGTTTGAGAGCGAGATTTTTGGGGTCTACGTTTCTTTTGGACAGTCAACCATTCCCCCTGCAAAACGGTATTCTCCTTCGATAATGCCATGTCCGCTGGGATTGCGTGAATCTCGCTGCCTTGATGCGGTCTTCCCATCTCCAATTGTGACCGGCATTCCCAGAGGTCACCGAAATGTTATGGACGCACTCCGGAGGTTCTTTTGTCTTTCCGGTATTTTGCTGCAGTCCCGTTGCACATGACCATAACAGCCACAATTGTGACAAAGGAGATGAAGTCCCTCGTACTCCACATTGTACCAATGGCCACGAATCCAGACTTTGCCAACCACTGGAAGCGTTAAGTCAATCTCTACACAAACTCTGGCAAACTTCCCTCTAGTCACATTCAAAGTATTTAGATCTACTTTCAACGGGACTCCCACGGCTGAAGCAATAGCTAGAAGGATGCTTTCGTCATAGTAGACCAGCCCAAGTCCTGGAAAACGAATCCATACCAAGGTTCTGTTTATCTTATCAGTCTCGGCCACAAACTCCGGCGACCAAGGTCGAACTGAAAGGCAGTGGTCGAAAATCATCCAAGGCCCATCATTGATGACCTTTTTCCTCTATCTTCTTCCAGATCAAATTTGACCATGTAGTAACCATAGTTGACGTCCATCACCTCAAATCCGCCTTTAAGCTTCCATTAAGCCCTTTGTCTGTCCCCATAGCTAGAAAGCCAACGTCCTTACCCAGTAACTTGATTACTAAAGCATCATGCCATGGCACACATAGGTTGTCAAATACCCCATCATCAATATGGCATTTCGGTCGTAGCCTATTCCCATCTTTGAGTTCAATGCAAACCAAGTTCTGTGAAATCAAATCCACCTTTTCTCTTGCTGGGGGTGGTGCCTTGTTGCCTAAGACCTTGTCTCTGAAAGAAACAGTTCCTTTAGAATTACCTCCACCACCGTCCGGTGGTTTATCTGGTGGCATGACAATCGTCTCACGTTGTGCAGAGAAAACCATCTCACTCTCCATGTCAGTTCACTCTCACTCTCCATGACAGTCCGGTGGTTTATCTGGTTTACCTTTAGAACTACATAGTGTCTTCAGTGTATGCTAGAGTTGAATTAGGTACTGTTTTTAGGTGTCTCACATTAGTCACATGGCCGTAGGGTTGTTGGAATATTGGGTTTTTATTGGGGGAGTAATTATATATGTGTATGGGTTTTAAACTTTTAATTGATAACCAAAAATAAAAAAAAAATTAATTATTTCTGCTTGTAGCCCAGCTACAAAATCCATTGTAATGGTCTATTTGATTTGCTTTTCATGTCATAAATTAACTGCCTGAATGTCAATTTAGTAAATCTTGAAAGTGTTTTGATGATTATTTATTTATACGAGAAAGGATTAAGAGTCATTATTGTACCAAATCAATCTGAATCAAAAAACAAAAAAAATTATTAAATTAGATTTTATTTTCGATTCAATTTTTTGTTTTTATTTTTCAAATCAAACCAAATCACACACATCTGTATAGTTTAAATATTTATAGATAATTAAATTTCAATTTTATACAAGATATTTAAGTTAATTTATTATTTATATCTATTCAATTATGTTTCTCTAAGCATCTTTAAGTAAATTTTTATTTGAACAACAAAAGAAACAAAATGAAGATGGATACGAATTTAAAAAAAAAATGTTTAGACAAAAATTAATTAATTTGACTGAATCAGTGTAGTCAATCGGTTCTCAACTTATAAAAACTGATTAATTTAATTCAATTTATTTTCCTCAAAACCAAAGACTTATCCTTTTTTGTATTTTTTTCAATTTTTTCATAAAAAATTAAAAAAATAGATTGTCTCATTTTAAAACCAATAAACATAAGATCATGCCAATTAAATTAACCTTTCTTTGTGTCTTCCTTTTGCCTATATAATTTAGTATTGTAAATCACTATTGGAAATTGCTTTTTCTCCTCTTTTCCCACAAAAAAAAGAAGAAAAGTCCTAATTAATTTGTTGGAATTGAAAATGAGTTCAGGCAATCAAATTTTCAGTTTCACTTTTTGTTTGACGAATCTTTTGGATTTATCCTTAATAGTTGAGATCACCCGAGTACAGCAAGACAGTGCTTGATATCCCAATCAGCTGGCAAGTAGCAATTGTCATTAGCTTGCTGCACAAGACTACAAGAGAAACAACTTGCGTGAATCTCAATCACATTGAAGAACCCTTACGGCATTAGCTTGTTGCAATTGTCACCACCTTTTTCTGTTTAATGGCCAAAAGCAAAAAAGCAAAGATGCATGTAAATAAACCTTTCATGGAGCACAATTATTCTGAAAAGAGAAAACTTTTCACATACACCAAACATGGAAAAATTAGGATCTTAAGTAAATGTTTAACGAAAAAAATTGGACTAAATTTATCTGTTCAGACATGAACATCGCTAAATTCAACACAAAGATGCAATTGGAGTAGAAGAAAAGGAAAAGAAGAGTGTGCGAGCATCTGAATGCAAGAACCGTACGGGAACAGAAACGGAAAATGCAAGCATAACTGCTCGACCATCGATATCGGCAACCACAAGGGCTGAATGCGCTCGCTATTCGCAGAACAAAGCGCATCACTTATGCTTCCTTCGTTGCCTTTCCCCATTTTTTTTCCCCTCAAAACGATGAAAATTATCGAAGATGCTGAATTAAGCAAAATCAGAAACTTGAACTAGTTCAGAAATAGAGAGAAAATTCATTTTGAAATTCACTTTAACTCAGCAGAGGAACGAACACAGAAAAACATTGGTACCTCCAATCTTGAAGACGCATGCAACTCTCTGCCCCCGATGCAAGCGTTGGGGTTCCGCCAAGATATATGTATATATAATGGAAACCCTAGCTAGGTCTAATTTGGGCCGTCATTTGGGCCAAGTTGTCGGTAATGTGTTAGCCATTCGGGTCAAGTACTGGACCGGTTCAATCTGAAGACGGTTTTGAATATCCGGATCTGGAAGGTGCACCAAAAATATGGGTGCTGCCACACGCACCGGATTTGGCCCATAAACCCTTCCCTTTCACGGTCGCTTCTGTTCTGTCTGCATTGAAATGGCGTCAGCTTCCACTGTCAGAAGAGTAGTGAATCTCCGGCGCGGCGGCGACGGCGGCGTCCTCTATGGTGGGAGATTTGCCCATTCCTCGCCGTTAAGTGGGTCCACCACTCTCTTCCTTCTCGTCGACATTCAGCTCCGCCCCTGCCGTTTCCTCTGCATCTGATTCCCACTCGAAACTTTCCTCCTCTTCTTCGTCTGAAGCACAAGGTATGTATTCGTCTTCCCTCGATGTATTCTCCATGTGGGTCAGTCTTGTACTTTGCAATCCTGCAGCTGCATGCATAAACAGTGTATAAAAATGTAAAATTGTTTTGCTTATCGGTGTTTTTTTTTTTTTTTGGTATATGCTTATCGGTGTTTTTGTTTTCTTAAAGCCTCTAGATGGTCAAGATGGTTGCTGTTCCTACCTGGGGCAATTACATTTGGCCTTGGAACTTGGCAGATTTTTCGGAGACAAGAAAAGGTGATGACTTTTTTTCTTAATTTTCATTCTCTGAATTGTGGACGTATCTGAAATTGTCAATTTCACTTTGTTGTTTTAATCAGTCATTCGTTCTCAATGCCATAGAAGTGAATTCTGATCTCGTGTGTCCTTGGCATTGAGTTCGTAACCATCCTAGTACCACTATTTTTTTAACAAATTGCCAGCAAGTGAATCGGGACAAAATTTGTGCTTTGGGTGTTGAACATTGTTTTGAGATGGGGATCTGCTGAACAATTCCGTCTACAAGCTTGGTGGATTGTGATCTTGAAATGTGATGTGCTGTACTATTGTAATTAACACTGTGACATTCACATATGTACCATTTGAGAACTTTCTTCCAACTGTTGTAGCTGATTACGTGTATCAATCATTTGAGACTGTCGAATTTCTGAAATTATGAATCAGTTTCTGTTGATATTAGCTGTCTAGGTAACTTCAACATGCATGAAGTTGTTATAGTTTTTTTTAGGGTTTTACACTTACAGGATTTCAAATCGTAGGCTCATGTTGTGGATCATGCCTTCTTCACTGTCATCTCCATGTTATGTGGATGTTTCAAACAAATGCATTGGATGATATATACTTGATAAAATAAGCATAGTATTACATTCAAACATTACATTTTGCCGATAGGTACCATATAGTGGAGGATGGGGATATTTAGGGTAGCAGGTGCAGGTGTTAATCTCATTCATGTTCAACCTACTTTGTTGTAAAGATATGTCAAAATTTTTGGACAGTTTTTATTGTATAAGGATTTATGATATTCCTTGTCTAGGTATTGGCTATGCACATTCACACATTGAAAATACAGTCTACCATTCAATTTTACAGATTAAAATGTTGGAATATCGAGAGAAGAGGTTGCAAATGGAACCTTTAAAATTCAGCAGTGCATCTCTATTCATTGAGGAATTAGATTCTCTAGAGTTTAGAAAGGTGGTATGTAAAGGAGTTTTTGATGAGAAAAAGTCAATCTATGTGGGACCACGTTCTGGAAGCATTTCAGGAGTGACTGAAAATGGCTACTTTGTTGTAACACCTCTTATGCGAGTCCCCAACTGTCCTGACAGGTAAAGCATCTGTATTATAGCTTGTAAATGAAAGTAATACACCAAGTCATTATAAAATTTAACTATGCATTTAACAAGTACTATGTACCAACTTTTACTTACGAATTTGAGATAGATATTTATTGTTTTGGAGCTAATTGGGTGCCAATCTGCATTAGTCTTGAATAACATAAGTTTTTCCTTTTGATGAAAGATTATTCACTTTGCGTGGCCCAATAAGTAGGTTACGTTTCATTGGCCTTCTTTTCATCTAAACAAATATCCACGTTCACTATCCTTCCTAAACATCCTTTAACTTTTGAGGGCTTGGACCATAATGGATTTATTCTCAACAGTTTATAAGCTTTAACTGCTAATATTTCCATGATAACATGTCTATATCTAATTTTATGTTAATCAAAAGCAATCAATTGCTTCTTTGGCATGCTTCGCTCTTTCATTGGATTAATTATGTTTTCTGTTCCAAGTTTATTCTATTTATATCTTGTGTATTATTCTTCCAGTGGGGTTTCCAGTTCTAGTCAACAGAGGATGGGTTCCCCGCACTTGGAAAGGCAAATTTGTAGGGGTTTTACTAGATGGTGAACAGTCTGCAAATGCACTTCCCTCCCATTCACAGGCTGACGGAACTAGATCTTGGTGGAGGTTTTGGTCTAACGAGCCTGATATCATTGAGGTTGTTCTCTGCCTCTGGTCGTTGTCCTATTCCTTGTTTGCTGCAGACAAATTGGTATATTCAAACTTAGTTTGATGCAAATTACAGGATCACGGCCCTTCTGTTACGCCTGTAGAAGTAATTGGAGTGGTTCGGGGAAGTGAGAAGCCAAGCATATTTGTTCCAGCAAATGATCCCGAGTCTTCCCAGTGGTTCTATGTTGATGTTCCCGGCATCGCATGTGCTTTTGGCTTTCCAGAAAACACTATCTATATTGAAGATATTAACGGAAATGTCAATCCGAGTAATCCTTACCCCATTCCCAAGGATGTCAATACTTTGATTCGAAGTTCGGTCATGCCCTGTGACCACCTAAACTATACACTGACATGGTGTGCGACTTTCTTTTCTCTCCTTGCATATTGATGCATTTCTTTTGTCAAATTAAAAATTGTTTCATTGATGTTACTAAGCAAGTCAAAGTTGTATTTTTGGTATCTATCTTTGCTTACTCTAGTTGATGATTACTTTAGGGTGTAGGCATACCAAATACTACACCAGTACCAGCTTTTGTATTTTTGGCGGGCAAGATCATAGGCTGAGTAATTGTAATCAGTTTATAATCAAAATGATACCAATAGTATATAATTGAAATCAACTAAAGTAATAGTTCCTGAATGGTCAATCTTGCCTTGATTATAAGTGATCTTAACTAGAACTCTATCAGCTGTTGAACTGGGTCTAAAAAATTGAACTATGCTTGTGTGGTAACATTAACAAGTGCTTTGGCACTATCTATTTAGACTTTCCTTGGCAGTAAGCTACTTTGCTTCTGTCATTGAGGAACATATAGTCAGACTTTAGTGTTGATTGTATTCCACTGTGGTTTGGAGGGGTTTTGTCTTTGTTTACATATACTTGGTACAGAGAATTCACTAATGGAAAATTTGTTCAACATTAGGAAAAATGGGGCCAAGGTTTCTTTTGAAGTAAGTCTCTTATGATGATGTCTACTGCAAGCATTGACTTTGACATTGCTTTTCTTTTCACTGTTTAGTGTAGATCCTCTATGACATTCCTATATTTGGTTTTATTTGACTTGCTCACTTGCAATGGAGTTGCCCTTTTATTTGTTTAATTTGTCCTGCATATCAGATGACTCAATAAAAATATAGTTTTCTCTTATTTCCATTTTGCGCCGCACACATTTCAGAAAACAAAGATGAAGAAAAAATGGACTTTTTTTTAGTTCTTTCCGTGCGTTGGAAGCCCTACGTCCATCAGATATCCCATGAAAAAAGGGGAAAACGGGGAAAGAACCTTGCTAAGGATGCCCACATCATGGAAACATTTATAACAGAATAGCAGCATTTTGACATTTGAGTAGCCATATTTTGTAACGAAACAAACATATTTTCATCTGTTATCAAATCATATTTTATGTTGTGTTTCCCCTCTGTTATCCCTCCGAGAAAAAGGGAGGGGGCAGACAAAAATAGCATCCTCATTCATCTTTCTAACAGTTTTTCATTTGTATGCGGAACAGGTATTCTCTTTCTGCAGCAGTTACATTTATGGCAGTCAAGAGGCTAAGACAGAAAAATAAGCCGAGATAGCAAAGTCCTTACTGCTATGTAGTTGATTTCTACTGATACGTTCTTCTTCAATTCCGCATCCGGATACATATCTTTGGGGTATTGTCTTTACAATCTTTTGGTCAGATCTGCAATTGAAACAAGAATCATGTCCAAGCAGGTTGCACTGATCAAGTGACAGCTTAAAGTATACCTCTGGCTCTCACCTCCAAAACACTGATGGAATAAAAGTGGGATGACATTTGTTTTTGGACAACAATGTTTGGCCATATAGATATTCGTTGGCTAGAAAGTCAATTTTTTATTAGAACAGCAACTACTCTTGGTAGTTGTAAGAGGCTGTCAAATACATTAGGATTGGTTGGAAGCCTAGGAAGTCATGAGTATGTCACAATCTTATTGGTACACGGTTCAACTTGTTCCAATAATTGAGTTAAAATTCAGGCTGAGCTCTTAATAAGAAGCTTCACAGCAGATTGGGAAGGCAATGGTTCTCTTCGTACGCATCCTAGTATACTCCTAAATGATGCAACTTTGTTGATTTTTAATCCAATAAATTACTTTTCGTTCGATACATGAACTTGTAATTATAGTATTTGGCTGGTTCAGAACTGAACTGCAAACAATTTTTGAATTGCTCTACTTTTTTGATCAACTGGAAAGAGGGAGAATGTACAAAAGACTTCTGAACGAAATACTATCTTGCTCAACCAAGTTTCAAGAGTATCATGAAATTTTTATATTACTGTTTCGAACCAGCTTTTGCATCTATCAAAATTAAGCCTTTCCTGAGTTATCTTAAAGGCTCGTGCCCAAGGTTTGAATTCTAGTTTTAGGCTATCAATAAAGCATAACTTACCTTATTTAAAAATTATTAAAAACTGTCAATGCAAGTAAAAAACTTTAGTTACTACAATGAAAAAAAGAAAAGAAAAGTGTACTATTGAACCAAAGATGCATGTGAATATGAAGAGAAATCAGCTGAACACTTGACCTTTTGCTACAAATTTAACTATTTTTTGCTTTTAATATGAACGTAGATTGATATTCCGAGTCCCACATCGTGAGAATAGTGTTATATGGCGAAAATATAAAGTTCTCCAGGAATGTGCAGTGTCGCCATGACATATCAAACTTCTAAACTTACCTCATGCTCCTCTTCTTATGTTTATGTACAATTTCTCCTTCCCCTTTTGGTAACAAAAAAATAACAAAGATTGATATCGGTCTCGACAAATTTGCTACAAAAATAATCGGTTTTGACAAATGTCATGACTTTTACCGTTTGCTCCTAATGCAATACTCAAATGGAAGCAGATACAAATCTCTAGAAACTATAAAAATTGTCATTGTTAACTCTCTTTTCACTTCCCCTTCTCTTCGGCTAGGAATACAATGACGGCCTCAAGTACAATTAGGTTAGCAAACGTGCATTTTTATTTTCATCGTAACTACTAGACAAAAGACAAAATTAAGCTTGAAACTCCCCCTTACCCTGATTTCAAAGTCATGCCGTACCTGGAGGCCGGAGCAGTATTAACAGGGCCAACGTTCAATAGCCGTACTCATTCTTAATGGTACTTGAATTTAAAGACTAAGAATTACAGATTTGGTTGCATATTCAAGAAGTTTCCGAAAGGCCCTGGAAGAATATACCAGAGAACCAGAGGCAACCTACTTTAGTACTTTTTGCTTCAGCTTGATTTATTTACCTTATGCCCACTAGCAACTAGCATTTCGTAATAAGTAATGACCATTTCCTCAATGTCTCAGGCTCAAAAGCAGAAAAGATATGTAATCATAAACTGATAAACTGACGAGCAGAAGATAAGATTTGAGAATACATGTTCAAGCGGTAAACACAACAAAAGTTGTACACAAGATTTCAAGATACAAAACCTTCACGAATCAGAAAATGGCGGGGAGATTTCATTTCATGGTCAAAACTCTACTCAAATCTACAAAATTCATCCTTTTAGACAATATAAGCTTCATAAGTGGGCATCTTGAAAGAAGAAACAACAACAACATTTCAGAAATATGGAGATTTTTTCTCTTCATCTATTTTTTCATCAAGGAAGAGGGTAGGGGAGGGAAGGAGCAAGACAAGCAGGTTAACAATGTGTAGTGATACTGTACAATTCTGTACATTGAAAAGGAACAACCACTGCGTGGATATAAATCAAAGAATAAAAGGGAAGGAAGCTATCATAAACTCAACACACTGAGCAAGCAAGCAAACTAATAAAAAAAAAAACAATATCAAAACTAAAATCAAAAGAATGAAATGAATATGAACCAACAGAGAGCAAAAATGATTTACGATATACATCTTACTACCAAAGGAGACACCATTTTTTCTGCATGGATTGCCTTCAACAATGACACGAACTTCAAGAGGTTATCTTTGGAGAACCACTGAACCTTCATCTTAAGAGAGTCTGCAGCTGTGTTTCCACGATTGACAGCTTCAAGGTCCGTTTGGGTAGAGGGGTGCAATTCTGCCATTAGACGTTTCAGAACTAAGGTCACGCAGCAGCTGTCACCAACCTCGATGACCTGGAAAGATTAACATAACATTAGACAATAAGCCAAGCAATGAATGCTTGATTGAAAAAGGGGGCCAAAAAAAAGAGGAAGACAAAGAAGAAGAAATAACAGCCAATGTTCCATACTCAATGGAGGTGATCAACGGGAGGGAAGGATAAGAGAAGTTATTTTCCTAAGAAGAAGAGGGGTGTTTTTCACATCTTCCATACTTGTTCTTCTAAGATGGCCCCAAATTATTATGTGTTGTTTAAGATGAGGATTGGAATAACTACAAGAGTTTAAAACCCACTTGTTTTCTTTGTTTCAATTAGTAGGTCTTTTCCGCATCACTTGCTAACCAAAAGAAAAGGCAAATACATTTACCATTAATTATGGCAATGCACTTATGAATGTAGCCAATAATTTTAAAGAAAGTAAGAAACAATTTACCATCTCAATAATGTCAGTAATGGAGCAACATGAATCAATTATGAAATATGGAGACACAGGCGCATCTGATGACAATAAGAGCTGCTTAACATCTTCAATGCATAAAATCACGTAACCTCCAATTACAAACAGCGATCTTGAGAGCCATGATTCCTCTGTAAGTTGAAAACTAAGGACAACTTTATGTCTGTAAACTAATAATTAGTAAAAAGAATATAAAAAGCATAGCATTTTAAAATTTAAGAGACATATTTAAAAGATTTTCAATCCCAGTACTGTGAAAATCCAAGATAGTCTGTGAGATCTTCAAGAGGTAATAATGAAAGTAAACTTGAAGAAAACTCTCGATATAAGTGGAATCACACAATGAACCAACTACATGAGTCAAGCATTGTTCATACCATCTGACAAAACAATCTCATACAAAAATAGCATTTCACACCTCGTTTTGAGAGAATTCTATAAAACATTTAGTAAGTTAATCTTGTAGAAGGCTTGTGATTAAAATAAACAAGAAAATAAGAAATTACCACAGTCTGACATTCTCAGTATCAATAGAATATAAAGAAAAAAGTGTAACATAAAATGACTAGAAAGAAGTATACCACTGCCTGTATTACAACAGACGAGGACCATTGCATACTGATATATGCTCACATTTGAACCACCGCATATTTGGCTGTCAAACAACTCAACCTGGACCTGCTCCAAACTGCCATTTAAATTTCCAAAACCCCAGTCTATCATAGCAGGAAGAAGTGAAAAAGAAAAAAGAAAAAACTATATTCATAACTATAGAGAAATTAATAATATCAAAGCGAAATATCCAATACATATTTGCATAAAAGATATAACATTTTTTAGATAAAATATATACACATAGTCACCTAAGTTAAGAATTTATAAGGTAAAAGGTAAATCACCTTTTTATTGAGCATCTACCATTTCCTCCACATGAATCAAACACGTGCAAGGTACATAGTAACTCTGTTGATGTCTCAATGCTCCTTGTCACAAAAAGGTATGTTTCACCACTTTCAAAATTCACCCTGACAAACCAAAAGAATTACATTTAGAAAGTTACTACTTCTTTAGTTCTTGTAAGTATACAAGTTCACTAACCTCAACACCTGAAGTCCCATTCCAACAAGCACCTCACAAACTTCTTCCACCTTGTGGCAACTCAATACACTCAAAAGAGTTCCTGGATGACATATTCAAGAGGACTTTTAACAACTATAAAAGCAATAATCAATGGAGAAAGCTTTCTAGATCTATTTGTTGAATTAATAAGGGAAGGTCAAATTTTGTTGTTTATTTTATTGGCAACTCAGCATTCATGAAACGCCATTGTTCACAGTCAGGAAGTGAAAATTGGGCCTTCTAAATCATGTTAACCTCCAGTCAACTTTCCACTGCCTAAACAAATCTCACTGTCAAAAATACTAGATATGCTTTCAGATTTTTGAAGAAATTAATATGATGAGCATGGACAAAAGGAGCCAAGAAGAGAATGCACTAAAAACTAACAACATGCCAATAGAAAATAAAGGCTATAGCCTAACCTGACCCATCAGCAGCAACATTAATTAGTAGCACATAGAGCTTGTTATGGCTGCTCAGCAATACTGCAACTTCTCTACACGGGGAACAAAATAAAATTTACATGTGATATGCCACTGCAGGCATGTGCAAAAGTTCTACAGAGTACAAATTATAATTAGAGCAGAAAAACATGGACAGGAATATTTTCAGGGAGAAAATCATTTCTCAGAAAAGTTTCCATTTTGGAAATTTTCATATCTTTCATATGGTGGTTACCAACAATGGATCTAGAACTGAACTTTTGGACAGAGGGGTTTTCACAATTTAATTGTTTGAAGGAGCTCAAACATAAGAGTAGGAAGTGCCTATAGCAGTTGGTATCATGGAAAAACTTGTCAATATAGAAAATAAGATTAGGAAGAGAAATAGTTATTGTTAGAGATTTAAAAAAAAAAAAATCATTCCTGGGCTTTCACCTAACAGCTCAAGTTTTTAGGAGAATTAGTCCTTGACATGATATCAAAGCCTTTATAACAAAGTGATCAAGAGTTTGATCCTTGCCGCCCTCATTCTTCATAATTAAATTAAATTTCAAGCAGCATAAGGTAAAGTGGGCCTGTGCATTGCGTACTCTTCTAGCCCAAAAGGCTCTTGCATGCGAGGGTATGCATAAAAACCATTCCTAGGCCTTCACCTAACAGCTTAAGTTTTTAGGAGAATTGGTCCTTGACAGTTATCATGCATAAACAATATATGTGCAAGATTAAACTGCATGCCATTTTTTTAATAAAACCAAAAACGACCCAAGGGTTAATCAGCATTTGGCTATATAGTAGGCAACAAAATAATCTCAAAATTCAGTGAAATGGCCAACCAAATATATCCTAATTTCATTTTTGCAGAAGAGATGCTCACCCACTAAAACAACACCAAAATGTTAAAGCACAAAAGTAATTATTATGAACAGTAATTGACTTGCATCCTCTGAAAAAAAATTAAAACAGAAAGAACAAAATATACTATCATGTATTATCCCAAGCAAACAAAACTGCTTAAGATGAAGTTATTATTTGACTCTTCCCATCAAATTCACTTAAATGCTTGATATTTGATATTTACCTTTCACTATAGATCGATTCCCTCTCAAGAACAAAATTACAGCGCATGCAATGGCTACAGATCTCGCTGGCTTCAGAATCAGCAATACTCATATTGAAATACTTCACAATAGAGTCATCATTCTCTTGAGTATAGCAATTACCCCCAGAAAATTCATCAACATCCAATTCTCTCTGGAAATTTGCAGACATTTGTCCTTGCCAAATCGGCTGTTGTTCATGATCACATGCATTGCCATCTGGACTCTCTTCCAAGATTGAAACAACCCTCTTCTTGGCTTTTCTTTTGATTTTTCTTTTCTCCAACAAATCAGTATCTTGGCTAACAAAAGAAGCACTTTCATCATTGTCAGCATCAGCAGCAAAATCAATTGAACACTGCTTAGAAGTTTGGTCACTTGATGAATCAAATAAACAAATTCCATTTTCTCTTGCATGAGGAATTTGTTTGCTTGAGTTGAGTTGATTTTGAGATATATGTCCATCAACACTCCCATTCACATAATTCTTGTAGGGGAAATTATCAACTTCAAGCACTGATGGCTCAAATTCATTGTAATCAACTTCACTACAGCTTGTGTTACTATCAGAAGATGCCACCGAAAAGGAATCTGCAGAAAGCTGCAAAATTTCTTCCACCAAGTGTTGCCGACGATGAAGAAGATCTTCTTGAAAATGAGGAGGAGATGTGGGGCATGCAGATGATGACTGGGACCCAGATATATCATCAATGGTTGTCAATGGTGTTATGTTGACATTTTCAGCCATTCTATGTGCTCCTTGGATGGTAATGGCGTCAGGATAGAAACTTTTAGAATGCGAGAGTGAACTACTAATCCCCTCAAGTGAATAAGATTTAAGACGCTCTAGATACACTCCTCCCAAGTCAGAAAGAGAGGCCCCACTAGCATTACCAAGCAAACCTCTATAGTCAAAGTACTGCTGTCTATGAAAAGCAGCAGACATATCTACAAAAGAATTATCAGATTCTAAAATATTCATGCTACTATCATCTCCAGAGGCTAGAACAGAGTCTGAGGCATATCTTGAGACTTCTCCAGATTGCCCCTGGTTTTGTTTGTTTCTGATGTAATTTTCTTTCCGAGGACGCAATGCAGTTCTGCCGTCTTTGTTAGTTTCCAACAATTTATCAGAAGCAACATCCATCCAGTCTGTGAATTCCCGCAACCAAAGAACAGAGCGTTCTTTCTTCATATGCTCAACTCTATTTATCAAATCCATTATTTCCACTTCATCATCAGATAAATCAGGATCCTCTCTGTTTTGAAATTCATTCGCACAAGACAAAGACTCCTCATCAGAACATATGCTAGTGATCTCTTCACTCTCAATACTGGCAAGACGAGAGACCTTTCTCTGCTTTAAAAAAAATATTAATATGATGCTTATCTCCATGTAGACCAAAATGAAAAGTATTAGATTTTTCAAGAATGTGATAAGTACATATCCAGATAAAATTGGAATCTCAAGTTCCATCTTCAGAAACGAGCTACCAGCAACAAACACAAGATGCAACAAAAACATAATTTATTGTTTTTCAATTACGTACCCTTCTGTTTATGCTCCCCTCCTCTACAGCCTCATCTTTTGCAGGAACATAAATCCCAAAGCTGGCAGGTTCCTTATGCATACTGGCAATAATTATTTGTCTCTTCCAAAAATCTATGGTGCTAATTTCCTTCTCATCTAACTTCAACTGATCAGCAGAAGGAAGAACAAATGTAAGTTTAGCGAAAATAAACCCAAATAAAAACAAGAAAAGTGAACATAATATTGCAAAGAAAATGCTGCAAACTTCAGAAATTAAATGATATATGAGACTGAGGTAAAGTAAAATCTACGATACCATAACACAACAGACACATGGACAATCACACCCTCATATGAGAGCATACTGCACAAACAGAAGCACGGAGACAGAGACAGAGACAGAAAGAGAGTGAAAGAAAACGTTATAAACTCACCTTTTCTGGGTAGGTGAAGAAGCTGAATACATGTGCTCTATACCATCGAGCACAGCACAAAGGATTTCCTTCCAACCACAAACTTCGAAGATATTGAAGGCCCGCAAGGAACTCTAGCTCTGAAAAATTGGAAATAATATTGTAGGAAACATCAAGTCCTTCAAGTGACTTCAAATTCTCAATCCCACGCAAAGTAGTTAGAGCATTGTTCCTCAAAACTAGTTTAACAATATGACAGGAAACCTGCATGATCCAACAAAACTGGTATATGGGTCCAGAGCTAATTCCTAAATGAAAGATGTACAATTAAAACAAAAGATATTAAGAATTTTTTGAACAAATAATTTGATTTCATTCCATTTAAGTGTTCTAAGTGACTAGCTAGCTTAACCAACATAGTTATAACCAAATAACTTTTCAATGAGATTGCATATCCAGTTCTGAGAACAAAAATTTTGAAGTCACGTGGAAAAGCCATTCAACTTTCAGTCCCAAAATGTCAACACGTATTCCATCTATCTCAAAACTGCAAGCATATTGTCTTCAGAGGACCTAGCTATTCTTTATATGTAGTTGGTGAAATTATGAAATCATTGATTTTAACTCCCATGAATTTAACCCCATTGCAAAGGGAGAGTGTGAGAGTGATCGCACAACAGACATGCTCAAAATAAATGGATCTGGGCTGGATTGCTAATTATAGGAACATATCAATTTCTATGGATCTAACCAAAGTGGAACTGTTTCTACCCTTGCAAGTGTGTGGCATGTCTGCATCTACTCCTTATATGTTTGTACATGATATAATCAACATGAAATTGACAGATACATCATACATATACCCTCATCCAATGAACTTTATTTTTCCCACTATAATATGCTATTGGAAACTCGTGCTATATCTACAACTTATATTGAGCCAACTCCGCAAGATTTGAATTCCACCCTTGCAATGATTCTCCCAATTAATAAATATGGGAACACAATTTAATGAAACAAATTTTTGCCAGGCTAGTTTCACTGGAAGCTAAGTTCCACATAATCAATAGTTCAGTCATGATCATGCTAGGAACATTTACATTAACCCTCAAATACTATGAATATATATGCAGCAGAAAGCCCACAAGATTATCTAAAGACAACCACAGAAATAGCAACATAGTGATAAGAAAAGGATGACAAGTTAATCCAAGCTTAAATAGTCACAGCTTAGCTGATTCTACACCATACTAGCTTCCACTTAACCAGGAACTAGATTGCCCATCACAGGATCAGCAGCAGCTTAATATTGCATTTTCAATCTCAAAGAAATTACATGAACCCATGCCAAAGTTAGAAAATCAAACCAAATTAACTCCATTTGGGGACAAATCCGCATCCCATAAGTTGAAAATAGCTTGCATTCTGTTAGAGCTAATAGCATTATTGGGACTACACCTAATCGTTTTAGCTTTTGGGATGGTTGATCCTTGACACCTTAAAAATACCATATCCAAGGTAACTAATATTCTCAAGCAAGGTGACCGAAGGAAAGCTTGCCACAACGAAGAAAGGAAGAATAAAATGATTTATATTCAAGTTCACAATCTCTAAAACCTCACACTGTCATACTGTGTTAAATGTTGAAGGACCAATATAAGTGTTGTTTGCTTTATTCTCCAAAATTCCATGTATGGCCCCTTTACAGACCCACCCAAAGTTTCCAACCTAAATTTTTACCATTTTGTAGCCTAAGATTTTAAAGATTACTTAGAAAACCCAAAAAAATAAAGGAACTCTACTTTTCCAATGTAATACAAGAAGCAACAGATTGTCGAACAGGCATGCTACACATATAACTCTCAATCTAATCATCCAGATAACAAATATTTTAACCATATACCTGGCTGGATGGTGCAAATGTTCTCAGGTGATTGAAGCCAAGGTCCAAATGCTTCAATTTCGTACATTTATGTAGATTATCTACCTTTGCAAATTTGTTCCGGCTAAGGTCAAGTGTTTCAACTGCAGGAATAAGCTGCAAAGACTCATCCATGAGAACCAAACCACTGCATGCGCAAGAGACAAACGACAACCGATTCCATTGTGGAGAATCCTTTATCTCCGTTATCCTGCTTGCAAATACATGTCGTAGAGCATCCTAAAATATACAAAATTCCCACACTCAGTTCACTAATGAGGGCAAAACAGAGAATAAACAAGGGGCACAACAGAGAATTTCGAACTTCAAGAAACATGGTACCTAATTGTAAAGGAAACAAGTCCACATTACACCCAATAATCAGGAAAAAGACTATTGACATAGTCACCTAATTAGAGAAAGAAAACATGAAGGTGAAGCTTTCCCTTAACACGCACGGTATCCTAATCGCAATTCTCTAAGCGACCCAATGTTAGAAAATAAGAATTGGCCAAAAAAAAGAACTCACGGTAGAATTGTGACAAATGATTTTCTCCAGAGTATGCCTCAGCTCCAGCAACCCTTTCGCGGCGGAGGTTGACAGGTCGCATCCCCTGAGCTCCAGAACCTTCAACCGCCCCAACGGCAAGAAAGACAAGGGTGTGGGATCCCTGACGGGCGGGGGCAAGACCGAGACGACCTTGAGAGAGGTGAGAAGCCGCAGGATCCTCCGGAGCTGCTCGAGCGCGCGGTGATCGCCGAGGTCGGAGACATAGGCTCGCAAGTAGTCGACCGGCGCGCCGGCTAGGAGGCTCTCGACCTCATGCAACGCCTCGAGCCTGGATTGGACGTAGTGAAGCCCCGCCGGGTTGAGCTTCAGCACCAGGGCTCCTTCGATGAGAGGACCAGCCTGTTCCTCGACGAACTGGACCAGCTTCTCCAGGTATCGATCTCCGGTGACAATCGCCATCTCCGAGATATGCGCAGAGGCGATCGACGAGGTTCGCGCTTCACGGTCGAATTAGGGTTTTCAGAGAGAAGCCAGCAATCTTGGCCGACTCCATGGAAAGCGCGTGCACACTGAAACGAACACAGAGAGAGATGCAGAAGAAGAAGAAGACGACGAAGGAATATAGAGAGAGAGTTTGGAGACGAAGATAGAAATTGAAAATTCACAGTGGAGAGAGAGAGAGAGAGGTTAGAGAGAGAATGGGGGCTTGGGAGGGATGGGCGAAAGAGAAACGGCCATGAGTACGGCACAGGCGTTAGAGAGAGAGAGAGAGAGATAGAGAGAGAGTGTGAGTGTGACGTTTTATTTTTCTAAGGGAGATGAGAGGTTCGTGAAAGCAAGAAAATGATGAATGAATTGTAATGATTGGGTTGGCCTTTGAATAAGGGGAAATTTTCAAAGAAAAATTAAACACAAGGGAACGATGAATTAAAAATGGAAATAAAGAGAATTCTTCAATACACTTCTATGAGATAATGTACTTATGCTAAATAGTTATTTGACTCATTTTTGTACATGAACCATGCATTAGATGATTAGCACCTATAAAAAATAAATGTGTTAATTTTTTATATTATCATTAAATTATATATTATTATGTTATTAATAAATTTAACCACTCCAATACTACTTATTATTGTCATATTCATTTAATGAAATGTGAAATAATAGTATGAATTTTGTTATAAATATATCTTTTTTATTTAAGATTTGAACTTGAATTAAGAGAGGAAAAACACCAACTTATTATTAAGCTGGTAAGCCAAAGGCTTAATGCAAATATAATTATTAAAGTTAGAGATAATAATAAATCACACAACTTATGTATAAGAAATTATTATGACAGGTTATTGCATATATAATTATTTATTAATTTCTTATTATATTCAATAAATTGTAAATATTTATTATATATATAATTAATAAATATTTAATATTTTATTAAAATATTAAATATCTAAAAAAACAAATCTGTATATATAAAATGTTACTCTAATATTTATATTTTTTATTACTAATATATTAATTAATTACTTTATATTTATTAAATTTTAAATATTTATTAAGAGAATTAACTCAACAACTATTTTACAGTAACAATTCTCATATACTAAGAATCTCTAGGAAAATGCGAGGAAAGCATAAGATGAAAAGGACACATGGCTGCATGCGTTTGTTCGTCTTCACTTCATTGACCGACCTGTCAAAATTTCTTCAGTTCTAAACTCGAAAAGGAGCCCAATGTTCATTTTCTTTCTAGAGATTCTTATAAAATTCTCATATATTCTTTAGGATAATGCTCTAGTCAATTATATTTTAAATTTTTAATATTTTATTGATAAGTGTATTTTTAATTTTTTAATATTAAAATATTAATTATTATAATTAAATAAAAATAAAATCTTAATAACACTCCAAAAATATACAATAATTTTTTTATTATATATTACTTAATGATAATTATATTAATTTTATAAATTATTATTATTTATTTAAATTTAAATATTTAAAAATAATAATCACTTACAAAATTAATATAAATATCATTAAATGAAACAAAATAAAAAAAAATCATACTTAGCACCTAAGAATTTTTATTTTCTTTCTGGTTAAGATAAGATTCGTCACACACACACAGCTCATAAATTTCTAGTATTCATATTCAATGAAGTGTCTTATTAGTTAAGTGTTTGATTTTTTCAAAACAAGTAATTGCGCTTAATACAGTGGATGATAATTTCCACAGCCAACAATGCGTTGACAAACAATAAACTATCACTTATAGCAAGCCAAATAAAACTGTTCTAACTTTCTCCCCCATTTGCCATTTACATGTCCATATCTAGCTTATCCAATTATGCATTCAAGCTCAGAAAAAACAAATGAAGATAAAGAGAGGATTCAAACTCACAGATGAATATTCACATCTCTTACAGCTTTAACATAGGGATATGTTTTAAATTAACATTTTTTTAACTCATGATATTTTAAAAAAGTGGGGGAAATTTAAGCCTAATATAAATTGCCATTAACTGTATTTTTTTTTTAATTTTTCTCACTTGTATTAAAAGCCTAGTTTAATTTCTTATTTTTTCTTGCAAACTCATTAATTTTATAGGTTAAAAAACAATAAATAACGAAGCATAGAAACTTTAAAAAAAAAGGAAAGCTGTGTTTATATTAAAATATTAACTTTTTAATAAAATATTTTAGATTTTGCCATGTCATTGTATCATGTGCCTATATTTCTTATATGATAAATATTAAACAACCCCGTGATTACCTTTGATATCTTATTAATCAAGAAAAGGGGCAATTTGTATTTTGCATATACAAAAATAGATTTGTATATAGTTAATCAATTGGCATTTATTTCTAGCTCCCCCCCTTTTTTTTTTTTGGGTGCATTTCATTGTTTTGTAACCTCTCTCATTTGTTTTTCTTGAAGATGCTTATCCAACCTTATCGTCGTTAATCTGCCAACAATGATTTTTTGATGTGATATCCCAACAATTAAGTAAAGAGGGAAATATACCAATGCAGAATCTAATCCATAGAAAACCATGTGATTCTGATAGATGAGGATCGGAATTAAATGTAAACTTTCTATCTTCCATTCCCATGCACAAATTCAAAAAGAAAAGACGTTTATATTTACATATTTGTTTAAAACTGAAAATTAATACTTTAAATTTTATTATAAAGTTATTAATAAATTTAAGATTTTATTATAGTGTACCCTAAGAATAAATTAAAATTAAAAATTATTAAATAAAAAGTACAAATATTTAAAATCTTAAAAATTCAAAACACATTCAATATTTTTTGAAATAATTAAAATAATTTAATAAAAGATAATAAATATTATTTTTATTCCTTAACATATGCTTTAAGGCACATGTTAACAAAATTCATAAATTTATGCTGTACACATATTTCACATAATATGCATAATTATTATTTTCCTTAAATTATTATAATATAAGCCAGTTTATTAAATATTAGAGTTGAAGATTCATAAGCCAAGAAAAGCAATCCTTATTTACGACCAAACTCGTGCTAACTTATTATAGGACAAATCATCACAATTAAAAGAAAGTTTAATGAACCCTATATTTTTATTAGTTTGACGAGAAAATCAAAAAAGTAATTAAGATTTAATAAATTTATAATTTATCATTAATGTATTTATATTCTATTAAAATCTAAACTGTTAATTTTTTAATTAATAATTATATATTTTTATTAAATGATTTAACTTAATTTATAATTAATAATTGATGCATGATACACTTTTTTAATCTAAACTGTTAATTTTTTAATTAATTAAGATTTAATTAATTTTTTAATTAATAATTATCAATATTATATTTTATTTTCTAAAATACATGATACACTTTAAAAGATTTCAATCTTGTTTATTATATATATTCATTTTAATCTTTCAATTTTATTAATTACATTTAATATTGTTCTTACGATGAATTTATATATAAATTATTTTATTAAATGATAACATGTTATATTAAAATTTATTTTCTTCTAACATTATAACATCATTAAAAGAGTTTCATGATATGCATGAAATTAATACATTTAAGTAAGTCAATGTCACGTTTTCAGTTAGTAACTTTAATATGTGTTATTGTATTAACATTAATATTTTCCATTTGATTCTTTCAAAAATAACAAGTTCATTCCATTGCTGGAGGATTTTTGTCCCCCCCCCCCCCCAAAACGCTCTAAGAAATTTCTTAAAAATTTGCTCAATAAAATTTGAGCACAAACCAAATCAACTAATATTTAGTGTATATTTAGTGTGATAGAAAGAAAAAAGAATGGAATAAAATAAAACATACAAAATCTTTAATGTCAAAACATAAAAAAAATTTCATTCTCATTCCATTTCCCTTCTTTCCCTCTTTTAAAAAAGAATAAACATTAAGTGCATGTTTGGATTTACGATATAAAAAATTTTTCATTCCCATTCCATTTTCTTTTTTTCCCTCTTACCAACTTTGAAAAAGAATAAACATTAAGCGCATGTCTGGATCTACGGTTACACTATATAAACAAAGTTTTGAAAGCTGAAACAAATTTGTGTCTATTTCTTTTATTTATTTTGACGTTCATAATATTTCTTAAACATAATTTTAATTTTATAGACCCGTTTAATTTTAAATAACTAATTCTTGCCATTGCATTGAATATAATTTTTTTAAAATATAAATTATTTCACTCAAACTCACTTCTAACTAAAATTATTATAAAATCAAATTCATTCAAACTTAAATTTATAAAATATAATCTAAACACACACTGAACTTTTTCTGTACAATCTATAATACCCAACATAAGAACACCCGGTCAATAGGGGCTGAAAGTTAGCCTTTCATGTAAATATATTTTGATTATGCTCAATAACTCACGGTATTGTTTGCCTTCACGTTTTTTGGTAGAAATTGTTTTCCTTCGTTTGGAACGAAGGAAATTTTTGACACAAAAAAAAAAAAGGAACGAAGGGAATTTGTTCTGCAAGGTCCCCTCGTTACTTGCTTCTTTTGTTTACTTCAGAAAGTGTCAGAAGCACCCTGGCACCTGCACGTGAATGGTTCTATTTATATAAGCAAAAAAAGGGTGAGAGAGAGATATATGAGTCAGAGGCTGCACCTGCACGTGAATGGTTCTATATGTAAGCAATAATTTTGGCCTATGCATTTTAATATGAAATAGTGGAAGCAGACATTTTCTCATAACACAATGATTAAGAAACATCAAATATCAGCTTTACCTCAGCACACGTAAGAATTGTCACCGCTTGCACTTCCCACTTGCCCTTTCCTGACACCATGTGACTGGTTATGATAATTATCAGTGCCATCGCAAACGTCAGAGTTTCATATTATTTGTCCATTTCAGAAGACATTTTTCTCAGTTATGAATTCTAAGTATTGTTCTCCAAAATGGGGAAGAAAGAACACAGAAAGAAAAGAAAAGGAAATACTCAAAAACAGTTTTCTTTTAGTTTTAGAGCAGTCCCTTGTATGGCTGGCATTAACTTCTTTCAACCGCATTTACTTAATTACTTTGCCGAAACAACCGTTACTAATTATGGGCAGTGCTGGTTACAAATTGCTCAGATGCGTAACTGTCCCAATGTTTGCATCTGAATTCAAGTGGTTCCATTGAGATGTTGGTGATTGTGTCCCCAAATGATGTGCAATTAGTTTCTCTAAGCGTTAGGGCAGCTTGAGATCCAGGAACCAAAAGACCAAAAAGTAAGCACGTTACAACTTAGAAGCTCAGGGTACGAGGTAAATGGCCCAAGGCCAAGTGCCAACCTTACCTTCAACATGCTCCACCATGGCATGAGGTCAAGTGGTGAACGGCACTTAGAAACATCGCTAAATTATATAAATTGAAAAGCATTATCATCCTAGCTTACAGAGTTACTTACATTTGGAAATTTTTGTGAACACTATCGATATGGAATTTTTAAGTCTCGTCCTTTTGTCTGAGTAAACTGAAGCAAGTATAGCTAAAACCTTCTGCTTCATTTACTGTGGTAAAACTTCAGTGTATATATACAAACAAGCTACTTGAAATCACCTGTTCAACACTAGCTAGCGTCTCTTCTCTTCCTCAACTTGTTCAAGCAGCGCTTCTAGCTCAGCTTCTGTTAGGGACTCTAACCGTTTCTGCAGATTCAAAGGGGCAACATTATTCTATGGCATGTTATATTGAGAAACAATGTGAGCACACAACATGCTGCAGACCCGAGTTTGAAGCTTCAGTCATATGGATGGAAAGAAATTTCTTATCAAAAGACTTTTTTTTCTTGGATAATTTTTCCTATGGACGGCAGCTGCTACCAATTGAGAATTTTCAACCACAACTAAAGGTAGTTACCAATCAACTTATTCACTTGACATATCAAAGAAAAACATAAAACGAATTAAAAGAAGCTTAGCTGGGCTTAGTTCCAACTCATCTTTAGTTCCATGCATAATCTAAAACAGTTTGCCACAACAATGAAAAGGTGCAGTAGTTTCATAACCAATGCAAATAGAGAGCAGCTATTTGAAAAGATGTACCCACACAAAGAAACATGCTTCATAAAATGTTCGATAAGAAACGACAAAGCACAGAACAATTGATGAACAATATCTTCTGGTTTAGTGCCTAGTTGTTTTGGCTACCTCATATTACTGTAAATAATTTTATGACACAGCATTTTATTTATAGCCAGTTTATGTAGCAGCACTAATATATTGTTATTACTTGAATACATCTGCTCCATTGCAAAATTTTAAGGACCAACGAATTTTTTTATTTGATTCATATTTTTTAAAGAAAAAAAGGTACAATATCATAGCACTAGATTGGGCAATATAATGCCTTCAACCAATTTACAAAATGATATGAATATTTAGAAAAGGACAAATTTGACCAAGAAATATCATCATCAATACCAAGACATGCACTTGTAATTCTTGTGGCGAATAAAAAAAACAATTATTTCACTATGCTCGAAACAAGAGAAAGGCAGCCTTGTTAATATTATTTTACCTCCATCACTTTCTTTTCATAGTCACGTAGTTGTTGAGCATATGTCATTTCCTTGTTTGAAACTCTAAAGATATATGTTGAGATCCATCCAATTGTGAGGCCCAAAACTAGCACCAGCTGAACCACATTTCCTGCTTGAAGTGGATCAAACTCCAGCAAACTGCCAAAAAAAAAAAAAAGCAAGAACAGTTGCATGATTAATCCCAGTGGATAATTGCCTATATGGTATTCATCACATCATGGGAGAAAACAATTATAGGAAGGCACATTGACTACATTCTTTCATTCCCTAAGATATCTGACCCGTTTGTCAATAGCCATCAGACTATGTAAAGTCTCATTTGTGAATTGGAACAAGTGCTAAGATATTGAAGGAAAAAATATAAGAAACCAAGACAGGAAAAATTATTCCAATGACTGCATTAGAGCAGAAAGCAAGGTACCTCTAATCCACTTTTTAAGCCAATGCCAAGGATCGTAACTCCAAGTCCAATTAATAAAACATCTTTCCTTGTATATCCAAATGGCGTCTTCTGTAACATCCGAAAAAGGTATAAGCACAAGGCGTCTCTTTTCATTAATCATTATATGCCTGCTATATAATGGTAAGGCTGATAAAGTGGCCACATAATTTCAGTGCAAGTATCATATGATAGAATAACAATTTTCTTTTATAAACCAGATGATGACAATAAGTAGTGATTCTATTCTCCATACAAAAGCATACTATATCAAACAATAAGGAGGTGAATCTATCCAATCAAATTCTATTACACATATAATATAAGTGCAGCCAAGGAGAAGCCTATATAGAGAATAATAACGCTCACTTCCATCGATCTAAAAATGTGGAAAAATCTTCCTCATCCTCCCTACCATCTAAAAAAAAGTAGCCATTTTCTATTTGTTTTGTACAATTCTTCAAGTGTGAATTTGAAATTCACCATTATGCGTATTAGTATGTCATTAAGATAAGTAGTTCCCCATCCAAAAACAGATTTATGGACACCAAGCAACAAGCAAGTAGCAGTAGCACCACATATTTAGGATTTGGTATACCATACTTTTAAGAAGAACACAGCAATCTTCTATTTCATTAACTTTAACAGATCCCATATCACGGTGAAAACATAAGCTGATAACCATGTTCATTCAAATGCCATTGGCAAGAGTATGACAACACCATCACATAAGTATTTGCTCATACATGCCTTTGTCTGATCAGAGCGGTCATCCGTACTGCCACTAGAGTTTGAAGAACCACTACTTCTAATGACAGAGAATCTCTCTTTCTTTGAAAGTTCCCCATCAAATCTCTTTTCTGGTAAAGTAACACTCCTCTTTCCATTTAAGCATCGGGGAATTACTGTTCCTGAACATTCAGCAGAAAAGGAGGTACACTCAAAGATATGATTATGAACAAGTACCACAAGAAAAGAAACCACAATTAATGAAGAAGTATCAATGTTCCCATTCGGAAGCAGAGAACTTAGAATAAATATTAGCACTTAGCAGTGAACAGGTTGTCAAATTTTAGTTCCAAATGACAGAACTCTGCAGTAGTACAAGCCATCCAACCAGCAAAGAAGTCATAATTGCTAGTGCTTCATTCCAAAATCAAGCACTCAAGACATTAGTACACCTATTCATCAACTTCCCAAGTATAATGACTCTACAAGTATTAGACTCCAGAACTCCCCTTTGGGTTGCTGCCAAATAGTTCAGTTTCTTCCAAAATATCATTCATTAGTGATGCAGCTTACTACATTAAACACGAAGTGGAATCTTCAGGGAAGAAGCATCCCCGTTGCAATGAAGCCAACTTTACAAAACCCAACAAATATTATACAAGAACTAGTTCAGTAACTGACCTCTTCTGGAACCTGTACAAGCTCTTCCTCCCGGTTGCAAGAAGGGCAAAGCAGAAATACCCACATAGGAAATTGCACGTTTTTCTAATAAAATACTGCAAAGTGCAGTTCCATGTGGAACATAGGCCATACCTGAAGAAACTAGAAATCAATTGCTTTGCAAAGAAAGCTTCCAAAACAGAGAAGCTTAAACATGCTGAATCATGAAAATATGCATCTCTACTGAAATGCGGAAAGTCATAAGCACAAGCATCTGCAGAAGGATTACCTGTTGAACGAGAAGAAGAAGCTGCAGGGATGAGTGGAGATCGTTAATGCTTTGGAGATGAGGTTCAATGCTTCAGTGTCCAAACGCGTCGTTTGTTCCTGTTCCTTGTTAAGTGCTTATTTGGTTTAGGTCGCACTATAGAAAGATATTTTCATTTTCATTTAATTTTTAGCAAACTTCAGTTTTTACCAATTACGCTCAACCATTTGCTTAAAAATATTATCTGATCCCACTTCTTCATCTTTTTATCTCGTTATTTATTTTTTAATCTACATGCGTGCAAAGTTAAATTTTACATAAATATATTTAAAGAAATATTCAATACTTATTATAATTTCAAATTTTGAATTTATAATATTTATTACTTATAATCCATTTTTTTGATATAATACTTATAATTTATTTTACTAATGTAATCATACTGATAGTAAAATATATTTAAAGAAATATTAAAAACGGTTATAATTTTAAATTTTTATCAATTAGTTATCAGAATTTATTATTGAAATTGTTATAATCAAAATCATATTACATGTATTTAATAATAATAATATTTTTTAGTACAAACATATATCCTAATTTACCTTCTGATACGTGGTACTTTTTTACATAACTCTCATCAAATAATAATTTTTAATTATTCATTTAATATTGATTATAATCAACATTTAATTAAAAATTAAATAATTATAATAAATATTTAATATTGTAATTTGATATAGCCTAATTATTAATATTTTAAATGTTTGATTCATAAGTATATTTTATGAAATAATTTCATATTAATGTGTTCTATATAAAGTAACTAATATTTTGATGCCTTGATTATTAATATTTAAAATATTTAATTGATCAGCTTATTTTATAAAATAATTTGATATTAATGTATTTTATATAAAGTAACTAATTAAATATCATTCTAATATGACAATCTTAATTCCTAATATTATAATTCTAATGAATAATTAGTTAAAAATTAAATTTTAAAATTATAATTAATTTTGATTATTTATTTAATTAAATATATTTTATTATAAATATGATTACATATTGCATTGCATAGGCATTTGGCATACTGCGATTTTTAGAGCTTGAAAATATTTGGCTTTTTATTATTTTTAAACTGTAGAGGCATTTGGCTTACTATGATTTTGAATCTAGCGATGCATTATGTATTTTTCTTACTCTAAACTATTTCTCTTAGATTGTGAGTAGGTAAATTCTTATGTTTTATTTTTACTTTCATCTCTATAAAATTTTTTTTCTATATTTTACATAAATTCATGATAGACTTATTATTTTTATTTTATAATTTATATATATTTAATAATTATACCATAATATTTTTATACCATGCATCATGGGTGACAATCTAGTTTACTTAAACTGACACATTATATGAAATTATGAATTAGTTATAATTAAGAAGAAAAAAAAAAGCTAAATAATGTGCATAACCATATCGTATGTTGATTTCTGTGAACAAGTTTTCATGTCATATTACACAAATTTAGGGAAATGGAAAGATGTATGAATTTTTATATACGTAGAATATTGCATAAATAGCATTAGGGTAGGTTAGAAACTTTTTTCTTTTATATTGGTTTGTTTTTACTACTTAAGACGATTGGTCCTTTTTGTTTTTTTTTTTTCTATCATTCTTAATTATGTTATGCTGATGGAACGGGAAAAAAAGTCTCTAGCATATGATATAATATAGGTGGTACACGACACTAACGGGTTAAAAGGCTTGAGCCTAATATGCTAATGTTAAAACTCAATAATTAACAATTAACAATTAACAAACGGCTAGCGTTATATATAGACAACACTTTAATATTTTATGTATATAAAAAACTTTACACATATTTTTATAAGAGTTAAATTTTGATCTACTTTTAATGTAAAATATTTTACATTATCATTCAATTATGTGTTATTAAATTTTTAAAAAAATTTAATTAAAATAATAATTACTTAAAAAATTAAACTTTTTTAATGATATAGTAATATATGATTAGTTAATAATATAAAAAAATTTATATTAATAGTAGATCAAAATTAAATTTTTTTGTAATATATTTAATTTACATCTACGAAGGTTTATATAAAAACTTTTCAGCAAAAATTCACATGCAATCAATCGGTTCAGGACATTGGTTGTATCTTTTTGTACGCCCCATTTTTTTGCTTATTCTTTTTTCATAAAATAATATCTTTTGAAGGGGAAAAAGAATGAAGTACAAATACTAGAAAACTTGTAGAAAGTCTCCATTTTATGCTCTCATCAAGAAATACAATTATATGCTTTCCTACATACACCAATTTTGCCTCATTTTAATTCATGGTTTGCCGGGAAAAACTGTCATTTTAATGTAATTTTAAGATCTAAACATTGAAACATAAAAACGTTTCACTCAAAATTAATTAGTTTTATTATGTAACTTACAAAGGTATAATTTAATGATAAGCAGATTGACATTATAATAAAACAGACTTTATTTATAAATTTTTTTATATATTTAATAGTCAGTGAAATGAAATGATATATAATAGAACATAATAAAATAAAGCTCTATTATCTTATACATTTCATAAACTTTTCAATGATACCAATATTGTTCCAATCGGACGTGTATATCAAGAGTTGCGAAATTGATGGCGAAATTATCTTTACATGTTACTACAACTTAAAACAGGTCCCACAGACACCATCCCAACCCTTTAAGAAACCCAAGAGCATTATTTTCCTCCGAAGAATTGATGGTCTTGAGGGCAAATCGTGAGAAGAAATGAGTTAAAATTGTCAAAATCGAGAAAAGTCTCAAAAAAAAAAAAAAAAGTCATGAGATGGCCCCTTAACCTGAAGGAATGGTCACTTGCCTTAGTCCTTCCTAGGTTCGAACGGTTTCTCTTCCAGGGCTACTGGTCACCGGACCCAAACCTTGACAACACCCATTTTGGGTCGTTTCTCCCTCTTTTCATGGGACAAGCTTGATATGAGATTTTTCTAGAAGAATTCATTGCTTAGGTTAAGATCACAAAGTTGCCTATTCTCTAAAACATTATAGATGGACAAGAGAACCGAAAGTAGCACAATTTTGTTCTATTGTCTTCTCAATTCAACCTAGTGTTATAGATGTAAAATCAATCCTAAATTTTTACTTAATAATTTAAAATTTTAAAATAATTAATTTATAACTTAATATTAAAAATTCCATCCCTGCTACAAAAGTGTAACTGTTGGATTAGCAAAGATACACCTATGTCGCTTTGGTAAGATCTTTAAGAAAGTTGCATGTGAAGAAAATTATGGTTTTGTAGCTGTAGCCAATTATTAAAGCTGCCTATGCATGAACAGACACTAATTCAAATCCCTATGTAAGACCTACACAAGTTTATTTTTTTTAAAAGGAAGAAACATTAATTCGTCGTTTTCATGGAGCTAATTGGGACGTTGGTGAATACATACAGAAAAATGATTTAAATTTTCGATATATTCTATCCTTGTTATAAAATTTCTTTTTTTTTTTTCATTTATTTTCCATTTTCGATACATTTCTTCATTTCTTGTTATGCACATTTTCACGCTGTAATCCATTCCAGCAAGTTATGTTTGCATTTGGGATTATACATGTTTATTCCATTCATAAACAAACGTTGGCTTGTAGAAGTAAGCAAGAAACGAGAGCAAGAAGTTTAGCAGTTTGTGAACTGTGTGTGTTTCTTTGTTGATGTCGATGTCAACCATCCAAGCAACAACCAAACCTCTCCTTGGCTATCATTCCTTCCATCTGTGTTTGATAGGACACAAGCAGAGAACCCACCAAATCAAGCATTCAACCTCTTTAACAACTAATTATTTGCCAAGTCCAAAATGAAAAGCTAATCATTTAGTTGTCCTACTTAAGATTCTTCATTTGTTAATTAAGCAAGCAAATTGAATGCTTCTCACTCAGTTATACCAACTGGTTTCAATCAGTTTTCTATACCCAATGACTTTTGGTCCTAACCATCTACCCTAAAGAAGAAAATTATTATATGAAAACATCCTATAAAAATTAGATCCTAATAATATTAATAAATTATCCCCCCTACTGTAGAGGACAACTTTTTTGAAAAAAACCTATCAAATGCCAAAGTGATTGATTTTCTTTCAATTATTCCTTAAGATTTGACAAAGCAGAGACTATATTATCAGCAGAGCACATGACAACTGGTAGACCCTGTAGGTGCAAATAGAAAACTGTTCATGCACTTAATGAGTTCATGGGAATATATTGCAAGCTAGCATTGGATAGTGACTAGATACCAAGCACAGATTTGACATTTGCAATCAAATGCAGATGGCCCTTTCATATCTTCCAAAATAAAGTGTATGTGTAAATATTAGAAGATATTAGGTGAACCCTTTGTGAATGGTATAAAATAAAAGAAATTACTTGGTACCATATCTAATCATGAGTTAGGTGGTGTCTGTAAGTGAATTTATCTATATCCCGTAGCCTTTTCTCCATCCATCTGCATGTGCACCCCAATAAACAACTCTCATATCCTTTTAACCAGAAGACACTGAGAAATACAAAATAAAAACTAACTGGAAAGTTACGTGCACTGGTTTTTCCATGCAATGGAAGTCAAAATAGGCCAAAATTTGACAGGTTGGCCATATTTCCTTCAATTGTGGCTTTTCTAACGTTGAAATTAAAAAAAGATGAGCTTTAAAGTGACACGAGGCATATAGGTTATATGCTTAAAAGACCCAATCAACCAAAGACACACACCTACTTTCCCTTATATTGAAAATCTGCCTAAAACTAAGCCGCTGCCAGATGGGAAACTTTATTCTGAAGATATATATTTTTTTGGTAAGCTGTTCTAAAGATATATTAATTAGAGTATGACAAACTTCAACATAAAACATAAAAACTAAAAATATCATAATAAGATATGCCAACAGATTACCCAACTATGGACCTCTAGCCAGAAAAAGACAGTGAACTATTTTCTTTCTTTCTTTCTTAACTGACAGGCAGCTTGCCTGAATAAATACAGTCAAATTCTAGGAAGCTCCATCAACCTCCTCAGCTCCAACTTCCCAACATTTCTAAGAGGAAATCCCAAATACCCATTTTTCAAACCCCTTGTCTCTGTCTCAGAAATGGGCAATGCAGCTTCTTGTACTCCTTCCTTGATAGCCAATGGGGTCATTAAGGTCCTATTCTTAGATGGGAGACTAGAGGCCTACACAAAACCAATGAGAGCTGCAGAGCTCATGCTAGAATACCCTGGACAGTTTGTTTGTGACTCTGGCTACCTCAAAGTGGGCCACCGAATACAAGGGCTCTTGGCTGATGAAGAACTTGAAAGGCGCAGGTTTTACTTCCTTCTACCAATGGAGCTGCTATACTCTGTGCTAACCCATGAAGAAATGAGCTCTCTTAATTACAAAGCATCCAGGGCAATGAAGCATGGGAGTTTTAAAAATCTGGGGAAGATTTTTCCAGTGTTTAGTGAATTTTGTATGTTTCCTTCGGAGCCAAAGAAATTGGAAGCTCATAGTCAGGTGGAAAGTGAGCCAGAGCCTGTGGAAAGGTACTCAAAGCAGAGATCTTGGAGACCGGCATTGGAGACCATTGATGAAACTCCATGAAGGCCTTAAATGAAGACAAATGTTCTTTTTGTCTCAATTTTTTTTTTCATTTGTATTTGGTAGAAATTCTTGGATTTTTTTTTTTTGTAAGCTCACGTTAGATTTAGACCATATGATTTTCATCTCGCGTTACTCTCATAACCAAAATATATGAGCTACATAAATGGCATATAAACTTAATGAGATACTTCTAAATTCTAATGCAAATCCTGCCCTGCAAGGCTGCAACCTCCATAGATTGTTTATGGATCAATCATAAGAGTTTTCCCATAAGAAAGTAGCAAATTTTGTCTTATGCTTTCTGGAAAACCTGACTGGGTGGGAGTGGTGGTAGCATATTTATTTTTCTAAAACGTGAAAGGGAGCCAATGCCATGATACAGTATCATGCTCATTGGATCTACAGACGCACACACAAAATGCCTTCCTTCTCTTCTGCCGCTTCTCTAATAGAAGTATGGTTGTCTTTCCAAATAAGAGTATGAGTATGTTCTATCTTTCTTGGGCAGTGTGATTAGAACTAGTGCAGGTTAGATTGAAAATGCATGAACTGGCCAATAAACATACGGAAACTAAAATGTCATATCATATTTGTTGTGAAATCATTGATAGATAGCTAAATAATCAGAGTGGGATGCTCATTTGCACTGATTTCAACTGTTTGAGCCTTTGACGCCTTAACTTCGCAGGTTTTCTCTAATGCTAAACTCATCCTCATGTCATTATTACCACATTTTAAACACCATTCTTATATATATATATATATATATATATATGCGAAGCTGAACCCCAGAATTAAAAGATTAAGAAAATAGTGGACAAACAGAATTTGACTCTTTACAGACACAAACTTTTTGTAACGCAATAAGGCATCTTTATGGTGTTAAATTATTGGGGCAGACAACCACACAAAAAGCCTGAGTGAACATGAGAGAGATCCTGTTTCTTTTTCTTTTCTTTTTAAGCTTGAGTGAAAATGCAATACAGTTAAATTGCCACAAAACCAAAAGTTGAAATTTACCGAGATCATGAGCCAAACCTAGTAAATGTGAATTAGTAATGAGGTGAAAGTAATCCATTTTTCTTAGAACCAAGAGAAAGCATGAATTAGAAGGCAGAACTCCTAGGAAGATCAATCTGGCATATTCAAGCAAAGTTGTTAACAAACGCCTGCAGACTGTTATGTACTTCATTGGACTGGCGACGCTGCTAATACAGTGGCGGAGTTTTGAGCATTGAAAGTGGCTTGCAATAAGCTCAACTATCATAATCTGCTTATTTGAAACAGATTCAATGACTCTTTGCAATGCTTTCAACAGAGCTGAAACAGGGCAGCCTAAACTCCAAGTTCTTCTGCATAATAGTTGGACTATGGCAAGAGATAGAAAGGAAACCACAAACCAACAGGTACTCTATTGTTCTCGCTCTTCTGATACTGTCCTCCATGGCTATAACATATAGTCTGGGATTCTAGCGAGATTATAGAAAGTCTGTTTTTTATTATTTAACTTTAACTTGAGATATTTAGAGTAATCATAGACACAAATTCTTTTTATGCGGATTTGAATCTTCTATATTATGTGCGGGTGTTTTGAGTGAGGGCTAAGGGATAGCAATAGAAGGACAGGAAAGCTAAAAGAAGGAGATGCAGGGGGAGTTATTTCCAATGAGAGGAAATTTTTTTTTTTTAATTTGTGAAACTAGAGTTATTGCCAGCGTACATATTTTTTTAAAACTTTAGATTTTACAAATTTTATTTTGGATAAATTTGGATTTTATAGGCTTTAAGTGAAATAATTTATGTTTAAAAAAAATTATGTTTAATACAAAAGTAAAAAATAATTGTTTTAAATCAAAGAGACTTTTAAGACATTTAAGAAATAATATAAACAACAAAAAAATAGAAAATGAGTAAAAATCTCACTAAAATTTCATAAACTCATATTTAGATAAATATAATTTAAATTTTTTTATGATTATAATTTACAATTTTTAGTTAAATTTAAATTAATCATAGATATATATAATTCAAATTTTCAGTAAGCATTCAATCGTTATAAACAAATATTTTTTTTATCCATAAACTAATATTTTAATTTTATGATATTGCAGTTCGGTAATATTACGACCACCAATTAAAAAGCAATCTCAAGTATAAATGCAATATTTACAATTAAAATAAGCAAGTTTTAAGATATAAACAAGTGACAATTATGAAAGGGGAGAACCTTTCGTAAAATCTTTAAGTAAAAATGATAAATTAAGTGCTTATTGCTTAAGCATTCAGGTAGAGAGTGGTCAGGCTCGTGAATGAACTGACAAACGGCATGAAGCCTTGATAAACCACACAAGGTTCGATCTCGAATGGGAACAAAATCCAACCCCCTTACCCTCAAACCAAAAAAGAAAAAAAACATTGGGGTAGAGGTTGTATCCATGGTACACTCAAGTCTCTTAATGCATATAGTTTTATCATTCCATGCCCCAGCACAATGACACTCATAATTTACTAAACTAACTCATTTTCCACTTTTCTCATATAAAAATAACATACTAAACAATTTTGAACATGAATAAGGTTAAACACAATTCATTAGAACCCTTTAGTACTATTTATTATACATGAATTTGAAAGTAGGTGAAAGATAATATTAGTTATATATCCACATAAACTAATAACACCACAATTGATAATATCAGTAGGCAACTTCGGGAAATGATTATCACATATCTCTTGTTCTATAGGCATAACTACACTCGAAACAAGCTAAATGCATCCCACCTTATGATCCAGCCCCTTTCTCTCCGTGACTTTAGCTCTACTTCTATTGCTTCCTTCAGCAGTTCAAACCATACCAAAAACAGTACCTTCATGTGAGGCAAGTTGGAGGCCAAGTTCTTCTCATGTGCCTCTCTTTCCAGTTCTCTATACTCCTCAGCATCCTTTTTTACACTTTTATCTTTGCTTTAATCTGACTCCTCCTCAACAAATTGTACTTCCTCTTCTCAATTTTCTTTAACTCCAATTTAAACTCTTATTCAGTTTTCTTGTACAAACCCCTGAATAAATATCTTAGGACATGACTGGGGCCTTAGTTTGATGAACCTCGTTAAGGGGTGCATAAGAATTCAGGGAATTCTCGAGGTCTTTAATGAAATTATTATGGATTGAGTGTAATAGAAGATGGGATTGAATTGGGTTTGAAGGGAACCTCATGCTAAGTAGAAAAGAAGAAGTACAAGGAAGTGAAAAGAAGAGGGCGTTGGAGGTTAAGAAGAAGAGAAAGTGAAAGTTTTTATGAGATTTTCTTTTAATCTGAAGGTGATGGTGATTTCTACTGTATAGCGGATGATTGCTTGCGAGGAAGAGAAAACCTAGCTCCCATAAACTTCTTTTACTATGACGGACAATTTTTATGTCTCCTATTAGGAGTAATGAAAAATGAAAATTACATAATGTTTTAAAACTTATTTAATCAAAAACTCAAAAAAATATGGTATATAATCGTTTAAATTAATAATTGCATGAATTTATATATATTTTATATTGTTTAAAAGATTATTTAGAATAATTTTAATTTTTTCACTAAAATAGTTTCTAACGGGAATGTGTTAGTATTGAGTGTGTATTTCTTAAAAGGGAATTAATTTTAATTTTTATTTCAATGTACCTATATTAAAAAGAAATTTAAAAAAGTGAGATATAATACTAATAGCTTTATTTGAATCGTATTAATATTTGGTATACTTATTTCAAAATTAAAAAAAATTTAAGAAAGTGAGATCTTATAATAATAAATTCATTTGTATTAAGTTAGTATTTAATATATTTGATAACATTTACTAAAATATTCAATTTACTTTATCTAATAACATTTATTAAATTCAACTCTATTTTACTGTATGTATAAATTAGTAGTATCAAACTATGACTTATTTTAACTAAACTCAAGTTTAATTAATTAAATGTTTAAATACTTTAAGGTGTGAAAAATACAAATTAATTCAATTAGTATGTAATTGAAAAATAATTTCGTAATAATCATATTAAAAGCAATCGTTTATTAGTTAGATTAATTATTTATGTTCTTTTTTAATTAGTATTAATATTGAGCTAAATAAATTTATAATAAAAATATTAATATTATACAGTCCTGTAAGCAATTCATTAGTCATATGATTCTTTTTTCTCAATCGATTCTTATATTAGTTTTAACTAATTAAGTGTGTATTTAGATTAACTTATTTTATATTTAAAATGACTTATAATTAAAATTTTACTGAATTTTTTTTTAAAAAAATGATGTTTTTCTTAAAAATTAATTAAAACCAAACATTCACTTAGTGTATGTTTATGAATAGATTAATTTAAAAAAAATATTTTTTTAAAAAAATTCTCTTAATAAAATTTTGATTATAAATTATTTTAATAATAAAATAAATTAATTTAAATACATACTAAATATTATTATTTTAATGCAACATTGTATTTGGTGACATCAAAGAGACAAAAAAATAAATAAATAAAACAACTGAGTTCAAGTTAATGCAATGCTATATTTTCTTGGTCTTCAATCAATTATTCACATAAACATTGTTATAAAACTAACTCGTTGAATATTGTCGTGACTAAGAAGCCTCTCAATAAATATTTTCTCCTAAACTATATTTGGTGACATTAAAGAGACAAGAAATAAATAAATAAAACAATTGAGTGCAAGTTTGGTTTAATTTTTTTAAACTTCAAAATTATGGTTCTAACAAAAACTTCAAGAGGGAAGCGTTTGTCATGGATTGAGAATTAAAACAAAAAAATTTTAAAACAAACATGCTATGCTATGAACTAATAGTGGATGAACAGAAAGAAAGAAAAAAAAAATTGGAGAAAGCCTTCTTCCTTATTTGACTGTTCAAAATAAAGAGAGGAAAAGAACAATGTAAAGCTTGAATTTAAGCAAGAGCTTATTTTATTTATGAAAGACATCCATCAAGTAAGAAATTAAATTTAAAAAACATTGATAACATATTCTGAAAACAACTTTTCTGTCTTTTACTAAATTTTAAAATTTAAATGGGAATGGAAAGATACTGTACCTTCCAATCTTCCAACCCCTTTTTGCTCTTTTGAAGAAGGTGCAGACAGAGACACCATTGTTTGGACATAGATTTTATTCAAAATCCAAAAGCAGTTTCTAATTTTCTTTTTTAATTTTCTACAAATTATCCAAATCTTTGCTAACCTATTTGTAGTGACTTCTAATTCACATTTTTTTAATTAACTTATTTTTGGTATAACCGGAGCATATTAATAATATAGTAATATTTAATAGGATCCCCTCTTTGTATATAATTATAATAAAATAAAATACCATACACATATATTAAAATTAACACATATTTTTTATATTATTATATTTACCTTATAAAAAAAACTATTCTTCAAATAATATTATCCGAAAACAAAAGTGAAAAGTAAAAGCCCAAAAAGCAAACCATGCTTTTTGCATGTAAACCACGGGCACAAGAATCTTAATCTACTAATTTGCTAACATCCAAACAACCCTAAATTTTTCCTTTTTCTTTAATTTATTAGAAAATAAAAATAAAAAATTGAAAGCTTTATCCGTCTTATCCGGCACCGCCGCTACAGATCCCGGTGAGCGAAACTGGAAATCTATTACGAAGACTCCCCGCCGTCGATGCTCCGTCGTCGGCGCTGGCCGGCGGAAGAACCCTCCCGTTGGCAAATAACGTCCGCCCATTGTTCCTTTGCCGATCCATCACCATTCCTTCCAGCTCCGCCGCCGTGCCGTAAAACGCGCCGTCCCCGAACCGCCGTTCCACCTCGAGGAACTCGCCCAGCTTAGCCGGCCTCGCGTCGCCGTCCCTGCACAACCGCCACCACCTCCTCCGCCGCTCCGCCACGACGATCGCAGCCGCGTTCGCCTTCTTCTTCTTCTTGGACATGGTGGCTCTCCACGAGTCCCCCAAGGTCGTGACGGCGGCGGAGGCGGCTGCCGTAGACGTGGCGGAATGTGGGTCCCGGTGCTGAGATGGGGCTCTGAAGGTAATTGCCGGGAAGCTCACCCCCATAAGAGTACCCAGTGTGGTGCTTCTATCATGGAAGAATGATCCCGTAGACTATCAAAATTCAGAACCCAGAAAAAAAAATCAAAATAATTCATGAAAAAAAGGAAAATTGAAGAAATTAGAGAAATGGGGTGGATTTAGGTGAAGTTGAATGTGATACCTCAGTGTCAAGATCAGAGGATGAGATGGAAGAGATGGTGGGTGAAGATGGTGGTGGCACCAATTCACTGGCTGGATCTAGCATTGCTAAACTCTCTTGGGGGCTACTATATTTGAGTTTGTGATTTATGCACTTGTTACAGTTTGTGACCGAGAAATAAGAATGGAGGGAAAGGGAGGGATGATAGGAATCAAAGAGGAGTGTGTTTGAAATGATTATTGCTGCTACCCAGCTTTGTGGGGTTTTTCAGCTTTGGGAGAATGATGTCAAGAGCTTCCCTGCTGGATGGAGGAGGGTATCAATGATCAATCAATGGTAGCCTGGCATTTTAAGTTTAAACTAAATTTCACAGCCAGAGTTAGTTTTTGAATTTTGACCCTTTTGAAAAAAATAACAAATAATGAACCAAAAACAAAAGAGAGAGAAACAGAGAATTAGGTAAAAGGAGAAAACGATTTTTTAATTTAATTTTAAATTTAAAAACTGATATATGGTTATTGCATTGCTGATTTAGTTTTTTTTTTTTTTGTGAATATTGTGAATGAAAGTAATTTAATTTTTGCATTTAAATTTGGATGGTTAAATGTAGTTAATAATTATTGACCCTTTTTCATAATTTTTAAAGAGAAAAAATGATAATGATGAAAAATGGTCCAAGCTAACAGTGATGCTTTGTCATTTCTCTCCCTCCCCTTCTCTGTCTCCCCCAACTTTCCCCCAACTTTTTAGATTCTTGTGGATTAAATTTGATAGAAGATGGAATGATAAGTCAAAATACATTGTTAAGGGGGCCTGGGTCAATATTATTGTCTCCAAAAGATGGGTTAAGTTCCTCTTTTTTTTTTTTTTCCTCTTTTCAGAACATAATTTCCTTTTCTTTTATCTTTTGGTCAGAATAGTTGAATGCAGTATATTATAGTTGTGTTATATAAAGGAAAATATTGGCATTTAAGTGACTTGTTCATATTATTCTCTTTTGTTTTCTGGGGTTTATTCAGTTCCGTGATAGTTTGAAATGCAACTTTTGTGCTAGAGACGCAACTTCTAAATTAACTGTTAGCTTTCATACTAATAATAATAAGAAACAAATAATTTTTTTATGTGATTCACTAAAAAGAAACAAGCTTTTATTGGTTAATTCAATATCCTCTAGTAACCCTAGACGAATAGAGGGGTGAAAAGCTTTTAAAAATTCAAGTAGAGACACATTAGTTGCAAAAGGTTTATATAATCAGCTTAGAAGAATGGATTCACGTTATCATAATTTAAGAAGAAAAAATTGAAGCATTATATAATTTAAGAAAAACTTGAGGAGGACACTTTAATATTAAATTCTTAAAGATTGTAACTTCTGCCGAAAAGAAATCTTGATGTAATTGGATCGATGACGATTGATCAAATACAATAATTGAAATATTAACATCTATTGTTGTTGAACAGTCCAAGTTTTGAATGGGGCTGGACAACGAGATGATGATGATGCTTGCGACAAAGCTTAACGCTATGTTGAGTACGTAGAAAATTGAGAGAGTGAAAACGGATTCGGATAAAAATGTTTTGTTTTTCCTTTATTGCTGCTTGGTATAGGGTGAAAAATCACTTTCATACTACAGGAATGATCAAAATTTGTGAAATGAAATGTACGCTATAAAAGTGATTTTCATTCCAAATTTTCATTCCCCATTTTTTGTCCAACTCAAATGAACATAGTCTAAGACTACCAAATTCTAAGCAATTTGTGAGATAATGATGCCTGCAAATCGTCAATTTAAGCCAAAGCTAGCTTTTTTTATCTGACAGGAAAGTGGCTGTCACATAATGTAATGGCCCAACCGAAAAATTGAACACAAACATGTTATTTTATCCTTATCAGCAGTAAGACCCAACCAAAAGGGGACCGAAATCTTAATGCTCTCATCTCAGTCTCTTTCAGCATCATCCCAAGGGTATGGAAACAAAACACCTAGAGGCTCATGTCATGTAGATCACAAGAGAATTGAATAAAGTGGGAAGAAGTGAAGCCATCCATCATACGTGGGGCACGAGGTACCACATCACCCTCCAATGGTCCTTCCTAGTGTAGCAGTTCCGACTATACTCATGGGGTTTGTGGGTCATCTTTAACTTTACAGTTCATTTTGAGGGTGCATATTCATGTGAAAAGTTTCTTTCTCAAAGAGCACTCATTCATATTGAACAAAAAGTTTTACAATTTCTTAAGGAAAAAGAAAAAAGAAAAATGTTCAGTTCATTATAATTTAGATGTAATTTCCATCTTAAAATTGTTTTGAAGTCTACGGCTTATCAAAAAAAAAAACCTAGCAATAATAGAGGAAAACGATAAATATCTTTTGAAAGATTTTTTGAGTCCAAAGTACCAGAAGCCCATAGCAACATGACCTAATGGATTACTATGATTAACCTTGCAAGCTAAGTTACTTCCCTGTTTTGAACTTTCATAATGTTCATGGCTGGGGGGGGGGGGGGTTCCGAGAAAAGGGGATTCAAACTCGGATGCAGAGGCTTCAAGGCAATCACATTGCTGTTACACTACATACCTGAACCTGATCCGCCATTTGTTTTGTTCAGTGAATTGCTTCAATTCCACCTTGTTTTTTTTTTTTTTTCAGTTCAGAAATCAATTCCTATTTTTTTTTTTTTTGGTCAGGGAAGGAAAAATGTTAGAAAAGGAAGAATCGACCTTGGGTGCGAATTATTACTTGAGCAACTGAATGTCACTTTTACTCGGGCCTCATCCGCAGCAGTTCCTATTTTCCAACTGCAGAAAACAATGCAATAGGCCCATTTTTACGGGCTGACAGCAATTTGGCTTGACTCAATAACGGGCCGCTTGAGATCAGGTCCAATAGGCCCAGTTTTGTATGAGCCTGTAATTATGTAGCCTGCCCGTTATTTTTTGGGCCTATCGGGCTAGCCTGACGGTCTGCCATTGTTTCTTAACAGATGACAAGGTTTGACATTTTCTCTCCACAACCCACATCTTTGTTTTTGTTTGGTAATACAATGACGTCCAAGGACTTGCGGGGAAGAAAAGAGCACATGGGAAGTTTAAACTTGTTTTGTTTAAGATTTTCAACTGTTTTTACTTATGTTTGTGGGTTTATATTGTTAAATATTTATTGATTATTGAATATACTATATAAAATTTAAAAATTTATTGTAAAAATTAATAACTAATAAATATTTAAGAAATTATTAAAAAAATATCATCAACTAAAAAACAATAGGTTTTAAGCAAGCCAACAAGTTTTCTCACTTAACTTTAAAAGTTAAATAAAACCTTATCAAAATTATAACCCATATAAAACAAAATCGTTTTTGCAAAAGATGTGTTTTAATCTTCACTCTTGCAAATGCTCAAATAAGCAATACAAGGTAAAGCAGGAGGAAGCATATATAAAAATTAGTGAAAATAATGCATGTTTATGCAGGAGTTTGAATATATACGTGTTGCAATTTTTTTAATGATTTTTTTCTTCGGTTTTGAAAATTGTTTTGAGAGAGGTTTTCTCATTGTAATACTGACAAATTTGTGTGAATATAGTGTCGATGATAGATACGCTCAGAATTATGCGGGGAATTTATGTTAAAATATTTTAGGCCTCATATATGTTGTGAGTATGCCTAAATGGGCATAAGGGACTTAAAAATTGGATAACTATATTACCAAAAAAAAAAAAACATATAGAATGAGGTTAATTGTAAAAGCGTTAATGTCATATTTAAAAAATTTTGAACCAAGGAAAAGAAAGTGAAAGGAAAGAAAAAGAGGAATGAAGGGCCTTTAATTCTCTTGAGGGAAACTCCTTCCAATTATTTTGCAGTTTTTTTTGGTAATTATTTGAGAGTTAAAGGTTAAGTAAAGAAAATAATAATTAATCTCATTTATTTAATTTAAAATAAATTATTTTCTATTATTTACCTTCCATTCCATGGGAAAGAACTTGAGAGCTTTGAGGAAAAAGCAGTGATAGCATACTACCTCCTTAAAAATATTCCAAGAATTTTGATTTTTTTTTCTTTTTTCCTTTTTAACTTCCATTCAAACATAGCATGTGTTTAATAAATAATAACCATTTAACATTTGAAAATCTAATGGTTGTTGGAATATTTTTTAATCTCAAACAGGTCAACAAATCTAGTAAAAATTCCAGTTTTAAACAAACCGATATATATTTGAATCAAAAGCAATAGGCAATGTTTGGAATATTGGATGAATGGATTAAAGTGGTTTATAATGAAATAGAATGGTAAAAAAAACTTAATACATTGTTTAAAAGTTATTTTAAGTAAAAGAGTAGAATGATTAGAAAGAAGAACTCAAATCACTTCATATCATTCAAACTTTTAAATTTTTATATCCTCCAATTTGGTGAGTTTGAAATGAAGTGATTTTTTTTATTATTTTAAATAATTATTTAATTTTTTAACCTTCATAACTCTAATCATATGGATAATAAAAATCAAAATGATAGTATTTGAAGTTATTTATAATCCACTTCACTCCATTAATAATCATTATGACTTTCAAACAATGAAGATGAGCTTTTCTCCATTTCTTCATTAAAACTTTCAAAGAATAGAGTGGTAATTTTTTACTTTTTCACTCCACTCTATTCCAAACCACTCCATTATGATTTATCTCACTTCCTCTCATTTTACTCCATCTGGAATTTAAAATAAAATACACTAACATTTAATATGTAATATTTATATGAACTTAATTTGAAATCAAATTTTAAACAAACTAAACATATACATAACTGATTTTAATTTGAAAATTTCTAAACCATTTTTCTAATTTGCAAACATCCCTAACTCAATACAACTATATCTCATAAATGCTTCTTTTTCGGCCACATCTCATAAACAATTCTTAAAATCCTCCAATTAATTAGAAAGAAAATAACTATTAGAATGTCTAACTATTCTGATATATATTAGTAGGCACTAATATATGCAAATGTTTAAGGAAAAAAACAATTGGATAATAGAATCACCGATCACATAAATGTAAAATTGATAATTTAAAAGCTAGTCAGTAAAAAATTAATAACAAAGGATTCAGATAGTTTGTAGAAATTTTGAAGCTCTAATGCAATAACTAATAAGGTACATTCATACATTTAGAAACTTATCCTCATTTCCATAGCGTTTAGTTTACTTTCATGACTAATATACTATAAGTGGAGGATGTCATCAACCTGCCTTAAAAGTAACATATTAATAATTCAAGTTGGTTGTATCAATGATAGCAATCAAGGTCAGCTCAACATGGTTGATAAAGCAGCAAGTAGATAATATTGGCTTTAAGAATTGGCTTCAATGACAGACTCAAAATACTAAGTGCACGATTGGTGTTTTGGAAAGAAAAGGAATGGAATGAAACGGATCGTAAAAAATCTTTAAGGTCAAAGCACAAAAAAAATCCTATTCCCATTCCTTTCCGTCTAACCAAACACGAACTAAGAACTGAGTTGAAGAAACCTTTGTGCCATGGGATGCTTGGCTTCAGAGAGTTTATCAGGCTTCAGAACTTCAACAATCTCACCATCAACGAGCAGGCACACTACATCAGCTATCCTCTGGATTTGTTTGATGCTATGAGAGACCATGATCACTGTCATGCCCCTATTCTTGTTCAGCTTCAACAGGGCATCCTCTATGTTTTCTGTCGATATTGGATCTAACGCACTGGTTGGCTCATCCAGCAGCAAAACCTTCAAACAAGATCAAATACGCAGAGAACAGTGTTCAAAGACAAAATCAGGAATCACCCAAGTTGAAAATGAACGGTACATCACCTAGCACAAAAAATCCGGAAACTAGCAACAAAGGCATTAATTAACCAACAGTTTCATGCATCAATTATCAACTCGTGAAGGTTACCTCTGGCGAATTAGCTAAAGTCCTGGCAAGTGCAACTCTTTGAGCTTGACCCACAGAGAGCTCAGAACCAATCTTATCCAAGAAAGAAGCATCTAGGTCCGCCATTATCAGCAACTTGCACACCTCATCATCGGTTAGCTTTTTTCCTCTTAGTTGTGGTCCATACCGCACATTGTCTGCAACTGTACCTGTAGAGATAGCGTAGCCTCCAACAGTACAGTACAACATATGCAAATCTTGCCAAAATTTAATGGCGCGTTCAATTCTTAAAAAAAAAAAAAATCTTTTCAAATTTTAGAAACTTTTCTGCAAGGATTTATAGAATCTAATTAATTTCATGTTGCTTTTTCTCTAATTTATCTCGCAGATTAACAATCAGACCTTCCCAGTAGTGAAGCCAACTGAAAGGAGTGCGTTTGTTACCTTCAAAGAGGGCAGGGAGCTGAAAGAGCATTCCAACCTTACGGCGGAGAGAGAGAACGTCGAGATCGCAGATGTCACGGCCGTCAAGGAAGACGGTGGCGGAGGGCGGCTCCCAGAGGCGGTTGAGGGCTCTGAGCAGCGTGGACTTGCCGCTGCCACTGGGGCCTATGATGCCCACGATGACACCCTTTGGGACGTCGACGTCGATGCCCTTGAGTATGGGAACCCCGGCGTCGGAAACTCTGGTCAGATTTCGTATCTGGAATTTGGGGTGCGCGCCATTGGCACGGGCATCCACCTCCAGCAAGTGCTCCCGGCACTCATCTGCGAAACGAAACACACACACACACACACACACAAAGAAAGAAAGAAAGAGTGGGGTTAGAAAGGTGAATTGAAATGGATGAATGAAGAAGATATGAGAGGCGAAGGTGTTTGTGAATTGTGATTGGACCTAAGAGAGAAGACATGGACATGGTGCGAGATCGACCACAAGAGAGAGAGTAAGGTGGATGGCATGAGATGTCAACTTATGGATTGCGAAGAGCAGAAAGAGCCTTCCCCGGTCATCTCTGCTTCTGCTAGTACAAGTACAAAAGGACACCACACCAGAATCACCCTATCAGATGCATCCTCCCCTGCACGCTACTGCTCATATTTTATTGAGTAAATTAATCAAATTATTTATTTGATCAATGATGAACAGTTGAACACCTTTCAGAAATTCTTTAATTGAATTTAGTTCGAATTTACTTAAATTTAAAGAAGATTATTGAACCATAAATAAAATAAATAGATAAAAATTATTGTTCAATTCAAAACACTAATGTGGTATTTGATATACGAAATGACTATTTTAAGAAATTTAAATAAATAAAAATAAAATGAAATAAATTAAAATATTAATAAATTTATAAATTATATAAAATTGTATAAATTTAATTTATTTTATAAAAATTTTCAATTAAATTATTGAATTAAAAGAATTTTATGTTCGTAAAAAATTATTAATTTATATATATCAATAAAATTTTATTTTTTAAAAAAATATTTTTATAATAAAAATTATTTAATAATATAATAATATATAATTTGATGATAATGTAATTTTTATAAAAATTATAAATTAAAATTAAATTCAACAATATTAAGAATCATCAATTTTATATTTTAATAAAAAAATTATGCTAATGATATTAATTTTAGAATTTAATTTTCACAATTCATATAAAAATAAAAATATACAATATGAAATTAATATGAGAGTAACAGGAAGAATTGCGACTAGGGGCGACACCCTCATTACTCATTACAGCTGAAAGGGCCTTGGCCCACTATTTTTTTAAGTTTGTTTTTTATTTGATCCCTAACTACTTCAATTTAGCTCCACCTCCAATCGTGACTATGGTTTTTCTATTCGTGGCCATCCTCTTGAAGTGGGGCCTGTGACTCAATTTATAGCCTAATATATTAGTATATTTGGGTTTTTGTTCGCATACCATGCTTTAGAAGTAATTTTTTTATTTTTATTTAAATTATAGTTTAAGACTTAAAATTATATTTGAATATAACTTAATTATGATTTTGTCAAACATGTTATAGTGTATTTGGTTTGACATTGAACTAAACTAAAAGCTCATTTAAAGCATAAAATTATTTCTAATGGTGTGCTAATATATTTGATAACTTTTGAGGTAAAATCACGTTTGTACTTAAATATAATTTTAACACATCAAACGTGAAAGTAATATCAGTGAAAAAAAACTCATTTGGATGCATATTGACAAAAATATTTTTATTTTTAATTTAACTTAAAAAATAACTCATATTCTTTTTACTAATTACATATTCTAAAATAGTTTTAATAAATAATATCTAAATAACATTTTAGTTATGATAAAAGTCAATTTACACACCTTAAACTGTGATTTAGAGTGCGTAAACTAAAATCAAAACATGTACAGTGCTTTTGGGAAGGATGTAGGGTTGACTACAACTTTCAAGTCCAATTACATATTCCTCTTCTACATGTTCATTTCTCTCTTTTGTAGGGAGGTGCCCACAAATTTATTTAAATAGTGCAAAAGCATAGTATCTTCTGTCCTCCTTGAGCCCTTTGGGATAATTCTTTTCTTCGTCACATGAGAAGAATGACCAGAAGAAGAGGAAAAGAATTCATTCATTAGTTAGAACTTTCTCTTCTTCTTCTTCTTCTACTTATTATTATTATTGGCTTTTGCAGTTTGCATGAGCATATATGTAGTCGTTGGACTTGTCAATTTGCCTGAAAAAAAAATGTTGGAACTGCCATTCAAAATTTCATTTCGTTTCTTCAAATTGGATTTCATGCACTTGCCCTATGCTGACCACCTGCAGCCTGAAGTTCTAGGTTGCGTAGTTGCACTTGTCGCCGTTGGCCTTACGGCTATTTATATTTACTTTTGCAGGAAACCCAAAGGTACTTCACTGCTTCTTCTTGATTTCATTTTGTTTTGTCATTTTCAATGTCATTAGAACATCTTTGCTTCGGTTCTTAGATGAATTTGAGCTGTCATCAACTTGCGTTTGTTCTGTGAAATCAGGTTTAAATAGATTCAAATTGAAATTGATAGCCTAAATTTTAAAATTTATTACATTACGATGGATTCTAATTAGATATATTTTTTAATATGCAATTATTAAGAGTCCAAATTGATAATTACATCTTTAACTTTCATATCATTCACATTCAAATGTTTTAAATTGATAATTATATTAAATATTAACATGATCTAAATAAAATTATTATTATATTCTATTCATTTAAATTCTTTTTTAATATTAAATATAATAAAAAATTCTAATAAAACTATATTTATAAAAAATTAAAATAACTCTAAATGATCATTTAAATAATTTAAAATATATATAAATAGATTATCACACAAGAATGATAACTAATATACAATTAAATGATAATATAAATAATTTTACTCCATAGATCAAAATTAAGTATTTTATTCTATATTTATTTTTTCCTTTCCTACTATGATAATTTGTAATATTTTAAAAACTTATTAAAAAGCCTGTAATTAAGTTTCTATTTAAGTTGAACAAATTTAGTAATCGAACTAATGTTTCATAAATATTTGTGGTTAAATATCATTGTTAATCTTATTTAACTTAAAATTTATATTATACTCACAAGATGTTTACATAATAGAAATAAGTTACGTTTTTATGTATGAAAATTATGATTTGATTCTTGAGAGTGCTTGAAAAAAAATTAATATGTATATAATTATTACAAATTAAAATAAAATTCCTCTCTATTTTGTGTCCATTTTTTTTTCTTAAAAAACTAAAATCTTTTGCTTAACAATAATTAAAAAGTAAAGAGGACATAGTCATTTCAAATATACCATAAAGACCAATCACTTACACATTATTTCTATTCTGAAGAAAATTTTTTTCAATTTTTTTTATATATATTATAGAATTTTTTCATTCTCTACATGATTGCCTGCATTGTTTATGGGCTAATATCGTTTTTTAGTATCATCTCCTTGTTCTCCAGAAAAATTCATGTTACTTCCCTTCCACTAGAAAGAATTATTGTTTTCAATTGGGCTACGGTATCGTACGAGATTCCTGTTTCTTTATTCTCAGTCTCTCTCATATATTCTTGTTTTTGAGAATATGAGAATTCATGAATTAATGGGCACAGAATTTTTCCGTGTTAATTCGTCTTTGTGGATAGAGAGAATTTGATGAGAAAAGAATTTGAGATATAGAAGCATAATGCAAAGGAGAAAACCTACGCAAGCTAGGAAAAGGAGTCCAAAGAAGCCTCCCCAATTCATAAATCCTCCCAAAATTGGATTCAAGACCCATTATCTCCTTAAAATCGTGGAGAAAAAGACTTAATCTCACCTAAAGTTCTGAAAATAATCAAAATATCATTACGTCTAAAAAAAATTACTTAGATTGAAAGTTAATATAATGAGATAAAAGGAAAATCCTATAGAGCCCGAAAAATTTGTCTAAATTTTGATGCCCGAATTACTTAGCATTTTAGCTGGAGCTTATATGTCATCATATTTCTCTCTCTCCTACGATTTCATTTACTCTCAGTCTTGCCTGCTCATCATCAAAGCTTAATTTCAGCAATCTCTATTTTCTCTCAATTTATCACTCAGATAACTTTAGTTCAATCTCGATTGACGAGAACAACTTTAGAAGAAGTGATTGCTTTTAGCAACACCAAAACCCAATGTCTCATCTAACAATGATACTTCAACTGCCTTCCAAGTCAAAAAAAAAAAAAAAACTGCCTCCCCATTAATTTCATGAATTCTATCTACTACCCCAGATTTTTTCTTCTGAGAAAATTCAGCTTCCCCTTCTTCACTAACATTAATAATTTTCACATCAAGTGATTATTTATTACCCCCTAAAATCTGATTGACTAGTGGAGTAAATGGATCTCCCATGACAAGTATTTTTTTTTTTATCTGCACTTTTCACTGTCTTCAGAGTTTGTTAAGGTTTGTCTGTTTGTTTGTCCAAAGGCCGCATCGTTTACAGAGCAACTCTTGAGCTTTTTCAAGTCTCCAGTTGCGTCCATGAGGTGTTTGTAAAAATGATTGAAATTGCTGGCTTTGCTTTTAAACCCAATTGGATTGCGACTGAGCTATGTTGCTCGGAAATAAACGCTGGCACAAAACAAAACAAAGGGGAGGCTGAGCCCTTGAGTTCTGTTCTCCGTTAATCGGACTAGGAAGGATTATGTATGTCGTCGGTTGACTGTTCTCTGTTAATTTTTCATTAAGTCTTTGAGTTTGATTAAAAATAATTAAATGACGTGGAATTAAAATTTAATAGCTTGGCTGTGGTCATAATTTATTAGTTAAAAGTTTTTTAAATAATTGAGTGCGTTGGTTAAAAAAAAAAACCTAAACTACTTCACGTCATTCAAATTTTTAAAATTTCATACCTTTCAATTTGAAAGTTTAAATAAAATGATTCCTCTTTTCTTCATAATTTTAATCAATAAAAATTAAACACCTAATATTATAAATTAAATTTATAATTAATTTCACTTCATTTCTTTCAAACAATAAAAAAAAAATTACTTTTATTCTTTGATTAAAATTTTCAAACAATATAATAAATTTTTTTTTACTTTCCTCTCCCCTCCGGTAACAACACTCTCAACATAGCATAGAAGAGTCGCGCTGAGCGAGTCTGTGACTCTGTCTCTCATCCTTTGAATCTGAGTTTGTAACAATCCAATGGCAGATCAGACCCAGAGAGCAGAGATCTTTGAGCTCAACAATGGAACCATGCAGGTCCTCATCACCAATCTGGGATGCACCATCACGTCCCTCTCCGTACCCGGCAAAGATGGTGATCAAATCCTTGTTTTCTATTTCTGTGCCTTATTGCTTTCATTGTTGTTACTGATACATGGGTTTGTTTGAACTTTTAAGGGAAGTTATCCGACGTCGTTCTAGGGTTCGATTCTGTCGAACCGTATCAGGTAAAATTGCGTAAACCCATTTCTGGGTTCGATTCAGTCACTGTGGGATCTTAGCGTTAATCATAATGGGTAATTTAATTATTGCTTGGATTAGCTTATTTGACTTATGGGCATTCAGAATTATCGAAGAAAATTATGGCTTTGCATGTCTCCTCTCCAGACTCTATCTTTAAATGAAATCAATAATGTGTCAAAGAAGGGCTTTTATAATTATTTTCACTGCTATTCTGATCATTTTTTTTGCTGAATATATGTTGCAAACAGAAAGGTCTTGCTCCATATTTTGGCTGCATTGTGGGTCGGGTTGCAAACCGAATTAAAGATGGGAAATTTACACTTGATGGGGTTCAATACTCTTTGCCAATCAACAGGCCCCCAAACAGTACTCTCCATGGTACGAGTTCCGTATCTGCCCAGTCCCTAACTCCCTATGCTATGCTTTATCCAGGTGGTTGAAATTATGAATTCCCATACTTAATAATTTAAATTCACCTTTTAAGATATAGGCACAAACTGGGGCAAAAACTGATGGAAATTTTCTGTTATAAACGAATCCTTTTGGTACTTCCAACCTTCATTTATGCTGACAAAAAATTGATTTTGCCATGTACGGTGCCAGACATGTATGGTATTGTACATGAAGTGTGTAAACTCAAACATATACACTTGATTAGGGTCGAATTATATGGTTATGAATTATGATTCTAGCATATCTATCCCTTTCATTTCATCAAAAGTTGAATTTGACAACAAAGGAAAAGCGAGTAAGGATTTGTCATTAACTTAGGGCAATACAATATGATCTAGTTATTCTTAAGAATGACATACCATCTGATAATTATTTATAAACTTTCTTGTTCTCTTCTCACTAGTAATATGATTCTGAAATGGAATTCGAAATGGCTTTGAATTTAAGTGTTTTTTAAAGAAAGTTTCTCATTTCTAAACATTGTAGTTTTACAATGAATCAATGATATATATATATATATATATATATATATATATATATATATATTCCGTTGATGTTATTACCAGTGATTCTTCGCATCTCCTGATCTCCCGTTCCTCTCCCAATTTTAGGTGGACACATCGGGTTTGATAAAAAGGTGTGGGATGTAGTTGCATATAAGAAAGGCGAAACCCCGTCAATCAGTTTTAAGTATCACAGTCACGATGGGGAGGAAGGTACTGTTCATTTTTCTCTTTCTCCCCCATGCCTCTTGCTTCCTTTCACTTTATCAGATTTTTGTTTTCTATTTAATAAGGTTATCCCGGGGATATCACTGTTACTGCAACGTACACGCTCCCCTCAAGCACAACTTTGCGGCTTGACATGGAAGGAGTGCCAAAGAACAAGCCCACACTGATTAACTTAGCTCAGCATACCTACTGGAACTTAGCTGGCCACAACTCGGGGAATATACTCGACCATTCGATTCAGATATGGGCTAATCATGTCACTCCTGTGGATCAGAATATCGTACCAACCGGTGAAATCGTGCCAGTGAAGGGTACCCCCTTTGATTTTACATCTGAGAAGAGGATAGGCAACACCATTAATGAGGTTGGAATAGGATATGACCACAATTATGTTCTTGATTGTGGGGAAGAGAAAGCGGGTTTGAAGCATGCTGCCAAAGTGAGGGACCCTCTGAGTTCAAGGGTACTAAACTTGTGGACAACTGCCCCTGGTATGCAATTTTACACTGGGAACTTTGTTGCAGGTGTTAATGGAAAAGGAGGTGCTGTATATGGAAAGCACGCCGGGTTATGTCTGGAGACACAGGGATTCCCTAATGCCATAAACCAGCCAAATTTCCCATCTATTGTTGTTAGACCTGGTGAGAAGTACCAACATTCCATGTTGTTTGAGTTTTCAGTTGAGTGAAGTATATTGTAAGAGAGGCATTGGAATGAGGTAGACTAATGTCGAGCCTGAACTTTGGTGTCTCCTAAAATAATTAGGTGTTTGAATCGCCTGAGTTGCTCCTAATCTTACAGTTTCAAGAAGCACTCCTAAATGTAGATCTTATATTGCAAAAAGAATCCCGCTATCTAAGATTCTTAGTTGAAAATCCATCATTATAAATTACCAAAAAAAAAAAATTCATCATTATAAAGCTCTTAGTAGTTTCTGCTTCTTTCTCAATGATTGACATGATTATTTTTACTTTTTTTTTTTTACATGTTCTTAATTAGTGAACTTACCAAAATACACTTATTTAAAAACCATTAAGAAAATTATAAATTATTCATTAAGAAAGATAACTCGTCAAGAAAATGATAAAATCTGTCTACTAAAACTAAAGTGTAATAGATTATATGTAATCTCATAGTGAGTATGTAGTTGAGTGTAGGACTTATATAGTCTAAAGTGTATACTACATATCAGCACCATTATACAATCAACATAAATTCTCAAGTAATACAACACGTGAGCCTCCCCAATGCAGCTGGGACAAGGTGTAAGAGCTTAAGAGGATGCTTTCAAAATGTTTTAAAATTATGAACAAAAGTACCAAAACAATCCAAATAAAATTTAACAGATAACACAGTTTCTAAAACCGAACACAAACCAACAAATTTGGTTCAGTTTAATGGTTTAATCAGTTTAGTCTGGGTCTTGCACAACCCTACAGATCATGAGCAAGGAAAAAGCCACAATATCTGAAATATTGCATGAGTGAAGCAAGTAAGGATGGGTCCACATACTCAAGTCGTATCTTGAGGATTCATATACCCAATTCCTGCTCTACTTATTTGGTGCCCCTTCTATAGATCACCTTACTTTGCCCGAACCAATTCAAGTGGTAATGTCTCCATTGCCAGCTGAAAGTTTGAAAAGAAAAAAAAAAAAAAAGAGTAAGACAAAAACAAGTTGCTGCCTACTAAAAACAAATTGATGCTTCAAAGAGAAGAATAATAAATCTGTCTACAATTGAGACTAAGCAGAACTGCACTTACCCACAGTCTCGGAGTTTTGGGGTCAGACTTCTTATGCAATTTAGATAGCTCTGACTGAAAGCTTATAACAATGGCAACTTTGAACTCAATTGAGAAGGGACTGCATGAAAATATTAATAAATTAAAAGAACAAAGTTTGATGCCTGAAGGTCTGGTGTGCAGTATCCATGAGTTTTTACAAGAAGCAGAGAGTAATTTGTGAGAAGATATTCATAAAATGAAAAATGCTAAATTAGTAAATTCACAAAAGTTGAAAACACAGAAAGTCACACTCAGTAGAAAGCTATCGGATTACTTTTGGATCTACGTAGAAAAATGTTGATGTGACCCACCCTGCACATATCTAGATGTAAATCTAGTGGTGCAAACAGGGATGTGATTTTCCATCTGTTTTCAGTTGTGGATGTAGCATTACTCTTATGAAATATAATGGATAATTATCATGAACAGGACTCATACCCAGCTAAGATTGTAGGACAGGTCAAAAGACGGGGAAGTATTACATAGATAGGCAGAGTCAAATTACGGCATACATCTCCATCCGCTATCTGCTTGATAAAAAAAAAAAGAGAATTAAAATCCTTTTAATTAGAAATTCTCTTTTACAAAAGCAGCATCACTTGCCTGGGTTGTTTGAATCAGTGAGGTTTCAGTCACAATTTTCTCCCCAACAAGAGTGGACTCAACACGAAACAAGTGAATGTCAATTGAGTGAATTGGAACTGCAGATGCTTCTACTGTTAGCTCACCATTAACAGGACCAGACAAAGAGCACTGAGTGGAGATTTTTCCTGCCACCCTAAATCCACCTATTCAATAAAATCTTTGCATGAGCCACAAGACATTTTGTTTTATTGATGTTAGAAACAATCTAGAGGCCAGAGGTTGCACATAAAAGAATTCGACTATTCAAGTGCACTACTGATGAACCTTTTACATGATCTAGTCGTAATATATAACACAAGAAAGTTAAGATTACCACAGAAGATGAGAATTACTACTTGTGAAACTTGAAAGAATGAAACAATTACACAAATGTTCTTTTCTTTGATTATTTTTTTTAATGAGAATCAGAGAAGATGTGTACACTTAAACGGTAAATCAACACACCTGATTTTAGTTCAGGAAGCAGAGGATGTCTTTGAGTGTCCTGGGTAATGTAAAAGATCACCATCTCTGGAGAAATTGGTCGCTGTAGAAGATCAACTGAAAAATTATCCACCAACAAGAGAGACACTTGGACTTCAATCATTCATAAATTTATACAAAATAAAGAATTGGACAGGACCAAATTATACCTTTATCACTTTCAACAATGAACTCCATCGTTGTTGATAACGATTTATGCAAGTATCCACGGGTTACATCTACAGTCACCAAATACTATAAAGGCTATCAATCAACAACAGTCCAAATTATATGGAAATTTAAAAAGAATAAAATGAAGGGAAATGCATTTACAAAATGTCAAAAAGAGAGGTAAAAACCAATATTATGAGTAATAATTATTTCATCATATTGCCCAACAAAGCACTTTCTAAGAACATATTACCTGGATACTAATATTTGCCCCATGGAAAGTCTCGTAAAATCTTTCTGAGTTCTCATCTGGCTGTCTAAGAATCAATGAAAATGGTATCTGCCATAAAGATTGCAAAGCTTACAATGAATATAAACACAAGGAAAAAAGTCATACCTACAGGTGAAACCAAAGATTAAATAGAAAAATCCCACAAATATTGTACCCAAGGTTTGCCCACAAGAAAAGTAGATTATTAATATTTCAAAATATATATATATATATATATAATGGTGCAGAAAAGCCCAAGTTAAAAAGGAACCCATATATGGCTTATATAAACAAATCTGGATATACTGTTTCAAACACTGAGATCCCAGTTAGTTTAGTGGCATGGTATCATATGTCTAGTAAAACTATGAAAAGCATGTTCAGCCCACTAAATAGCATACGCACACAGAAAAAACATAAGATGGGACAGCAAATATGAAGTTCAAGAAGAATGAACCAACCAATTTCTAAAGTATGAAATAATTCCAAAGGCGTGAAACTTCATATGACACTTTACACAGCAAATTCCACTTGTAATGCTTTCTTACTTTAACCCTTTCCTTCAAATTTGAAATTCCATTGCTTTCACCAAGTTGAATTTAAAAGAGAAAAGGCAAACATTTAACGGGTAAAATCATATAACACGGAAAAGTTACTTAATAGGATATATGAAATAACTAGTAAAGCATCAAGAAGTTTAAGTCTTATGATTGGATGCCTATCCAGAAAGCAAATACTGAAGAGAATTTCACCATAATTAAGAGTGATCCTCTATGAGAGTCATATACTAGTTAAGCATATCTGTTTATTAGCTCAAGTTTCTGATTTAGATGATTTAATAATAAAGTCAATGAAGTACCACGAAAATAAAATTCTCATCAGGGTACCAGATTGGTGCTTTAATATTTATAGGCATGCACTAAAATGATTTAATCTCAAAACATATCAGAAAAGAATTCTATCTGAGTAACTATACCATATATAACTGCTTTAAATAGACACCATTTGATTCATTCACTACTGATATACTACCTCTGCTGTACCTGAACCAATCTTTCCAGAAGGTTTAACCTCAACGGTCCTATTCCTGTTTAAAAGCCAAACATAAGTATCATGTGCACTTGTCCTAATGTCAGCCAAAGAATTTAAAGATACATCATGAAGGAAAGAGTTTCAGATTATTTCTGTAACACCAGTAATCCCCTTATGAGCTTAGCAAGGGAGCATCCTGAATGAAAGTGATGGTGAAAAGCACAATTACCATTTTCACCATGAAAAGATTTTAAATGTTGTACAATCATGAATTTTTTCTGCTGCAGGTACAAAGGCATGCAAGTGGATGATGGGCAGGGAAACAACAGAATAAATCCCATTAGAAATTAAGATTGATCCAACAGAATTGCAGACTCATGTACAAAACTTATAATAACGGGTAAATATTTGGGTTGACTTATAATGAAGTGGATAAATATTATGGTTGTGTCATCTAACAAATTATATATGGATAAAATGAATATGGCGCAGAACATGTTCATTAATTAGATACATAGTTAAGAAACCAATAACACTACTCACCAAAACTAAACAGAAAAGAAGAAACTTCCTCTCTTCATCAAGTGAAGAACCATTATCAAAACCATGGAAAATGTTTAATAGGATAAACATAATCTTCATGCAAATGGGACCTTAAAAACAATTTAAACATCTAATATTCCATCCTCTATATATTTCTTAAGCTCTGTAAAGTAACACCCATCCAAGGACTCAAATTTTGCACTTTAATCTCTCAGGTTTTCTATATCAAATAACCACTTTTGATTGATTTCCTGATTCCTCCTTTGAATAGTTCACAGCTTCTTTTTCCTTTCTTTTTCTTCTTCTTATTTTATTTGATAAGTTTATACCATCTTAGGCTCAGGTTCTGTTACGTAGTGTTTATTACAGAGTACTTATTGGTGGTTCATTGGACAATCCATCTTTCGAAAAACGAAAGAAAAAAAAATCAAACAGCTGGTGTTTTTATCACTAACTCAAAAAAAAAAAAAAAAGGAGATCCTCTTAGGTACCAACAACTCACAGTTAGACACTGCAAAGAACAGCGAGTGTGGTGATCAAATCTAACAAAGTTAGTGAATGCCAAGTAGCTAGTTCAATAAGGCTATGCTTGGTTGGGGACACCTTTCCATTTTCTATCATAGCATATATGAACATCATCAACCATATATAAAGCCCAGGGGAAAAAGTTATAGATGACAGGTAAGCTTACAGAATGGGGATTGGCTTAACAACCCCATAGATAGACTCAATAACCCCAGCTGATCCTCCACGAACCTTCATAAACAATAAGGCAGCAAAATCACAACAGAATTGTTAAAATTAAACTCAACAACCGACATCACTGAAAACTACAAAAGCTGATCAAAATCCTCTTTGGTTCAATCGGGTTGAACAAATTTTTGCAAAAGCAGTAATTTTTGCCCACTAGACATAAAGATTACATCCTTTTTCCAGCTTTAATTTTCTCATTATGCCATTTTCTGAGAAAACAAAGAAGAGGGTCAATTGGCACCTGCAAGTTGACGGATCCTTTGACAACAAGGCGAACCCCATAGTGGGAAATTGAATGCTGGGTCTTGACGACAATTTTGCCTTCCAGAGGTTCCTGAAAATTCGAATTACGAAGAACGTTTTGTGGGGTGTCATTGTAGAGAGAAAGAAAAGAAAAAAAGGTGCGAGAAAGAGAAAAGAAGGGATGGGTTCTACCGAAGGGCGATAGATACGATTGGAGCGGGACAGTTTGAGCTCAACTGACATGGCAACCAACAATAGCAGCCACACTCGTACTGAGTTACCGCTTCATCAAACGCTAAAATTAATTGTTCATAACGAGTTCTTCTGAAATTCTTCTCTTGAAAACCAAACAGAAAATAAAATAAAAACAAAATAATCAATTATTACAGGCCCGAATTTAAATATTTTAAGAAAACAAATTTAGAAAACTGGAATTGAACATGGTTGTCCAGGAGCGCAAGACACTGACGTGGCGGATTCTGACTGGTCACACGCAAGCACATAAGACGTGGTATGACAAATATGTATGATAAGATTCCCATAATGCCCCTAGCTCCAGCATTTCCCACGTAACATAACGGAACCGACGCTCCAAAATTCCGCGTTCCTCCGTCACCGTTCCAACAATGCGTCGGCGATATCCAACCGGCGAGTTCTTTCTCTCTCTGCTGATATTCTCTCTCCTCCCTCTCTCTCTCACCGCGCGCCCCTTCGTCCTCCTCTTCTCTCAGGAGGACTTCAAGGAGGGCCCCGCCTCCTCCGCCGACGACCCGTCCGCCGATCCCACTCAGCCTGACTCGGCTGCCGAGTGGGACGAATTCGGCGACTCCGACGCCCACAAGTCCGAAGAGGAGCTCGACCCGGGATCATGGCGCCCGATCTTCGAGCCTGACTCCGCTGCCGAATCGGCGGTGGAGTCAGAGGCGCTGTACTACTCCAGCGTCGGGAAGATGATGTCGGCGGTCAGCTCAGCCGACGTGAGATTGATGGAGGAGGCTGCGGGGGAGATGGAGGCGGCGGCTGAAACGGGGTACCCAGCGGCGCAGTCTGTGCTAGGGTTTTCGTGCGGGATGGGCCTTCTGAGAGAGAGGAGCAAAGCGAAGACATTTTTGTACCATCACTTTGCCGCCGAGGGTGGCAATATGCAGTCCAAGATGGCTTTGGCTTATATGTACACGCGCCAAGATGTAAGCAACTTACCAACTCTTGGTTGGACTCTGTGATTGTTGCTAATTTATTTATAAATTGTGCATTTTGTTAAGGGTTGTTACAGCCTCAAGATTTATGATAATCAGATAATCTAGGCTGAATCGATAACTACACACAGAATTTTAATTTTCTGACCCAACCTTCTGTTGCTATTGAGAGAGATGAAAAAGAAAAAAGGATGGTTTTAATTTGATGGTTATATTTAGACTGGATTTCTCGTTTGGCCATTCTTTCAGTGAAATCCAAAAGAAAAAAAAAAAAAGAAAAGAAAATATTTGAATTTCTGTTTCTAGCTCTGCAGTAGTGGAATGATCTTGTGAAGTCATTGGTACTAGGAATGATTGTGGAAAATTTTCGTTGAGGAAGATTGTTCTGATGTACAATAGGTTTAGATCTACAAGTATAAGTACAATTATTCCTTGAAGCTTCTATTTCTATATATGTGTTGTATGTCATATTCACTTTATGAACTAACGTATTTTGTTTGGTCCCAGATGTTTGAAAAAGCAGTCAAGCTTTATGCTGAATTAGCAGAAGTAGCTGTAAATAGTTTTTTAATTTCAAAAGATTCCCCTGTCATTGAACCAGTTAGGCTCCACAATGGAGCTGAGGAGAATAAAGAAGCACTGAGAAAATCTAGAGGGGAAGAGGATGAGGACTTCCAGATACTGGAGTATCAAGCACAGAAAGGGAGTGCTGGAGCCATGTACAAAGTTGGGCTGTTTTACTACTTTGGGCTACGAGGATTAAGGCGTGATCACTCCAAGGCACTGTCATGGTTCTTGAAGGCTGTGGAGAAGGGAGAGCCAAGGTCAATGGAACTTCTTGGAGAGATATATGCTAGGGGAGCTGGAGTTGAAAGAAACTACACTAAAGCCCTGGAGTGGCTTACACTCGCATCAAAACAGCAGCTATATTCTGCTTATAATGGGATGGGGTATTTATATGTAAAAGGTTATGGAGTGGAGAAGAAGAATTTCACAAAAGTAAGATTACTTTCTGTATACTTGGAACTGTAGATCATTGTTTATTTGTTGTGCTTTACATGTTTAAGTACCCACTTTTAGCTTGGTGTAGCGACCTTATCATTGGGCTCACCTGTATGAACATCTATGTTTAATTTATGATATCTTGTGCAAATTACAGGCAAAAGAGTATTTTGAAAAGGCCTCTAACAATGATGAGGTTGGTGGGCACTATAACCTGGGTGTCATGTATCTCAAGGGGATTGGAGTAAAAAGAGACGTGAAATTGGCATGTAAGTACTTTATTGTGGCTGCTAACCATGGTCAACCAAAGGCATTCTACCAGCTGGCAAAAATTTTCCATATTGGTGTTGGGTTCAAGAAGAATATTCCCTTGGTAAGTTCTTTATTTATTCTCTTTATTTTATGCAAGTGCTACTTGATATTTGCTGGGTACTTCCCTAAAATGAAAACTGTTCGTTAATGTGAATAAGTGATTGATAACCTGATGGATTGTTGATGAGACAACTATATAAGAGCCTGATGTCATTATCATTCTCTGATGTTAATTTTAATTTACTATATTTTAGAAGATTTAAGGGAGATATATTTAATGATGAATTACCTAATGTGGGTGTAGTCGAATTACCTAATGCTTGTAATGAATACATTGTAGGAAACTGAATAAGAATTCCACAAATCCATTATGCTGCCTATTTTGTGAAGAACAAAGTGTCAAGTCAGTAATCATGCTATAGTGCTTACTTTGCTACTAGAATCACATCTTTTGATGCCTACTAACATTTTTGTGCTGATGATCCAACTATTTGTTGAGCTAGCCTGGAATTGGATGGTCTCAGTCTGTGTGGTCCAGTATACCAGTCTGGTCTGAGTTTAAAAAGATTGGACTGACCTTATTATTTATTCTTCAGTGTTACTTGATCTTGCTTCAATGATGTGTTTGGAAGCTTACAGGAGAAAAATACAATTGATCAAAAAGCTAGACTAAAATTTGGGATTGATGAATGTTATTAAATTCAATTATAGTCTTTTGATTTTGTTCAAGTTACATGCCAATTAAAATGACTTTTACCAATTTCTAGCATATAGAATGCAGTTGAGGTCTACTGGTGCCTTTTTAGAAAATCCAAATGAGGATTATGAAATTTGGCTAATCCTTGGTAAGTCATTTTCTAAACTAGTGACTGTAGTATCAAAATTGCAGATATTAGTAAGAGTTCTAGGGAATAGAGAAAATAGCAAGTACTAACCCAAAAGGGATACCAACTAGTGAAGTTAGAGTGCTTGAGGAATTCTTTTTTCAACTCAATTCAGTTTTGTTTTTTTCTATTTTAAACTGCTCTTTATATTTATTAATGTTTAATGGGTGTAATATTTGAATACTTGAATTGTTGCTCTGCATAGTTCTTGCAAGTTCTATGCTAAATGGTGCATATTGTTGACATAACTGATAAACTTCAGGTAGCTTTCATTTTGCTTGTCTTCTCTAATACAACCCCTATAAGCGGCCATAAAACATAGCCTCCTATTCCTACACAAGTATTTCAGGTGATAACCACATGAGATTATATGCATATAATTCATTGGCTTATTGTAAAATAAAGCCTCGTATTCCTACACATTTATTTCAGGTGATACCATATGAGATTATATGCATATAATTCATTAGAATGCTGATACAAAAATTATTAGGGAAACTTGATTTTTGAATATGGGCCTAGAATTAAATTTGTGAATTGTTATATTTTTCATTCGTTAATGGCTAGCGTAAAAGGTATTTGCCAATAAATTTACTTGTTAACAGTTTGAATTTTTTGGGGTCTTAGGCAACTGCGCTTTACAAACTAGTTGCAGAGCGGGGTCCATGGAGTTCTTTGTCCAGATGGGCACTAGAATCATACCTAAAAGGCGATGTTGGCAAGGCATTTATGTTGTATTCAAGAATGGCTGAGATGGGTTATGAGGTGGCACAAAGTAATGCTGCATGGATTCTTGACAAATATGGGGAACGTAGCATGTGCATGGGTGAATCTGGATTTTGCACAGATGCAGAAAGGCATCAGTATGCACATTCTCTCTGGTGGCAAGCTTCTGAGCAGGGTAATGAACATGCTGCTTTACTCATTGGAGATGCTTATTATTATGGTCGGGTACGTGCTTTTGGGATGAATTAGGCATTTGCTTGCTTTGAACATTCAATTTAAGCCATGCTGCTCTCTATCCTTGCAGCTTCTCTTCACTTCCTCAGCTGTTTCTTTTTTTTCCTTCTGTCAGGGTACTGCCAGGGATTATGAGCGAGCTGCTGAGGCTTACATGCATGCCAAATCGCAATCTAATGCACAAGCCATGTTCAATCTAGGATTTATGCATGAGCATGGCCAAGGACTTCCACTTGACCTTCATCTAGCCAAGCGTTACTATGATGAAGCTCTAATGCATGATCCTGCAGCAAAGTTGCCAGTCACACTGGCCCTTACAAGCTTGTGGGTTCGTAAGAACTATGCTGACAGTTTCTTGGTGAGTTCCTTTGGTTCACCTGCTGCAGTTCTGTATAGTTACCAGCAACAAGTGGAATTTGACAATGTTTTGATTTATTGATAGTTTTCTTTTCTTGATATCTTAGTTCCCTGTTGTAGTACGTGTTAAGTTAGGACTTAGATTATGATAATCTGTTATCTCTCAATTACTCAAGGATTTTAATAAATGGTTAATTGAGCAGCTCACATTTCTTTAATAAGGCTTAGCTTGGTGCCATATGTAGGTCACTACATTTTCCCCAATGTAATGGACAATAACTTGCATATTCGGGGTAAAATTATTTTAATATTGTGGTTGAAGATACTTACTCATTTCATTTTTCTTGATTTTTTTTTATTGGATATATGGCATTGCATTATTTTAGCAAAGTTCAACAAAAGCGTTTAAGTGTTTGACTCATTAGAAATTTCCAGGGATGAAAGAGAATCAAACATGAATTTGCTGAAAATTCTGTCTTTAAACTGTCTTACCATTCAGTAGCCTCTTGATATTTTGTGTTATGTAGGTCCTTAGTTATCCTACTCTATTTTCCGTGATCTGCAGCCATGCTTTTACTTTTATGTTAATATAACTGTGCATCCTTTAGAATCTAGATCCTGATTGCAGCCTGCTTATTGTTTATATTAGGTCCATATGATTGATTCATTGCCAGAAGTCTATCCCAAATTAGAAGCGTGGGTGGAGAATGTGCTTTTGGAGGAGGGGAATGCCACAATTCTCACCCTCTTTGCATGCCTCCTAACTGTGCTATATCTCCGGGAGAGGCAACGAAGACATGCTGCTGTTGTAGCTGGAGAGGTGGCTCAGCCAAATCACCCTAACGAGCTTGGTGTGCCTGCACCCAATTAGTTGATGGTACTGTTAGCCTTCAAAGGTACAAGATTATATTTACTGGTATCATGCATGAAAGTAAAGATTTCATGTGCAATATGATCAGGGTGTCTGGTTGCCTACCTTTTAGGTTGAAACATTTTTATTAGTCTAGGCAAATTGTACCATAGCGAGACTTATAGTGGTGGAAATAAGAAAGTGTATTTGTAGATATTCATCATAACTTTTGTAAGGTAGAAACACGCTTTTACACTTGTTCGTTTTACCCAAGAGATGAAAGCCAAAGATGCATACACTGGTGTATGTTCTATTATGGAATTCTTTGATGATGGACTTTACAGAGAAATTTCACAAATCAGTACAGCACCTCTTTCAGAATTCAGATTTTATGTCAACCTCAAAATTGCTACTTGCGAATGACACATTTCTGATTAAAAAAAAAAAAGATGAAGAAGAAATTAAACAAGGTTTAAAGCAAGTCATTGACTAGGTGTGTCTGTCAACAGGCTTACTTGTATATGAAGATCTGAAACAAGAATTTCTGATTTTGTAAATAAACTCCTGCGGGTATGGTATCCTTCGGTAGCACCCAAGTGAGGCCTCCACAGGCTTGTGGTCCCATCATTATCTAAATACCAAAGAAAGCACAGGTACTTACAATGGGAGGGAAGTGGAAAGGAGTGAAGTGGTTAGTGACGTTTGTCTTAGTCCAGCGTCATTGGACAGCCTAAGATATCGTAGGGAATGTGAGACAAGTACAAATGAATGATGTTTACTGTTAAAACACCATAAACTGGGAGTGACCCAGCAATGGATATGTCAATACATTTAAAACAAATTCTGTCTAAAGACGATTCAAAATAGTGATATACTGAACATATGTAAGTCGTGCAATTCATTTACATATTTAGTTATTTACATTCAAAATACAGTACCATGAGAGCCCAGTCAAAAAAGGCAAAAATGAGTTTTTGTACCTTCTACGCACATCCTACTGTAGCAGCATTAATTGCATTTTCTAGTGTAACTTCAACTATATCTATATACACATCCTACAATAGCGCATTTAGTGTATTCTATTTCAAAAGGAGGAAAGAAAAGCCTTTCTATCAATCTATCGTGCTTCTCCCACTATTTTGGTGTCAAATATTCGAAAGTGTCTACAGCTCCAGACATCAATTTTGGAGACATGGTATGACTTAAGACAAATATGCATCCATGGCGGATTTCTTGGAGCATCCTTTGTTGCAGTACTATCATCACATAAGGTTACTCCAAGTAATCTGTTCATCTTCCTTGTCAAAATGCTGATGCCCGGATAACCATCAAAAAGCATCTCCTGGCATATATCATGACAAGAATAAGAACAATAAGCCACAGAATATGGATGACAAAGTAACACAGAACCTGTTCTTGGGAATTTTCTGTTATCCCAGAATAATTAGGCAAAAAATGAAGTCTTATCTCATACAAGTTACAGAAACAATAACGGCCTCTGAAGCGTAGAATGCAACATTATTTAGGTTGAAGCTACATATGCATAAATCAATTAATGGCAGGAATCCCAAATCAATGAAAAAAGGTTAAGATTTGTACTTACCCCATCCTCAGCAAACACGAAAGCATGTATTCTAGCTGTTGGATCCTCTAGGGTCAGCCGCATTCTATATGTCCCGAGAGGAGAGCAGAACATTTCAGCTTGACATGGCATTGCTGCTACCACTCGAACAACACACTTGAATTTAGCCGTCACCTACAATATATGAATTTACTAAGCAAGTAAGCATCAGTCATGTAAAGAAAAGGTAGAGAGAAGTATGTAACATCAACCAATACATGAAAATATGTCCGAGATAAATATGCCTTTCTAACTTAGCGTAAGTTAAGAGCACAGGTACAAGTGAAGAAAATGCAATATAATACCTCTGAATGGGTGAGGACATCCATTAAAGTAACAAGTGGCACATGATCATAATTAACATCTGTAGGGATAAAGCAAAATTGTTATCCCATAAGAAAAGCTCAAATATATGATAATCATAACTTGTAAAAATCAGAGACTTGACATTGGTATTTGGTGCCATGCAAATGAAATACCTGTAACACATGAAGACCAAGGGAAGCTCCATAAAGGCATTCTTCCCAATTTTGAGCATATCCGCTCATCATACAATCTGGTTCAAGATATAAAATGATAGAAGTTTCAGTTCACTGACCTAATGCATTCAACCATATATTTGAGTCAACTAATTTGACTACCACCTTTGGCGTTCTAGTATGAGATGGTCCTCATTTGGTGTGTATCGAAGCTTTGAAAAAGGGGTAAAAACACCACGCCATAATCCTGCATGCACTTCAAGACGCATGTTGACAAACTTAACCCATTTATCAATGTATAGAAGGGGGAGATGGTTCTTCTCAATGCCTAGATCAAAAGTTATCCTCAAGATGGATCCCACTGAAGGGAAAGTACACAATAACTCTCTTGGCAAAGGCGAAGGTTCCAGTTGTAAAGGAAGTGGATGATTCATTTCATCATCTAACCTGCAGTTCATAAATAAACAAATCAAATTTCTTTTAAAATAATAACAGTGACTAATATATTCTACACAAACATATAAACTAGTTGTAAAATGGCATCTAGCCTAATGGCAATATAGAAGAAAAACTAAAGCCCTTACTAGCATAGGATCAAATTCCAGGTCCTCCCTCCAAGGGTTAAATCCCCAATTTGTATATATACACATTTTTGTTAAAAGCCACTTGCTTGTGTAAAATCAGATGCTAATTACAGAAATAGATGACAAATATACTAATGTCTACTTGTAAATTACTAAATCTGCATCCTGCAAGCACACCTAAAGTTGACAAATAATGTAAAATTACAACAAATTGTGGAGAAGTTATGTTTATTTTTTTTAAAAGAAGTTCTGATGCCAAAAAATTTTAAATCTGAGGACATCTTGTCATCTACAGTTTGATTTCTACTATCCCCCCCCCCCAAAAAAAAAAAAAAACTTAAGTGAACAATTTTAGGAGACTCATAAGGAAGAACACATTTATTTGAAATTTTTGTTTAGATAAAAGTAGACACAGATCCATGTGATTAAAAAATGTAACTCAGCAGCATTTCCTCGGGTGCCTGATTGAGGACACCATGCTTGGATGATAAGCATGTACATTTTGCAAAAAAAGGGTTGAACTAGCAATGTAAAGTATCAACTAATTCAACTCACTTTGCACATATACTGTTTGGCGGGGTATCAGTACCATCCCAAACAAAGACCATCCATTCATCTTTTGCAGCCTCACAGCAATGAAGTACCTAAAGGTGAAAAACATCAAAAAGTACGGAGAAGGATCAGTACCTTGGAAGTTGGAAGAGTAACAATTAAAAGACTCAAATCTTATAGCAAGTTTATAAATCTTAATTATTATACAAGAGTGTTTAAAGCTCACTCATACAAAAACCAGAACTACATATAACTGAATTACCTTGCATGCTAAATCGATGTGATCTCCTTCCTTGATTTCTCTTAACATTGGAAAATTACTGGAATCTACACAGCATATGCAAACCTTAAATATTCACACATCAAAGTTTAGCATCGAAGTAGCAAGCAAGGTGATGGAGTCACCAGAAAACCAAAAACTATAGATACCAGTAAATCAGAAACTCCTCAAACATATACTGATTTCATTAGAGTTAATTCTTGATTGAGCTAAACAAATCCATAAGCACATCAGAAAACTGCAGTCAGCAGGGAACTAAGCAGACTTGAAAGAGTCCCTAAAATATGAAGGTAATATTATGGATATACACTCCTTTCTCAAAGGACCAGAGTAGGAAAGCATTTATACAAGAATAAGAAGTGAACTCCACATGCTTCTTTAAAAGCTAAATGCATGGCCGACACATTTTTGTTAGCATTGCTTTAAAGGAGTCCAACACTCTATCTAGCATGTCATTAGCTTACTCAGTGTATCTCTAGTCATATGTACTTGCCACCTGGCTTACGAGTACACCAAAATCCAGAGGTTTGTGCACTATGCAACTAGTCACTTAATTCCATGCATTCACACCCGCCATGGTCAATAACTTGAGTGAACACACTAAGACATCCTCTGGACAGTTACAAGCAAACACTAGATCCACAAGCAAACACTACAGAACTTGCACAAGCCAAGCAAAACTTAGATTGTTCATCACATCAAGATATTGTAGTCCAGGACAATGGCTGTCACAAATCTCCTTGGTACTCCCAGATAGAGAATTCAGAAATTGATTGAGTGATGTGACTCGATTGTAGTGCCAGAAAGTGTTTATAGGAAGACAGAAACATCAAGACCGGAAAGCATATGGAAGTTACACAAGCACCCAAAAGTCTTTAACTCATAATATTTCCAAACTTTAACCCAGACACAAGACACTCTCAGTAGTGATGAGCAAGAGTTCAATTCCTTGCTCATGCCAAGAATTCAGATTTTTTTAGGGAACTCTTTAGGTAGCATCTAAGTCATTCAACTCTAAAGATGTCACACATACAGAAACAGTAATAGGATAGTAACACAGGATTAAACACTAATTGAGTTCATTCTACCACAAATCACAAGCAACTGCATGCATGTATATAGATGCATGCATGTGCATATTAAGTTTTAGTTTAGACTACATAAATTAAAGATGAATCAACTGCATTCAAGTTATATTGAATGCTGCAATCCTAGAATACCTTCACAAAGCTGAAAATTGACCAGCCATTTTCTGAGCTTGTCTATGAACATTTTGTCCTCATCTTTGGGGTGAAACTTTGAAGAAACTTGATAAGGGACAAAATCATCCCCATCATTCCCTTTATATAAAGCAAAAGAGGAAAACTTTTTGTTGAAAACAGCATTTACTTCCCCAGCATGTGTTTTTACCTACAAAAAATTTAAAAGAAAAAAGCCATAATTTTATCTATACTTGATAAAATTTATTTGCATTCAATGTGATGTAGCAACCAAATGTGCATAGAATTGACGTTCCACATGTTTTCAGTTTTATAATACAAAGTTAATATGCTATTTAAAATAATGAAATTACATGTCTTTCCAAGGATGAATAACTAAAAAAACTAAATTGAGTAATCAATTTTAAAGCATCTTTAGTTTTTACTCTTTAGTACAGGAACAAATGACTATTTTAGAAGATACTTTACTGCACATTTATTTTAAATATTCAACAAAATTTCATCTATGGAATTATATAAAAATTAAGCATTTTTCTTGGATATTGTTAAAGAATAAGGGTTGGACTATTATTGATTATTATTTTGTGTTATTGGGTTAGGCTTATCTTCCTTGTACTTATCTTTATCTTTTCATATAAATATAGAGACAGGGAGACTAACAGGAATGTGTTAGTTATTCCCATTCTTAATTCTCTTATCATCTTCTCTAAAATGGTATCTAGAGTAGGTTAGAGAAACCCTAATCCTAGCTTCCTCTGCCCCAAAAAAAAATCGAAATTCAAAAAAAAAAAAAACTACTTTCCTGGTTCAGAAAGAGCCGATCTACCCACTCCCAAGCTCCAAATTTTTTTTTGTGCACTGTAGAGCACGATTTTGTGGTTTTGAAGGCCGTTTGGGGCGTGCTCTTCACGCCTAACGCTCTGATTCACAGCTAGGAGTGTTGTGGGGGGCTTTTTCAGCAACCAGAGGTGCGACGTCGGCCACAGGGGTGCGACCCAGGGTGATGCAGGTCTCGGTGGTGGAGTTCTTCTGTTTTCTTGAAGTTTTGGCCAGCCAAAGTGTGATTTTCGTGGCTGTCGGTGTTTTTGACGGGATTTTTGGGAATTTTTAATGAGTTTCAGTTGAGCCCAATGACGTTTTCACTTTCCGTGGGTTGGGTCGAAGCTCAACAGGTCTGGTTTTGTGTTGTCCAGCCCCTTTGCTTGTCTTTTGCTTTGGTTTGTTGTTTTGGGTTATTGTCGTTTGGTGTTTTGGAGACAACGGTGTCAATTCCTTAGTGAATTTGAGGTTCTATGCTCTGTTTGAGATGGCGGACGACCATTCCAACTCTAGGTCTAGTAGTTCTGATGAGTAAGAGGTTTCTACGAAGCCTACAGTAATGCCTGAGGTGAATTCTGCTTTTGTTCGAATTACTGACGACAAGTTTGATGGCAAACACTATGCCGAGTGGCACAAAACTATCAAGATGTTTCTTACAAGGATTGAGAAAAAGGATCATCCGACAGATGACCCTCCAAAGTCCCGAGCTACAAGAGACAAGTGGTTGCGGGAGGATAACCGGTTGTTTGGCATAATTAATAAGACCCTTCAGACCTCTGTCAAGCATGTGGTTTCTCATTGCAATACTGTGAAAGAATTGTGGGAGTATATGGAGTTTATTTATTCTGGGAAAGCCAATCTGTCTCGTATTTATGATGTGACACAGCAGTTTCACCAATCGGCACAAAAAGAGAATTCTCTCCAAGGATACTTTACTGAATTTAAGCAGACTTATGAAGAATTGAATGTCCTTCATCCTATTTCTAAAGATGTTAAACATAAGCGTCTACAACGGGAACAGTTAGTAGTTGTAAGTTTTTTGTCTAGCCTGCGTTCCGAGTTTAATGCTGCCCGCGATCAGATTCTGACTAGTTCTGATCATGTGACACTTGTTGATGTGTATTGTCGTCTATTACGGCGTCATCGTGAGCTGCCCTCTGAACCTTCTCCTAAATCTTCAATTGCTTTGGTTAGTAGAAAGGGAGGTAGAGCAAGTAGAGGTGGTGGACGTAGTGGTCGAGGAAGAACTGGTGGGCGTACTGGTGGATGCAATGGTGGTCGTGATAGTACACCGGTTTTTTTGCTATTATTGTGGTGAGGAAGGTCATATTAAGAAAATTTGTTGGAAGTTGCATGGGAAACCCACCCAATCTCAAGGCCAGCGTTATGCTCATGCAGTCACCCAAGAGGATCTCTTACCTTCACCCATCTCTGCTCCTCTGTTACAGGACTTCAAAACTATCACCTTATATGATGCTGACTTTGATCCTTATAATCAATTCCAGGCCTCACAGGGTATTGGCATTTTTTCTACTGCTACCCTTGTTCAGTCATATAATTCCACTGCTTGTCTCACTTCTTCCTCTCACAAGTGGGTCATTGATTCAGGTGCAACAGACCACATGACTAGTAACACAAGTATTCTTTCTTCATTTCAATCTTTTTCTTTCTTAACTAGTGTCACTCTTGCTAATGGTTCTTCTAATCCCGTCATAGAAAGTGGCACCGCCTATCATTCGCCTTCTCTTCCTTTGAATTTTGTTTTGTTTACCTCACTTTCCTTTTAATCTTTTGTCAGTTAGCAAAATTACAAATTCTATGAATTGTGGTGTTCATTTCTTTCCTAAATATTGCTTGTTTCAAGATCATGGGACGGAGAAGGTGATTGGTTGGGGTCGTGAATCTAATGGATTATATGTTCAGGAACCTGCAACTCAAGAGCCACAATCGATTGCTTGTTCCACTTCCATTTCTCTATTTCAGCTTCATTGTCGTCTTGGCCATCCGCCTTTGAAGATTTTGAAGAAATTGTGTCCTACTTTAAAGTCTTCTTTTGTTTTGAATTGTGAGTCGTGTCAGTTTGCCAAACACCATCAAGAAAATTATCCTCCTAGAGTCAATAAACAGGTTAAATGCCTTTTGTTCTTGTTCATTCTGATATTTGGGGGCCTTGTGCCATTGAATCTAAGTCTAGTTTTCGTTACTTTGTTACTTTTGTTGATGATTACTCTCGTGTTACATGGCTTTATTTTATGAGAAATCATTGAGTTATTTACTATATTTCGTGCCTTTTGTGCTGAAGTTCGAACCCAATTTAATGTTACTATCCGCACTCTTAGAAGTAATAATGCTAAAGAATATCTTTCTTCTTCTTGTAAGTCATTTATGACATACCATGGCATTATTCATGAGACATCTTGTGCTGTCACCTCACAACAAAATGGAGTGGTTGAAAGAAAAAACAGACACTTACTTGAAGTTGCTCGTGCACTTTTGTTTCAAATGAAAGTTTCTAAACTTTTTTGGGCTAATGCTGTCTCTAGAGCCTATTACTTAATTAATCGTCTCCCTTCTTCTATCCTTGATGGTCAAATTCCTTATTCTCTTCTCTTTCCCTCTCAGCCTTTATTTGCTCTTCTTCTATAATTTTTGGTTGCACTTGTTTTGTGCAAGATATCCATCCTCAAGTCTCTAAGTTAGATCCTCGTTCTCTTAAGTGTATCTTTCTTGGCTACTCTCGTAGTCAAAAAAGGTATAGATGTTATTTTTCTGATCTGTGTCGCTATCTTGTCTCGACAGATGTCACCTTCTTTGAGACCACTCCTTTCTCTTCAGAGTCATCTCTTTCTCCTTCTTCCTACTAGTGATGACAATGATTTCCTAGTATATCACTTTCCTGTCTCTTCTTCAACTTCTACAGGTTTTACTATTCCTGTGTCTTCTTAGCCTCGTCCCCTTCCTGTTCCCTCCTTCCCTCACCACTATGTTCGGAGCAATCAGCAATCTGTTGTGACCGGTCCTATGGCTCCAGAGCCTCCAAATTCATTTCCTTCTACAGCTCTTTCTTCCTCTTTGGATCCTGCTCCCTCTAAGTCTAGCATTGATCTCCCGATTGCTCTTTAGAAAAGTAAGCGTAGTTGTACCTATCCTATTTCTTCTTTTGTCTCTTATGCTGGTTTATCTAGTACAGCTAAGTCTTTTATAACTTCTCTTAACTCTCTCATTATTCCTACCACTGTCACTGAGGCCTTGTCTCATGAGGGGTGGCATATGGTTATATTCGATGAGATGCATGCTCTTGAACACAATCATACTTGAGATTTGGTTTCTTTACCTATTGGTAAACAGACAATTGGTTGTAAATGGGTTTACACTGTGAAGGTCAATCCTAATGGTTCTATGTCTCGTTTAAAAGCTTGTCTGGTGGCTAAGGGTTATGCTCAGGTTTATGGTATTAATTATTCTGAAACCTTTTCTCCAGTAGCTAAACTTGCTTCTGTTTAGTTGTTTATCTCTCTTGCAGCTACTCACCATTGGCATTTGCATCAGCTGGATGTCAAGAATGCTATTCTCCACGGTGATTTACAGGAAGAGGTGTATATGAAGCAACCACCTGGGTTTGTTGCTCAGAGGGAGAGTGGTGAAGTGTGCAAATTGAAGAAATCATTATACGGCCTTAAACAAGCCCCAAGGGCTTGGTTTGGAAGGTTTAGTCAAGTTGTTTTACAGTTTAGACTTCAAAGAAGTAATTTTGATCACTCGGTCTTCTTTCAACGTTCTCAGGGTGGCTGTATCTTTTTAGTGGTATATGTGGATGACATCATTATTACTGGGAGTGATAAGGTTGGGATCGGAAAAGTCAAAGATGTCCTTCAAACACAGTTTCAAACTAAGGATTTGCGTACATTAAAGTACTTCTTGGGTATTGAAGTGATGAGTAGTAGTAAGAAGGGCATCTTTCTCACCCAAAGAAAGTATGTCCTTAATTTGCTTAAAGAAACTGGTTTTGCTTGGAGCCAAGCCTATAGAAACCCCCATGGTTCCTAATGTCAAACTCTTAGCAGATGATGGAGATGTTCTTTTAGATCCTAAACGATACAGAAAACTGGTGGGTAAGCTTAACTACCTCACAGTCACTCGTCCTGATATTGCTTTCTTTGTCAGTGTGGTTAGTCAGTTTATGTCATCTCCTCAGACCACACATTGGGAGGTTATTCTTCATATGCTGAGATATCTAAAAAGGACCCCAGGTCGTGATGTTTGGTACAAAAATCATGGACATACTACAGTGGAAAGTTTCTCCGATGCTGATTGGGCTGGATCCCCTATAGATAGAAGAGCCACTTCTAGTTAGTGTGTCCTTGTTGGAGGAAATCTTGTTTCTTGGAGTAGTAAAGAGCAAAGTGTTGTAGCTCGATCTAGTGCTAAATCAAAATATCATGCTATGGCCTAAGCTACATGTGAATTGGTGTGGATACATCATCTTCTTGATGAGATTGGATTTAATAGTGCAATGCCTGTGAAATTGCGGTGTGATAATCAAGCTGTCATTTACATTGCTTCTAATACTGTTTTTCATGAAAGAACAAAGCACATTAAGGCTGATTGTCATTTCATGCGTGAAAAGATTCAAGAGGGGCTTGTGTCACTGGACATATGCGGACCGAAAAACAACTCACAGATATCTTCACTAAGGCTCTTAATAAGAATAGAATAGATTATATTTGTAACAAGTTGAACATGATTAACATCTATGCTCCAGCTTGAGGGAGAGTGTTAGAGATACGGGTAGGACTATTATTTATTATTATTTTGTGTTATGGGGTTGGTCTATTTTCCTTGTACTTATATTTATCTTTTCATATAAATATAGAGACAGGAAAACTAACAGGAGTGTGTTAGTTATTCTCATTCTTAATTCTCTTCTCATCTTCTCTAACAGATATTAAGTCAATTAATCATTTAGAAACTACATTTTAAAGTTCTAGTCCCCAAATGAATAGCTGAAACCCTAGTTGTGCTAAAGGAAGACTGAATGTGTTTTTAAGATACTATACCTTTTGTAAATTGTAACTACACAAGATTGAAATTTGAAATTGAACATTGGATTTTATGAGAAATGAGGGTTTTAACACTAATTTATCAGTAATTTTGGGTCTAATTACATTTCAAAGTTGACATTTTGGTAATCAGTTTTGAGCCTTCTTCTGTATAGAGAATATAGAGAATGGTAATTAACATAGAAAAGTTCTACGCAGAAATTTTATTTTCAAATTGTTTTAATAAGTTTCACTACTACGAGCATGCAAGAGTCCTAGATATCAGTAATTTTGGGTCTAATTACATTTCAAAGTTGACATTTTGGTAATCAGTTTTGAGCCTTCTTAATGGTAATTAATATAGAAAAATTCTACGCAGAAATTTTATTTTCAAATTGATTTAATAAGTTTCACTACTATGAGCATGCAAGAGTCCTAGATATCTCTCCTGGTTATTAAGCTTATCGACAAAGCGGTTTGCATATTTTTTATATCTATAAACTAAAAAATTGCTACAAAAGAATTTGACATTTGAGACCATGAATATTTGATTATAATCCTTGTTTGAGGTCTGTGAGCCAGATGCACCAATCAACTAACTATTTTCCTTCTTTCCATCACATGCAACAATTCTGTGTTATACCAATAAAAACTGCATAAATTACCAAATTCTAACCCTGAGCATTTAAAAAATCAGAATTCGCTGTTGCCCTAAAGCATCATGACCTTTTACTTTCATATAATCAACATTTCCAATACAAAAAATAAATATGCATACCCTATTCTTAAACTGCAAATTCTCAATTTCAAACCCAATCCTTTCATGCAGTCAATATAGGCAGGAAAACATTACCTAGTTTACATCAAAACATGAGGAAAATAAAATGCAGATGAAATGGAAAACTGAATTTAAATTTTATCATTTCAAATCCTTACACACTCAGAGTGAGTAAGAATGACAGAGGAAACAGGACATAACCAAAATTTATTTAATAACAAATCTAAATTAATTAATTTGACTAGTTAGAAGTTAGAACTATGCAAATATGTATATAAAATCCAACGCTAGTCCAGAAAAACCACATAAAAAAACATGTCTCTACAGAGGTTACTCTTGGGGTATACCATAACATGGCAAAGCTGAATTACATCTCCACATGCAGCAACATGGGGAAGTCTTTCTGCATTTTCAGCAAAAATGTTGACAGACATCCCCATTTGTTGATTTGTGTCATCAATTATTCTTAGGGTACAGCAGTAATCTGCAGAAATTATTTATGCAGGATAAGCAGTAGTAGCAGGAGATATTTCATGCTAATAACTTGGAGGGGCCTTCAGCCTAGAGTAAAATGATAAACACCTACAACTTTTGAGGTAAGCATTCACTAAAGTTTTGTGAAGCTACACAAAGAAAAAACAACTGCATAAACAGTTTACTAGTAACCCAAAGCAACCATGTTTTGCAACAACTCAAACATGTTGAGCATTACCCACTAGTAGCTCTTTCAGTACTCAGCTGTGAAGCCGAAGTACCTTAATTGTTTGTACTTTGAAGATTCCTATCAAAGTTGCTTAAATAACTCAACTTTGTTTCTTCCACGAAAAAATATCAATTTTTGGCTCCATAACTTGGTTACTGTTATCAATCCGAATCATAATAATGAAACCGGCTCAGAACACACACTTTCACGCAACCATTCGTCATTCTACTACCAGTGAACTAAATGGCAGCCGTAAGCCCGGCCTTTTTTGCATCATTGCCGGTCAAATTCAGTATTACTCGAAGTTCTCTTCCCAAATTACTTTATATATTTAAACAAAAACCCAAACAAACAAACAAACAAACAAACAAACAAACAAACAAACAAAAATCATTAATCTAGTTGCAAAATCTAAAATTTAAGAGCTTTTGAGGACGAAAGATCCAAACTTTGAGGGGGAAGAAGGTTGGACGAGGAAGTTATACCAGTGCCCCTAGTTCGCTTTGGGAAGCCGAACTCGAGGATAACGCCTATAAGGTTCACTTTCTGATTGATAGATGCATAGGCATCTCGTATAGGAAGAAACTTGTAGTCATCCCTACTTCCCATTCTCTCTCTCCCTCTCTCAAGGATGACGACTGTTAAGGTTAGGGTTAGGGTTTAGTGAAAGGAAACAAATTTAAATTGGGGCTAAATTCCAGCAAACCCCTTCAACTTCATTTGCCTTTCTGTGCTTTTGCGTGCCTTTTTTTTTATATATAAAAAATATTTTTTATATATTTTAATATATTTGAATGTATTTTTTAAAAAAACGTCGAAGCACTGAAAAAAAATACAAAAGAAGCTATAATTTTATACTTATAAAAGAAAAACTTTTTTAATAACATAAAAAAATTATTTAAATTTTAAAAAGTATTTTTTTAAAATATTGCATCATAGTACAAAAGAGTTTTTACTTTTTTTTAAATTTTTTTAAAAAAACTCATATAAAAAAGATTTATTTTTAAAAATTCATTCAAATAAATCTTAAAATTCACTAACATGACGTCATGAACTTTTTAAAATATGCTTGCTAGTGAATATTAAAATCAAGTGCATATAAAAAAAAAATTTATAAAAAATTAATATGTATAATTTAATGAGTTTAAGTAATCATATTAATAAGTTTTTTTTTTCTGAGTTTCAATACTTTATTGCATTGAATTATCCAAAATCAACAACTAGGAAATAAACTCGGGTGGGTCTCCCAGCCAAATTCCTAGATTACAATTCCTAGCATAGTTGGCTAGGGAATTTGCCACCTCATTGCAAGATCTAGGGAAAAAGCCACAAGCAAAAGTAGAGAACCAAGAAGCAACGATATTAATGTCACAAATAAAGGATCTATTGTGCGATAGATCCACAGTGCCAAGTTTGAGACCTTGGTAGACATTTTTCGCATCCCCTTCTAAGAACACTTCTCTAAAACCCGTCTCCCATGCGAGAAGCAGGCCTTCTTTAGCAGCAATCAGTTCACCGCAATGAGCATCCACACTCTTGAATTTTTTGGGATTTTGCAGCCATAAATTCCCCATTCCAATCTCGGATAACTATGCCTGTTCCAAAAGAGTGGTCTGCTGAAATATAGCTACATCCACACTAACTTTATAAATGTTAGGCTTCGATTTGTACCATTTGGCTTCTACCCAATGATTAGAATTAGGAACAATGCTACTCGCTCTCCGCTCTCTCTCTGCTCGGTTCTGGTAGGCGCCCGTGCGCTGTGTGCTGGGACCCGGGGGGGGGGGGGGGGGGGCCGCCGTCCAAGACGGCTGCTCCAACCCACTCCATTTTCTTGTTTTTGTTTGTTTGTAGTTGGTTTCTCTCCCTTTTTTGCTCAGATCTGTTTAGATCTTGAGCTTATATCTCCATATTTGTATCTCTTAACGGTAGATCTGGTGCGTTTATCCCCTCTTTTGGGCCTTCTAAACTTTTTGTTTTGGAGTTTTTTGTTTATATCTATGTGGCTCCTTTGTCTTTTATGATTTTATAGGTAGAAGAAAGCTTGGCTCTTTTGTCTTTTAAGATCTTATAAGTAAAAAAAAGCTTCAGATCTTTTGTGGAAAGAGATTCTTTACGTTCTTCAAGCTGCAGCACTTGTAGTATCAGTTTTCATTGTAAAAAATATTTAGTCATTGATAATTTTTGAAAAAAAATAAAACTCCAAATTGTGGTTAGTTCCGAGTGAATAATATATTTATTTCTTTTTCTTAAAACTGTTGTTTTCTTTCCTATTTGTAACTGCCGTTAGGCTTTTTAGAAAATGATATTTCTCTTTTCCGTAAAAAAAAAATGATTAGAATTAGGATCCAAAACTGTTTCATGCGCTTTCTCATACGCTTGTAGTTTAAGCATGGAATAAGAACTAATCTCTGAAGCTATTTTTGAGGATTTTCGTTGCTAAATACAGTTTCGGGCTGACCATACACGCATCCAACACGTAGCTAACATCTGCAGATTAGATTTGGATAAAGGAAGGACAGAACCTATGATTCTATCAAGCCACGAAGGTACAGGAATATCAGTTTCCGTCAGTTGTAAATGACAAGCATTTAGAGCTTCCTTTGTAAATGGATAGTCCGAAGTAATATGTTCAATTGTTTCCTCTGCGCCGCAGAGGTAGCAGCCTTGACTGACATCCATCTCCTTCTGACTTAGACGTTCCCTTGTAGGTAGAATGTTCCTACAAATCCTCCATAGAAAGACTCTGGCTTTTAGGGGGATATTAAGCTTCCAAATCCGTTGCCACATACTCTGCCTGTGTTTCAGCGTATTATAGTCACTGTACCAATGTTCATTCCTCTCTGCCTTCTCTTGTAAAATGTTGTCCTAGGCTAGTCTATAGCCCTATAGATAAAAAGAATACAATACAACTATATAACTGTTATGTGCACAAAACAAGACAAAAAGCTGGTAGCCCTCTCCCCCGGTCTTCATAAAAGATTTTTCTTTTCGCCAATAGCTGCCAAATACTTAACCCCTTTAGACATCATAACTATTTGAGCTAAAAGTACACGAATCATTATCCAAAAAGGGCTTAAATTGAGTAAAATGCACTAGAATGGTAAAAACTAGACTGTTATACCTTTTTTGTTAACAGCTCAAAAGTGTAATTCAGTCAGAAGCCAAAACCATTCTAGTTTCTGCTTTCCACTATCAAACTCGAGTTTCGTCTATCTGAGCCCCAATTCACAAGTTATGAGATTGTTTGCGTACACAAACCATTACTGATTCACAGCTACTTTCAAATTACCAGGTATGTCAAACCAAGCAGAAACAATATATTGAAATCCATTTTAGGCATGGAAGCCATAATAACAAGTGGCATCATATTCAAATGGAAGAGCATGTTCCTTTATCTTGCGCTACAAACACACGAATGGCTTGTCCAAGATGTAAATAACTGGATAATTATCCAGACTATTATTTCAAAAAACTCAGTTCACACTAGACTAAAATAGCTAACAAGGCTTAAGATGAGAATGAAGCATCAATTTTTCTTGGCAATGAACAAGCCCCATATCTGCTCACCGGATGCACCCCTGATCTGCTTTGCCTTCCATCTTTCAACAATTTCATTGTAGTCTTCCTGAAAGTAATTAGTCCAGTAATGAATGCTTCGAAGTTAAGAGAAACGAGTACCTCAAAATAAGTATCACAAAAGTCATATTAAAAACATATAAGGAGAAACCCACCTCAGCGAAGTCACGAATAAAATCTTCCTTCTTGTTCTCAAGGGCATTTAACTCCTGCTGTAGAGTTTTCAAGAACTAAACCACACAGGTAATAAAGCTATTAGAACTCCAGAAGGACAACAAAAATGTAAATGCCAAGCAAAGTAAATCATAGGGTGAGACAAACCATATCAGTTCGATCCTCAGCAATGACATCATCAAATCCAGCATTCTTGAGCATCTGTGGATGATTTAGAATACAACGAACTTGTCAGTCACGTAGAACAAATGTTAACTGGAATAATTTCAGTTGAAACCAAATGGGTAAAAGGGGAGCCAGAAGATGACTCTAATAGTACATGCTACCATACCTGTTCATATGCTTTCATGTCATGGATATAATATCCTCCTTCCTTAATGTACTCAGCAAATTCCAATGATGGACTTGCAGCAGTTTTGCAGTAATCAGTGATTAGAAGTTTACCTCCAGGCTTCAACCACTTGTGAAATGATCGGAATAATGTTGGTTTATCCTGTATTATCCAGAGTAGATTGCAGAAAATAAATGTCAGAAGTAAAAGTAAAGAACCTTCAAGCATGTCAAATAAAAAAATATTAAATTAACTGCAGACATAAAAAGGTGAGGCATTGGCCGACAAAAAGATTCATCAAATTAAAATCTAGAACAGGAGGTACCATCTATCTGAAAACCATATATTTGATGTCACAGGCCAAATATACTTCCCAGATCTCAAGCCAGGGGGCTGCATGAGCTGAAGGGAATTTTGTTTTCAGCTCAGAATATCACATTTGATAATGCAACTCATGGTCGTTTAAATACCCTAGATACTTTCAGTCTCATACACGATACGCCTATGAGGTAACTAAAAGCTAAAGCTTAACTCCGTTAATCAACAAGATAAAATAACAAAAGATGGTTTCTTACTTTGATGTGTAACATGGTGTCACGAGTGTAGATTACATCAAATGTCTTCTCCGGATATGCTTTTTTAGTGCAATCAGCAAATTCAAATTCAACAGAACATTTGAGTCCAATAGCTCGTTCAATAGCAAGAGAGATCATATTTATGGAGAGGTCAATGCCAACAACCTCAACATCAAAATTTTCAGCCATGTAAAAGTCACCTCCCCCAATGCCACAACCAACATCCAGTACTTTCTGACCAGGCTTTAGTCCCAACTTTGCCACAAATTCCTTTGTCGTTTCTGCCCAAGCAATAAGCACGCCCATAGGTTAGAAACATCTACGGTGACTGATACTACAAATAAACTAACGGTGCCTTCAATATTCTGACTAGAAAAAATCCAGCAGTCCAAGAACAAGATATTATCATAATTAGAACAATATTAAGTGACAAAGAAACTACATATTCAGAATGAATATAAGATTTCTTATTTCTTTATGTTCATTGGCCAATCTCCTTCTTGCACGGTTATGCATTCTTTTATGAATCCAAAATCAATCTACCATGTTCCTAAAGGCAAAAGAAGTATCATAAGACCTTGTAGTCATGGAATTAATCATTTCACTGCAAGTCAGTCAGTTATGTATTTCAGTTTTCCTTCACCGTTATAATGATTTGATGTTACCGGTAGAAAGTGCGCATTAAACTTTCATCCACCCCATAGCCTGGGTAATGATAAGGGGAGATCATTCTTGCAGACAGTCAAGAAAGATCATTCTTCCATCTCAATTTAAGAAAAGGAAAAATCTCTAGCTAGGTATAAGGAGAGAAGGAAAATATGAAAACATACCAAATCCTCCTGTGCTCACAAAGCCTTGACCATAAACACGCTCGTATTGTAAAATACCCTTATGATTATACTCAACACTATCTAAGAACTGCTGGAAACCCCTATCATCCTGTGACCTAACTTTTTGCCATATCCAGCAAATCTGTGCAAAAAGATATTATTGTACACATATATTGTCAGTCAATTGAATAAGCTGAAACTAGAGCCAAGAGAAAACAATTAAAAGAAATAGAAACCCAATTTTATTACCTGGTTTTGATTCTTCTTATTACGGACATAAGCTCCAATGCATTTGCAGCCAACGAGAGCAAGTTCAAAGGAGTTACCAGTATCATCACTCATATAGCATTCTTTAAATACCTGCGTGAAAAAAAGGAGAGGAAGGATCAAAACCAAGTTTTGGATAAGGTGCTATTTGCCTTATAAAACATAGATAGCATCTCATCAATGTCATGTATACCCAGAAAGGTAAATGACTGAGAATGAGAGCCTTGTTATAGAGATTATATAAACAGAATTTGGATCTTCTGATATGAGTTTTTACATGACCATGTCATGTGAAGAGATAGATGCTTCGTTTAACCTGAAGGTTCTATCTCCATTAAAAAAAAAGATGATATGACACTCCAAATGAGCCCAAAGTTGATGTCAACCTCATTTTTAATCAAGCAATTTTGATACAGACAATGGGAGAAATGTAACTGCACTTCAAATTACAAACCTTCGTGTAAAATCTGGGTTCCCTGTAGTGAGTTGGGTTGTATTTTCTCTTCGAATCTCCAGATTGGTGGAAACAGGATTCTCTGAAGAATATATACCCACCAACTTTTAACCATTTGACCGTCCTTTCTGCTAAATTCTCAACCTGAAAATCATCAAGGGGAAAATAAAAGCCTTAACAAAAAGAGTAGGGGACAAGGAAGCAGTATTACTATTTCTCCCAATCATTGACAATAATCAATGATGAAACAGAATCTCTGATGATATTAGAATTACTCCTTGGAAAGAAAATGGAAACATTATCCCTGTTTAGTTCCTTCCAGACTGTTGAATTCACGAGTCCCCAACTACCTCATACACCAATAGATGATAGATAGAAAAACATCATTGTCATTGATTGCAAAATGAAAAGACCAAAATCAGAAACAAAGGAATAAAAGAAACTATAACACAGAATCTTTCACAGCTCCAAAATTAACATTGAAATTTTACAACTTGGTTGTTTTCACTTGGAACCATAACCCATTACTTCATACATCCAGTTAACTTCAACAGACCTAAATTGAAAACAAAATCATGAAAATTTTGTATTAAGTTCTCTGAAAACTAAAATAAGCAAAAATTGACCTCTTTATCTGAAAGATACATAAGTAACCAATTTGAGAATATCATATCAACTGATGCTTCAGAAATATTCAAGGACGGAGATGTGACATCAGCACACATAAACTTGACATTCTTGTGGTGTCCATTAATGCTTTCATTCTGCAGAAAGATTATGTGAGATGAGTGATTCAGGTTACTTCACAATGCGTAGAACCAAAATTTTTATTTGACAGGCATCAACCATCAATGTTCAGAATGGCATAAGACTGCACTTACCTTCTTTATTGCACTCTCGATGAAGTCCACAGCAAGCAACTGACCAGCTTTCAGAGCCAATTCTCCTGTAAATCTTCCAATACCTGCTCCAAGCTCTAAAACTGATTTTCCTTCATATGCTGGTAGTAGGGAGAGTACCTATGTAAATAAACATAGATGAGTCACAAAAGCACAGACTCTGACTACCAAAGGAAAGGAAAGAAAGAAAGAAAAGGAGAAAGGAAGGAAAGACAAGGGAAACTGAAAAAGGTACATATAGAAAATTAGCAAGACTCTTATGCTGCTTGTAATATCAACAATGAAACTCGCCCAATAAGACTAATAATTTTAATTCAGAATTATAACCAAAATCACAAGTATGAATACATGAAAAAGAGGGAATTTGCTCCAGCAGCTAAATGAACTCCACAAGAAGCATATTTTACAAAGATGTAAAAAATAAAAATAAGGATCTAAAGCAATGATGAGCCAAAGGATTGGTCACTTTTCCTGAAAAGAAAAAAATAAGACTCCAAGGTGCAGGGAAAATATTGTGAAAACATTGGCGATAAAACAAATCACAATACTACAATAATGTGTTAACAAAAGATTTATATGGACATCACAAAGAATCTATTTGTGGTTTAAAACATGCTCTACCTTACTTTTACAATTGTACTTTCTGTTAAAGCCAACAGATCTTCCTCAGCAAATCTAAGAAAAATCGAGTCTAGGAATGAACATAATTGAGTATTTTTCATGTTTGCCAGGTGTCTATAATATATTTATCTTTCAGGCATATAAATAAAGTACTACAAGAAATTTGGTCAAACTATAATTTAAGTCTAAAAGCATAAGCATCTAAATATCATTGAAACACACATACAATAAGCCAGCGTCATATTTTAAATCATGGTGGTTAGAATGAATATGTACTAAGAAAATATCGCTGTTAAAAATAGTGACAATTTAATGCAGTAGGTCAAACAATTAGAGTTCGTAAGCACAGATTAAAGTGGGTAAAAAAATTACTTGTCATCCAATATTAAGAGTGGCTAATAATTGAACACAGCTGACCATATAAAAAAGGAAAGATATTGACAGTGACCAAGGTCTGCACGCAATTAAGGACAAAAATGGTGCAGCAATACGGATCCGATTTTTTAACTAGCCGGAATCAATAATGATAAAATAACACGATTGATGTTTGTATTCATTTAAGTTGAAAAGCTATTTTCCCCTCATTAGAAACGCCCATCAACTTTTAAGCTTAAAAGAATCAATATTAAAAAGTGGCGGAAAGAAAACAGGAAAAAGAGAAAAGAACTTTATTCTGAATCTTTTACTCACAACGTGACTACAACAATATGACCATTATACAAAAACCATATGCATATAATAAAAATAGATCTGGATCCTCTCTTGTTAGTCAAGTAAAGGAGAAGATGATCCCGTTAGAGAGAAAAAAACACAATAGTATTTAAATTATAATTATTAGATTCTACAACCAATCAGGTGAGTCTTTGCATACCAAGATCCAAATCCAATAAAAATAAAGGTATTATAATTTTCTAATTAATTTGACAACTACAGCTATTATTAATTAATAATTAAAAAGGGAAACTCTCAAAAACTGGGGAGCCACAGTATAGAACCCACAGAAAGGAGCTGAACGAAGCAAACGTTTCAGCTAACATATCAAAATGCAGCAAAGATCAAAACACAGTGAGAGAATGAGGAAACGCACTTCCGGTCTCTCTTCCTTGTCAAGATCGGAAGCTTTGGAATCAAGCATCATGGCCTCGACGGACAAATCCGACGAATGTTCGATCCAATAGGTTTTCTGAACATGGCGCTCATCAACACCTGCCCATTGATCGCACTCGAATCAAAATCCGACTTCCCAGTTCGCGAGAAACCAATAAGTACATGAGATGAGGAAAATGGACTCACCTAGCGCAGCCGGCAGAGAAGCCATGGCAGAAAATGCGATGCGGAAGGAAGAGACGAAGCGAATTTCGCTGAGGCAGGAATGCGGGAGAGAGAGAGGAAGAGTAAGAGAGAGAATCGACGGCTAACTACCCTCAATGGCAAGTCGAGACCTTGAGAAGCTCCTGGATCTTCGGTTCTCTGCTCTGCCTCTCTGCTGCATCAGCTTCCCCCAATTGCCTTGGATGCTTTCTTTGCTTTGGTTTGACCCTCTTTGGTTTCGACCCTCCGTTTATAGATCGAGAACCAACTTTTAAACAAATTAAATTATTTTTTAAAATATATTATAATATTAAAAAAAAAGTGTGGTTTCAATTTGATACCTGACATTTAATTGTGAAAAAAATTTTAAGTGTTCAATAAATAAAATATTTTTATTTATTTATTATTTAATAATAATTATATTAATTTTATAAATTATTATTATTTTTAAAAATTTTAATTTAAATAAATAATAATAATTTAAAAAATTAATATAATTATTATTAAATAAAATAAAATAAAACATTTAAAAATTTATCGTAACTTTGTCATGTGAAAAAAGAAATAATATTTAATTTTAATAAATAATAATTATATAATAAATAATATTAATGTAAATTTTAAATATTATAATATATTTATTGTGTCAAATAATTTATAAGTTATGATTTTAAATTTTCAATGAAAGAAAGTATACAAGTAAGACTTTATAAAAAATTTTCATCTTCATATTATTTTACTTCTTATTTTTATTTAATATTATTTTTCTCTTTTTTAACCTTTTACTTTTTTATTTTTGTATACTTATTATTCTCGTATTTTTTATTTTTATTTTGTTTATGCATTGCATGGGTAATCTTATTACTTTGTTTTATTTGTGAAGAGGGCTTTAGGGCTACCTGTTACTTAGAACTATATTATTCTTATACGTAAAAGAGCATTGAGAAACCTGCTGGGTGTCCAGATCCTCATAATTTATCAATATAATAATTCTCTTAATTACTTTAAAAATAAAATATTAAATATCTTTTAAATTTTTAAAATATTTAATATTTATAATTTTTTATTTAATACTTTATTTTTAATTAATTATGAGAAAAATTAAAAAGATATAATATTACTCTTATATTTTAATTCCTTAATTAGTGCACCCAATACACCTGTTAACAAATATTTTATTTTTGTCAATATTTTAATACTCTAATTAAATGTTAAATATGTACTGATTAATAATTTTATAAAAAATCAACAACTAACGAATGTTCTCATCACAATATCATTACTTGAAAAAAAAAAAAAAAACACCGTAATTCAAATGCTCTCCTCTTTCTGTACCAAAAAACATAAAATGCTCTCCTCTTCTACTCTTATTTGAGAAATTGTTATATACTATTGGTAGTAATGCATATGCATATGCATGAGAATTTATTTTCTCCGATATCATCTCAATCAAATATTGTCAACTGCCAACTAAAAAATTTTGTTCTCTTGGGTCACAAAATTTTGTTTCATCAAGAATATGTTACTAAAATGACAACATTAAAATCAATCATTATTAATTTGAGTGAAAAAAATTTAGATTTTTTTAATGATCAGTTTCAAAATTCAATTTCGTATAAAATAAATATCTTTAAAAAAAATTTCATTTTAATTATTGATGTTATTCTAAAAAATTAATCATTCTTCTAATAAATAAGAAAATTATTTGATAACTCGAAAAAAAAAAAACGACAACATTAGAGACAAGAAAATCGGCATAAGATTTGTGTGGGGGCGAGGGAGTGAGATGAGGCGGGGCGAAGTTTTTAGAAAATGATGAAAGGCGCCAAAAGAGCTCAGAAGTGGTTGTTTGGAAAATGAATCTAATTTGGAATCCATCATAGCAATCGTCCTGCGCCGCGTGGTTTCTGAGGCCCCATCGTACATGAGTCACCACTAGCAACCAATTGGTGAAGGAAAATGATAACATGTTCACTGACCCAACCCAATCACTTCAATCATCAATCACAAAAGCCCAAAGTTTATTTTGGGTCATTTAAAAACATGTTATAAAGAGATTTAGAGTATAAATTAAGTAATTTTTTTTTAATTTGATAAATGGCTTGTTTTTCCCCAAAAAATGATTCGCAACTCGCAAAAAGATGTTAATTTTGTATTTATTTTTAATTATGTATCACTAATATTATTCGTCATTCTGTTTCAACTTTTAGGTGTAATGGTATTATACTTCTAGTAACTCTATTTGAATTTAGGAAAATTTATTTGATTTTTAATTTGCTTGATAAATTCAAATATAGCAACCTGGATACAATTTTAATATTTTTAAGTATAAAATGTATATACCATACATTATTTAAAACTCAGAGTCTGAAGCCATGTAGAAAGTTATAAACATAAGAGTCGTATAAGTCATGTTGATTATTTTTATTTTAAAGTATTATTTCAAAATCATATTTGAGGGAAATAAATTAAAAAAAGAATATTAACTATTCCACTTTCCTCCTTTTTTGTATTTGAATGGATCAAGGAAACAAATTAAAAATTATTATAACACAGCCAACGACAAGCTATGAGTGGCTCATTGATCAAATTTCACTAGGAAAAATAAAAAAAAAATAATAAAATTTTGTTTGTTTCAAATGACATATTATTATTGGTAAAGGTTGGTGGCGGTGAATTATAAAATACGCAAATTAAAAAAAAAATAGTATCCACAAATAATAAATTTTTTAATGAAAAAAATTAAAATTTGTTGTGTCGTGAATCTATTCATTGCAAGTTGGTGATTACATTGGATTCGAATATCATGTTCGTGGGGACCTCTCTATTTCGGATTTGTCCCCTGCACAGAGTGCCCTATGCGCACAAAGTAAAATGTATATTGTGGGGCTGTAGAAAGTAAAAGAATGTGATATGCTTTTCCAAAACTGTGATCTTTGCCTCTTTTCCATGAAACTTTGTCTATTATATGGAAGTGCTGCAAATGTATCATTGCAAGATCAAGTGAGTACAAAGTGCTCCGTTATAACAAAAGCAAGTAAAGGGCAACGCACCTTACAAGGCGTATATAACGTACTCAAATTTTATTAAAAGTGACTATGGTGGAACTTATATTGTGAACAAGATGTAGGCTTCTTTTTTTTTTTTACCAAGATTATTCTCATTGATTAGAACTACCTTATAACTCTAATATTTTTATATTAAAAGTGATAATGATATATTCATTTATATGAGATGTAACTTTTATAAATTAATTTGCAGTGCTCATATCTAGATAATAACTCATTTTCGTTAAGCCAAACACATTATGAGTAAAGAGATAACTTTTAATGTTAGAGGCGCTATTAATTTTTTTATGTAAATTGAATGTTATAAAAAAAAATACATTGCCCAACTAAAATAAACAAGTTGGTATACATTTTCTTTTGGTTACTGAATGGAATTCATTAAACTATAAGAATAAGGACCCAGTAGCATAATTTAAGATCATTTTGAGAATTCTTTTTTTTTTATATTTTGGTTTTTTAATTAAATGTTGACAGCAAACAAGTATCATAATTTTTTTTTAAAATTATTTTTAACTAAATTTTTTTTTGTGAGTTATCAACATTTAATTAAAGGATAAAAACAAAAAATTTAGGGAAGTAAATTCAAAATAAAAGTTTCAAAATCTAAAAGTTGTATCGTCTATTGATATACCCAATTCATAAATCTAGTTATTTTCGAATCTAATTCACATTCTCTGTTCTTGTGTATGAATATAACTTTGTAGTGAGAATCCATGCGCTATTCTTTTTTCTTTTTCTTTTTTGAGAGGATTAAGATGTAACATAGCAACTTTTTCAAGCTATTATATTGGATGAGTTTTTCAAGCTACATTTATGAATTCTTTTATTTCTCTGCTTGTACTATTAAATTAAATTTAAACTTAAATATATGCAGAAGTTACCTTAAATTTATTTTTACAAAGATTCATTCATATATAATTTAATGAATGTTAGGAGTATACATACTTTAAGAAAGAAAAAAAGGCGTAATTATTAATATTTTTAATGAATTATCAAATATTCATTAATTGTTCATTTTTATAATAAATATTTTAAATTCATTAAATACAATAAATAATAAATAAATATTTAAATTATTAATACTCTTAAAAAATGAGTACAAAGTATTTCCTCCGTTCACTTTTATATATTATTTAAGATAATTGCATAATAATTAAGAATGTTATAAATAGTCTTAATTGTAAAAAATTATAATTCAATCATTTCTATTATTTCATTAATATGTTATCTCTTTTTTAATTTCATATACTTCACTAATTTTATTTTCATTAAAATATAATGATAAAATTAAAAAAAATTAAGTCATGTTTCATTAATATTTTCTTCATCTATTTTTATTGTCATTTAAATTTTTTACATAAGAATTTTAAAAAATTTATTAAATAGTCTTAATTGTAGATAAATATAATTCAAAATAAATAAATTACTTTTTTTTACTTCATTAATATTTTCTCTATTCTTTAATTTTACTTATTTCGTTAATTCTCTATTCTTCAATTTTACTTATTTCGCTAATTATCTCTCTATTAAAATATAAGAGTAAAGTTAAAAAAAACTAATTACTGCTTCTTAATATTTTCAAATAATAAGTATTTTTAAATAAGAAAAAATTATCTTACAACAAATAAAAATGAACGAAAGAAATATTTTTAAATGATAAATATTTTAGGATAAAAATATTTTTTTATGACAAAAATGAAAGAAGAGAGTAATATCTAATAATATACTCTTTTCTATTTATTTTTATATGTCATGTAAAAAAAATTTTTTTTAAAATATTTGTTATTTGAAAAAATTAAGGAAGTATTAATTTTTTTAAAATTTTATCTTTATCTTAAAAGAAAATTAAAAAAGTAAGAAAAATTTAAAAGAAAAAAATATTAATAAAGTAAAAAAAATAATTTAATAATATTAAATTATATTTTTATAATTAAAATTATTTAATAATTTTTTAAATTATTGTCCATTTACCTTGAACAATAAATTATTATATATTGAAGTTTTATTTTTTTATTAATTTGAGGAAAAGAACAAGGATTTGAGATCCCGGTGCGGAGGGGCTTTCAAAGGTGAACAATTTCCAATGAGAATCTGAAAATGTTTGCCGACACTTACATCCGTTTCACGTGGACGTCCTCTCTCTCCCCTTTCGTATCTAACAAACTTCAATAATTTAAGCGGTTATTGCTCAGCCGCTACATTTCCTCAATTGAATTTTTATTTTCTTATTTCTCTTATCGTCCCATATTTGCTATGCCAAATAAATAATTTATTTTTTTACCAAAAATATAATAATTTTATTTTTAAAATAAACAATTAAATTATCATTCCCTCAATTGCATTGTCTTTATTTTTTTATTTATTGTTTTAAGTTATTGCATAAACATTAAGAAAGTCTCATTTATAAGATAAAATAACTGTACTTTGATTAAATTATTTTTTATTTAAATATTTAAAATAATAATATTCACTTTATTAATTCTCTCTCATCTCATTAATATGAAAATTTTTAAAAAATTATACTTTTTTAATATTTTAAAATAATAGATGAAACTAAATAAAATTTTTTAATAGGATAGATAATAAGCAATAGAAAAAATATTATTTTAAGAATAAAGATTCTTTTTATTTGTTGAATAATAAGAGAGAGTCTTATTAAAAAAATAAAGGTACAATAAATTTTAAATATAATTAATGAATTCTATAACTTATCATAACATATCATTGTATAATAAAATTTGTATCAAATTATCTTAAACAAAATGATTGAGGAAGGGATGCAAATCCCTTTAGTAGTACAGCAACATCATAAAAGTTTAAACACATAACTTCTATTTTGATGATTCAATTTCCTAGTCACTAATCCATTTCTTTTGACTTCCTTAAGTGTATTTATTGCAAGCCTAAAATTATGAATTTGTTAGGATAAACACAATTAAAGAAATCCTCACAAAACAATTTTTAATAAAGGAAAAATATTTTTTATATTATTATTAATTTATTTTAGTTTAATGTGTTTATAAATTTGCCTGCTTTAAAGTTTTTTTTTTTATTTGAACTTGCTTTGAGGTTTTTTTTATGGTAATTTTTGATTTTTTTTCTTATTTTTTAGATTCTGTTTGTTGAGAATCATTTGTAAATATATGTTGAAAATTTTTGACGTTGAAAAATTCCTGTCTCTCAGGGCAGTTTCTTAATAAAAAAATGTATTTATTTTTTTTATTTTCAGGTTGGAAATTGCCTTCCAAAAAGGCAGTTTTTAATCTATATTTTTTTAAAAATTATATCTTTATAGTTTAGAAACTACTATTTAATAAAGCGGTTTCAAATAGTAAAATATTAAAAAGAAAATTGGAAGCCCCGCAGTGGGCGCGGCTTCAGAGTTACAATTTGAGAAGCTGCTGAATTTTTTTTTTTAAATATGATGCAAAACCTTTTTTTTATTTAATCTTGGAAAAAATGTTGCTAGAGAACGTTTAGAAAAAATTTCTTATTACTTGAAAGCCTTCATGCCTGAGGCGGTTTTTAAATATACTCCAAAATCATTGTATTCTTATAAATAATTATAAAAAAACGTTATTTCAAAAATAAAAAAATTTGCTATTCCGGTACAAAAAAGCCCACAGTTTAAAGTAGTTTAAAGTCAATAGTAATTTTATAACATTATGCATTTATTAAATATAAAATGTGTTATCATGATCTGGCTGATAGCAAATTAGGCTTTACGGGCGCCAATTTTATTTACAGTTCCAGGAGCTTTGTAACTAGAGTCAAGTCAAAATCCGAATGATAATTAGTTTTATATTAAAAGAATGTGACAACGCTTCGAAATTTTTTTTCAAAGTGTTATTGAAACTATAAAAAATTATGAATCCAGTCTATAAAACCGCAGTGCAGATATTTTCAACAAGTTATATTTTTTGAATTTAAATCTTCTATTTCTTTTTTTTATTTTTAATTCTGTCTATTTAATTAAGTGTTAATAAATTAATAAAATATATATATATTTTTAATTAATATTAATTTTTTTAAATATAAATATTTTATAACTAAATTATTAATATTTAATTAAAGAGACAAAATTCGAGACAAAAAAAAAAGAATAGAAGATTTAAATCCCTACTATTTATGCAACAATTTGAAAAATGAGCTCATACGCACACCATAAAATTATTTTATTAATAAAAATGCATATTTTCTTTGGAAAGTTATTATTGTTCAATTGTAAAAAGTAATTATACCATTTATAAGTTTAAAGTCGTTCGTTTTGCATATCTTCGAGTTGTGATTTTCTATACCATGCATAATTTTAAATGTTTAGTGTTTATATAATAAAATTTAAGAAATCTATTTAATTCATTATTATTTTGAGAAATTTTGCCATTTTTTTAATGTAAAGCAAAATTTTTGGTGTAAATATCACATTTTCGTGTAAAATTGTTCATAAAATAAATTAAACTTATTTATTTGTTGATAAACTTTAGGCAAAAAGTAATAATAATATATTTCTTAACATTTTTATTTATGCAAAACAAAAATGAAATTGTGCATAGAAAATTCTCAGTTTCAAACGATTATCACTACAATAGAAAATCAGAAATTGTATTTATCGGAATCCAAAGACTTGTCTCATTAACTATGGTCGTTGAGATTTGTCGACAACAATCGCGATGACAATTACGAGCACAACATTCATATGCATTACCATCGTGGCCGTGAAGCGGCTATAATAATGGAGTACGTACATTGCACGATAAAAGAATCCAAGGATACAAATAATTGAAGGATACAAATAATTGAGGTCGCGTTTGATACGATGAAAAAAAATAATAAAATATTTTTCATTCTCATTCAATTCTTTTTTTTTTTTCTCCCTTAACATGAGTCATGCATGGAAAAGAAAATGGAAGAAGGGGACCATATACACTGATATGTCAATACCGATATCCGTAACCCTTTGTCTTAACTCTCAAGCTGAAAGCAATAGAATCAATTTTTTTTTTTTGAAGTAAAAGGATTTTGTGTTTATCATTTTAAGTTTTTTATTGGATTATTTTAAAGATACACTTTTACATCGATTTAATGTATTTAAAAAATTAATTTTATTAAGTATTTATTCAAATTTTGAACTTAAATAGTCAGCACATTTTAAATTTCAGGAGATAACGTGTTTATAATTCACATATGCAATGTATAGTGTGCGTGATTTTACTTTTGTTTTTTTAAATGTATCAAGTAGTTATTATTATAATTTACTTAAGTTATTCAATTACTTATGTTTCATAAAAATATTCAAAAACTGCTTTTCAAAACTGTTGACGAGTTTTTAATATAATAATATCTATTAAAAGGACTTTTAATACTGAAAGACGTCAATTTACACATGCAATTATGCAAATGACATAAATTACAAGAAATGGATATTTGGATATCAATTTTGTTAGAAAATATTTTCTAATAGTTAAAAAAAGACACAAGTATCTCCTACAAATGCCTCTATTTCTTATAGAGGCAAATTCTAAAAAGCAACTTTTGAAAAAGAGTTTTCCTTTTTTTTTTCACTATAATTGATCAGAAACAAAATCAATGCACTACAATTCAAGCTTGGCAATTGCATGGTGAATGTTTTTTAGAAAGATTTACCAAAATTTTGCAATTATAATTAGTAGAAGTCACTCACAAGAATTAGCTTCTACTTAACCTTACAAAGTGCCAATCACGAGACTTGAAGGCACCACTTTGCAATATGTTCTATTTATAGTCTTACATTTTTTTGAGTTCTAATCTTATTAGAATTCTTCATTGACAAACAATTTGTATGTGTCATTATGAGTTTTTTTTTTAAATTTGTGATATGTCTTAATTTTAGAATAAAATAATTTATCTTCCTCTTAAACTTTTAATTAAAAAAAAATCTCCATAACGATAACTAATTAACTACACTCGTAGTTTAGAAGTACATATGGAAACTTTAGATCTTGGCCTAATGTACATGTTTTTACGTGATTCTGTATCAAAGTGCTACAAAAAACAGCCAGAAAATGCTAAGCGAAGCCCAATGGGGGACGATGGTGTATTCCTGGGCTCTGCCACTGACGATGAAACTTTGGCCCATACAATAAGACTATGTCCAAAGGACTAGTGGCCCATCAAATTTATTTTTTTTCAGACCATTTTAATTTCTTTTTTATTACTAATTTGACATTTTGGATCAACCAAAAAATATTGAGTTCCATTTTTTTTTTAAAAAAAATCTGGTGAGCACATTGCAACTCCTTTCCATTTTCTTCTAAAATCTATGGGGGTTGTGAAAAATTTGCTTTTCCTTGGGTTTGATTATTGTTTCTCTGCAGGTGACAATGGTGCGGGTTTAGAATGTTTTCATGGACTTAGCTGAAAAAAATACCTGTGCCTCCAATTTTTTTTTAATTTTAAAAAAATGCTATTCATCTTGCAATCTGCAAAGTCAAGTGCTTCTTTTATTTTTCCTCCTTCGTTTGACAGTACTATTACTCTATAAGTTGGCACTTCATCAATTGGTGATGTCTTTTCGTAGGAATTACCTGTCCATTGAGCATTGATATATATTTTTTTTTGAAGTCTTTTCTGTGAGAGAGATTGATCCAACAGGTTGATTTGGGTTTGAACATTCCCATGAGTAGTCACAAAGATTCAAGTGGAGAATTATTGATTGGATACATCTCTTGACTTGGGCTTTTTCAAAAAGCATTTGCTCAGATTCTATTTTAACTGTTCAAAAGATTCTTACTTTCATGTGGAAATTCTCTCCAACCCACATTCCATTTATACCATATTAGCTAACGTGTAACAATATGTTTTTCTTGAACAATTTTTAGAGAAAGAAAAAAAAAACATTGTGTAGAGTCATTAAATTATAAGTGAGTTCATATTAAAGCTATTAATAAAATTATGTAACCTCATACAAATTTAAAAGTAAATCTATCTCGGAATTGTATTAAGCATTAAGGAGTTACACTCATTATAGATTTCATAGGCCGAAATGTTAAGCTTACGAATATAAAGAGAGACGCTGAATAAATAAATTCAACAATCTCTCCCTATGTTACTAGTTGATATCATTTGTTAGATTAAGCACTTATCATTGGCCAAAAGTTATAGCTGATATAAAGTTACAATTTTATTTTCTTATAGTGTCTCAAAACCATATCAAGTATTAAAGAATTATACCTATTATAGGTTTCATGAGCTAAGATGTTAAGCTCATAAATCTTACAAGATATGCTGAACAAATAAATTTAACAAATCTAATAACAGAAAGAGAAAGTATAAATTCTTGTCACTGCGATGGTGCATATAGAATCCCTCTTCCAAATTTTACAGAGAAACTAAAAGAACAGGAAGGAGAAGATTTCAATGGAAACATCTTCTACATGTTTAGACTAATGCGAATGCATTAAGGCACGCGCGCAGCGGTTGTACGTACTGTGTAACATAATTAATTGCTTTACCTTATTGCTAAGATATGTGGTGGCCAAGTTGCTCCCTACTAACTCGTCAACATGCTCATTTTGGTTCATCTTCTTTCATCTGCATCTTCTCGTTTGTCTCTCCCGAACTATCCAACGCATGCTTCAATAACAGTCATAAAACCCCAAAAAAGTAAGTCTATAATAGCCTCTTAAGACGACTTTTGGTTTTGGGGGGTGCATTATCATTGCACTAGTAAAATAATGCTGCCAACTTGGTCATGATGGTGATCATTTTGCTTGTGGATGTTTTGGGAGAGCAAGAAGATAGCCTCGTTTGAGATGCGACAGTTACTAGAATGCTATGCAAAATAAGCTTCCAAGGAGATAATGGCATGGGTGTGGTATGAAAATTGGGTGAATCTCTAGACATTGATAACAAGTTTTTTCCTTTTGACTCTTTAAACTTCCCAGTGGCCAAAATCCAAGAATGCCCTAATTATCTTGTATTGAGGTTCTTGTCGTTCATAGTACATGTTTTGGAGCCCTAACTTTCACGTAGTGGATAAGCATGCGTTGGTGTGAAATAGTAGTTGCCGGTATAATGAAACCAAAACGTCCACAAGTTCCTGTTTAAATGAATTGTTAAAATAAGTATCTAAATAAAATAAAAAAAGAAAAATTATTGAGTAGAAAAACTTGAATAGAGGGAGACAAAGAATATGATAATATACTTAAAGTATACACAAAGATAAATTTTAGTGCATCAATATTATCAAGAAAGACGTGCACTGTGTGAGGGTGGGGACATGTCAAATTTATAGTAATGGGGGACGAACTCAAAAACAAATACCGCATGTAAGAAAATTTTTAGGTAAAATACAAATTACCTTTTATCATTTTTAACGAAATTTATATTTTATATATAATATTTAGTTTGTGGCACTTAGCTTGAAAGTATAAAAGTTAAGTTTGTAGTTAAAATTAATGATTTTACACTTTCAACCAAACAGTTAAGTAAGTTATATATTATAAAATGAGTGTTATATAAAAAATGACTCATGTAAGGATGTATATGATATTTGCCGTTGAAGTTAATGATAAATTTAACTTTTATACTTTTTAATTAAACGTGAGAGAAGTTATGTATTAAAAATAAATTTTATATATAAAACATGAAATTTATTGAAATTACAAAGAGTAATATGTATTTTATCAAAAAAATTTAACTTGGAGTATTGAAAAGTGAAGATCCTACCCAAGCTTGTAGTTTTTCCCCTAATATATATATATATTTGCTTGAGCTGAATTTAGAGAAGAAACCAACGTGAATCACACTATAGATATAGTATTCAAATTTTTTTTCAATATGCTTGTCAAAGTTGTGCGAAAGTGGCTTCTATAATATTGCATAAAGTAGCTTTTTAGAGAAAAGTTAATTGGGATTGGAGGCTGCTTAATTTGTCAAGTATTCAAATTTTTTTTCAATATGCTTGTCAAAGTTGTGCGAAAGTGGCTCCTATAATATTGCATAAAGTAGCTTTTTAGAGAAAAGTTAATTGGGATTGGAGGCTGCTTAATTTGTCAAAAGAAATGTGAGGCTGCAGAATTTCTAGGTAGGTTTGATCAAACTTCAACTAATGAATATGATCACCTCGATAACTACTCCTTTGAATAGTATAAGTCTTTAGCCTCTCCTTTTGATCATTTTCCACAGCTGAACTCAGAAAGCTACGGAATGAGGAAGGAAATTCCGGCTTGTAGCTAGAGGGACCCATAAATAAATATACCACTAAGCACCATTTTCATTGATCTTTTGTGGACAAATTAATGCTGTTTGCGTTTCAACTTTCAACGTTCAAGTAGCTAGCAAGGGACATGGCTAAGGCTGCTTGCTAAAGTTGTTTTATATGTCCCTCTTGGATCCAAGTCATGAAACTTTCACTTTCTGAGTGATGCAATAAGATCATCGTCTTATAATAGAAACACGTGGTTCTCCCTTCTCACTATGAAGATATCTGTGAAAAAAATTCTCTCAAATGAAACTGCTGAAGTTAATATGATATTTTTATTTTCCTGAGTTTCTATATATATATATATATATATATATATATATATATATATATATATATATATGTATGTATGACGGAGTTCGTAACTAATTGCTACTTCTAGGCTCCATCTGAGATTGTTATGACTTTTTAAGAAAGATAATTTTGATGAATTATTAATACAAACATATTTATACTATGTATGATATAATGATATATTATTACATCATTAAAATAATTTAATTATAATAAATAAATAATTCCTAAAGAAATAATATAATTTCAATTACATAATGACATATATTTATATGATAGTGTAAAAATGATAAAAAAAATCAAGATTAATTAAATCATAGAATTTAAGAACAACCAACAGTAAAGAGTATTTTCTTGTTAGCTGTTACGTCAATTAGACCAAAGATAAAACAGAGTCCTACTTTGGCAGAGCCCTCAGATTGTATCATGATAAAAGCACAGGCAGCTTCGAAAAACTGGGGCTCCAAAAGCAGGGGTCTCCAAAGCATGCTTAACCAAAACCATAAGCACAAAAAAAAAAATTACTCATGCAACGAATTCCTTGATTCAACTTAATTGATGAGGAAGATGTATTTTTGGGACTCCAAGTGCGTTTATGTAGTCTCATACTCTCATTGTAAAGCTTCATGCTAACAGAATTCCAAATGCAAAAAGAATGCAAACCGTGTTAATTTAGCTTCAATCTGGGGATATCCAAGTGAATTCTCTGCTGCCAATTCGATCGTGGTTTTCTGTATATCAACTTTTCTTCAGCGACGAGAAGGACATGTTGCGTATCTTGTATAAAAACACTTGGATATACAGAGGTCACTTTCTCATCCTACGGAGATGGTCTCTGTATCAGGATCCATATACAGGCTGTAGTTTCAAATTTGAAATGCTCTTTGATGAAGAATGGAGATAATGGAAATTTGTTATAAATTAAGAATGACAATTGAATTTATGAAATTATAAGCTATCAAATCTATCCAAATTTAAATCTAATTCAATCCATTCAATTATAATAATAGATTTAATAAATTTAAATTAATTTTAGTTAATGAATAATTATTGAACCAATTAAAATATTTATTAAATTTAATAAATATATATATATATATATATATATATATATATTTGAATAATATAATATATTTAAACATAAAAAAGTCTAAATACATTTAGTTAAGAATAGATGAATTGAATATTTATTTATTAATAAAATAAATTATAAATAAATTAAATAATTTTAATAATTTTTTAATAAATCTAAAATAAATTATTAATTTATTTTTATCTATTTATTAATGCTTCCATACAAAATACATCAAATTCATTCATTCATTCACCTGACACCCTACTATAAATATGGCAGTATAGTTAAAAATAAGGACGAAAATTGTGGGATTCAAGGAGGTGTCAACGCCATTCAAAGAAATAGTTGATAATGACAGTGATGATGTGGTTACTAGGTCTTCAACATGTCCTGCAGGAGTCATGAATCAAAATCTGAAAAATGAATGGTGAAACCATATAAATGCTTTAAGAATCAAAATACGATGTTACAAATAACAAAGACACAAAGAAAGAGTTGTTAGTTAGTACTCCTCGTTTGATATCTTTATAATTTAGTTTTTGGCTTCGGGCTTAGGCCCGTCCATTTACCAAAAAAATAAAAAAGAAACATATTATGGTTAGTTTTACCTTCAAAAAAAAAAGGAGAGACTATTAATATGGTTAGTGAATCTGGATCAAATTTGTTGCATTATTAATAAAAAATTATATTTGAATTGTTTCTTTTTCTATCTCAATAAAGGTTCAAAACAATTATTTATCATATATATTGGCTAAAAAAATAGACAATATATATAAATAATTATATATGCAAAGCAAAGATGAGAAGCAAACAAACAAGCATTCACCAAACAAACAAACATGTAAGAGAAAAAGAAAAAGGAAGAGCAGAGTAGAGCCTAATACAAACGTGACAAACCCACAAAGCATTGTCTGCGGTACGGCCGACCCAGCACAAGTTAGTGGGAGACAGTCAAAACGTTACCCACACCCCACAACTCTCTCTCTCTCTCTCTCTCTCTCTTTCTTCTCCGTCTCCTTCTCTTTCTCTCTCACAGCATATCCTTCCATCAGAAACAGACAACACTCACCTTGTTTGCTTTCTTCTGCAAAACGCAGTGTCGTGCTTTGTTTTTTCATATATAATACATGGTCGTATAATGTAAGTGTATCTGAGAATCTCTCCAACAATGCCTTCTCTTTCTCTTTCTCTTTCTCTACGTGATTCCGCAATTCCCCCACTCACTAATTCATAATGCTATTTGCTTCTCCCGTACAATTGCGTGCATACTTTTTTATTTTTCGGGTGTTCATATATACACATAAGTGGAGATTAATTAATATATTAGTGTCAAACTTAATATATATATATATGATCGATCTTCTAGAGATGGGGGTTCAAAGATCATATCTCCCAAGCGCATATTCTTTTTATTATACTTTTTATACTCTTTACCCATTTTCTATTAAATTCAGATAAACGGTGTAAAGACTTCATTAGAATTTTGAACATTATGTGTAGGAATTGAACAAATAGACTAGACTATACTAAAAGTAAGCTAAATGTAATATACATTTAGTGCTGTTTCATGTAATGTTTCTTAGAATTTGATCAACTCAGCATTTGGTGAGATTTGTGAGTGTAAACCAGTGATAATTGAAAGGGATATTAATCGAATACTATAGCTAAATTGCATTAGAAAAAAGCAATAATTACTGCTTTGGATAGTTTAGAAAGCTAGGTTAGGAATTGTGGTCAATTATGTGATCGATGTGACTGAGGATAATGCTTCAAAAGAAGCAGTGGTATAACGCTTTTATGATAACTAATAATTACGTAAGGTGTGTGTCATACGATATTGATTAATGCATTCATAATGACGTAATTAAAGTTGTTTCTTAGTGCCCATGGACCCTTACTGAAAGATTTTAATTTGTTCCTTAGAAGTAAGAGAATTGGGATAGGAAGGGGATGGACAGCATGAATAATATAATTGACAAAGTAAAATGAGAATCATTTGGGAGAAGATCAGGGTTTCCGCATGTGTTATTCTGCTGCATGGAGAGATCACTAGCTTCAAACACTTTGTCGTTTTCCCATCCAGCCATTATGCATTTTGGTGATGATTAGTGCTGGTGAGGAAAAGGTTATCAACCCTGCTTGCTAGCTATACATGTTTCCATTAGTTTTTTTTGTCGTTCACACATCTATTGTGTGCTAGTGCATATATAGTCGTTCTCTTTCCCCAAGTTTTCATCAGATTTCTAATTAGTTTATTGTATACGGAATGGAAACAAATGTTTATATGTTAAGATTTTAAGTTCATGATATGTTGTTAAACCTATGCATAGAGCTAGCTTAGGTAGGTTTAGTTAGGGAGAACAACGAAAGTGTGAAAGTGTCCTCCACTACAATTATGTTATGTTATTATTTATTTATTTGGCTATAGGCCCACAATATCTCTGTTTGAAGGCAGATAAATATTAAGCTAAAATATACTCCTTTTAAAGTACGGTGGTATCTCAACTTATTTTATTAAAATTTATTTTGTTTTATTTAATTCTTTTAACGTTTGAATTAAATTAAAAATATTATTTTAACTGTTAATTCAAACGAAACATATGTTACACTTGCACATCACATGACTTTATATTTATAAAAAAAAAGTAAAGTTTTTTTATCATATAACCTCCTAAAGTGTGAATATTTATCACTTAATATGAAATTTAGATTTTTATCACATAATTCTCCTAATAAAATTTGGTTTTATATGTAAATCTATTTAATTTAATTAAAAAATAACTTCAGTATAGTTTAATTAAATATTAGGAGAAATTACTTGATATAAAATAAATTTCAGAGAATAAGTTGAGAAGAGGCTATTTCAATAAAATGAAATGTATTTACCTTAAATATTATTCCTGATCAAAGGAATTCTTCTGCAAGCATAATTTGTTGTCTTTTTTTTAAAAAAAAAAAGAAAATTGACATAAGATTGATTAGATGAAAACGATATTTCATTTGAATTAATTGTTATATCTAACTACTAAAACAATGAGTGCAATTGAATTATATATTATTAATCTGGCTTGCCTTTTAATCCTAGGACACCATTTGGTATATCCATTAATTATATCAGTTGGACTGCTACGATCATCACTTTGGTAATGACGACGTCATGAGTCACTATATGATGATAATGTTTAAATATTCCACAAAAACCTAACTGGGAAACGTGTTTTGTTTAATCTAGGTTTTACAGGACTAATTAAATATACGTCCATTACATATAGATGTTATGTACAATTTCAATGATCAGCTACATATACCGTATCTCATCAGGAAAATGAATGTTTGGAGAAACCAGTTTAGTGCGGAACGCATCTGTATTATTGTCTTTTTATTAGTCTATTATAATTTTGAAACCCCAAATAAAAGGGTAATGTCTTCCAATTTGGTTTAATTAATCACAAGTATATTTATTGCTTCACTTCCATTAAATATACAATTTAATTATAATCTATTGGTTTCACTAGGGGTTTTTGTCCTGGTTATGGAAGAGGTCAATTGCGCGGTTGTGTGGGATATATATTATGTCCAAAAAAAATTGTAGAATTTGAGACCTTTTATCCAATATTGTTGAATTGTTTAGTTATAAAGAGGGTTTTGATCTAATGGGGTTGGCTCATCTAGTGACTTACTATTCATGACAACTGTATGATTTAAGTTTGAATTTTGAGATTATATGTTGGATAGATTATATGTAATTTTACTATAAATCCTTACTAAAATTGATAATTTGTCCTGCTTTTAAAATGAGAAAAATGTCTCATTACCTTAAAACTTTCATGTACCAAAAAACTAAAATTAATTTTTTGATGGTAAAAGCTAAATTAGAACTTTGAATCAAGTTACATTTGGGATTAAAACTTTTGTTTTTAAACATTGCTTTCACATAATACCCTAGAGGCAGTAGTGTTTTTTCTTAAGCACATGCAGACCTGTTCAAAGCGTTCACTCAGTGCAGGGAATGACTAGAGCAATGCCATCAATATATAATGCAGTGTTTGGATTTCTAGACGGTGCAGACTTTGGTTTTTCTTTGCTATAATGATTAGTCTCTAGCATGTAGATTCTATAAACCTAACCATCAATAACTGATACTTCATGGAATCAAAATTTTTCGTGCATGCGCTTCTGTGATGTTCCATCTAGACACGTTGTGTCACTGTATATCTAATATCTCAGAGCAGACAGAGACGTGTATCTAAGATTCGAATGCTATAGCTATAATGTTAACTACTATTCTATCTTAAGATTGATTAGTATTTTGAATTTTGAAGCCATTTTGCAGATTCTTCAATGGGACCATTAATAGTGCAATGCATGACTTTTACATGTTCAGAGGCCTGTGAGAGATGTGGACTACTCATAAAGTGACTGAATCTTGGGGAGTATCTCAAACTCAAGAAAGGTGAATGCTTTGGCACCGTTGTCTACATTTGCTGCGCTGTCTGTACTTACTACTCATTTGATGGAAGATTTTTAAACATTGATGTGATTTTAATTTTTTTTTTAATTTTAAGAACAAATCATCATGTTATGTGGATATATATTTGTGAAATTTGATGTGTGCCATTCTAATATAAGCATAAAAATTTATTTTTTTTAGTTCTTATTTTTTTAATAAATAAATAAAAGTGTATATATTAAATAAGATCACTGATTAATTTGTAAATTTGTATGACAGAACAAGTACTGAATCCTTAGATTATTAAATAATAATAGATCAACTTGCGGTATCTTTTTCTGTCAAAATAGCTCAGTGATAATAAGAATATGAATAAGGGATAAAACACAACACATACCCTCGCAAGGATCAATAAAAATAGAATGATAACAACATTTTAATTCAACAAAAATATCAATAAAAATAGTCATTGATCTTCCAATTCAATACAAAAATGTTATTATTAGATCTTAATTCTGTACTTATTCTCATGCAGGTATCTTAAATGGTAATAAAAAAGAGAGAGAAATTTAATTTTTTTTATATTCATTTTTACTATAAAAAGTAAGTATACGAGGAAGATATCGGATTAAAATATAAAAATAATATAGTTAAATTAAATAGACAAAGACATTTCTATTAATTACTATAAATGAACAATTTTTGTCAACTATTTATGAGAATTTGTCTAACCTTAGACAAGATTAACAATGAATCTTTTGTAAAAATAGATAGTTCTGACAAAACAAAACCCCGTTCTACCAATAGAAGGTAAGATTAAGGCCAAAAATTAAGAAAACAAAGCAAATGAAGAACATCAAGATTGGGACAGCTGAGAGAAATTAATGGGTGGCAACTCTTAGAAGGCAACACTAGAGAAAAATCAGAAGACATTGCAGAGGTAATGCTCTGCGACAAATAATTACTCCAATGCAGATCATGATGGCGCGCCAAGGAGAAAATAATCATACCAGAGCCATAAGTATGTTCTAAATACCTTGGGAGAGATACATGTTGCACCAAATGTCAAAAGTTATTCATGATAAGGTTTGGTATGTAATTACCCAGAAAAAAAAGTTTGGTATGCAAGATTTTGAATAAAAATGATGAAGAAATTCTTATAAATTAGATATATTCCGAATGAAAAGAATTTAGATTTCTTTAAGGATTAACCTTAGTGGTAGTGATTCGATTCTACATGGTACAAACATTCTTAAAAGAGATCCCTGCTTCGACGCATTAGGAGAAGAAATTACATTATGCTTGATGCATTATAGGATGGAAAAGGATTGAGACTGTCAAAAGAATCTAACTATGATTGAGGACTTTCAAGAAAAAGTTAAAATGTCAAGGGGTTTAATCATGTTTTTATATAACTTTAAAATCTACAGACAACGTTTAGTAATGTTTAGTTCCTTAAATTTTAACCAGATAGGAATAATATACGAATAGATTTTTCACAACCATTGCAACTTCTTGTTATATTGTTTTGTGAGTTATTGAATAACAATTCAACCTCATTTTTTTTTTTTGAATGACTCAAATTTTTCACAATTCCATACATAACTTTTATGCAACTATCATTTTTTTTAAACATATTATTCAATATAAAAATAAAGAAAAGAAAATGAATTCAACTATACATAACTTTTTCCAGCAAAGAGTATTCTGTGAAAAGTTCCAAAAGTGAAGCCCATGAGTGTGTACACATTATCCTGGTGTATTTTTTTCATTGAAGGAATAATTCCTATTTACAAATATGGGGCGAGCATCAGAAGGAATCAAATGAAAGGAACAAAAAAGTTCAGAAAATTGAAAAGAACAAAGAAAGTAGAGAGATATTTATGCTTCATAAATGTTCTTTCATTAAAAAAATAGTGACCTAAATTCCATCCAAATAGTAAATAATGCAAACCTTGTTAAGTATTTCCTCTAGTAGACCCAAAGAAAAGCAACTTATTACCAAGAGGTATCATGATTTCAACGAAAAATGCATATATAGTTTTAAAATAAGTGTTTTTTCTTATTCTACATAAGTTAATATAAAATAAATAAATATGTGAGATTAAATTTGATATTATTTTTTATGTACTTATTTTACATTTACTTGTGTTAAATTAAAAAAAAAGCACAACTCTAATAATATACAAAAGTTTCTGGATTTCAACTATGAATAGCAATGGAGAGGCATCTTGACCTCATCCTCTTGAATATGAAGGAGATAGATAGTGGGGGGCTTTAAGTCAGTGAGGCATTCCCAATATTGGACGCAATAATGTAGTGACTGACAAAAATGCACAATGAGCGGTGACATGTTATTGTTCCACTGCACTCCGCCTAAACCCACGCCATTGGCAGCCAAGTCATCTTCCCCATGAAGAAGCTTCCATAAGCTTCCATCTCTCTCTCTCTCTCTCTCTCTCTCTCATATGCTGCTGCTTAATTGTAGGGACTGTGCCATTCAATTCAAACATGTCCTCAATGCTAATTAAGTACTGCTCCGGCATGCAGCTGGCAGCATCACCTCAGCACCATCTCTGCATGATATAAACTTGGAAAATAACTTCACTCCAGAAAAACAAACTTCGAAAAGACAGGTATTTAAGGCCATGTCTGTATGACCATCCTGGTCAAAAGGAGAAAAACAGAGAGATGGGAATGTGATAATTCATTCTACTACAACTTTATTCCCAGTTTCAACTTGATATTTAGAACCACGACGTACTTGTACAAGCTTTTCATTTATTTGCAATAACTGTATAAGTTTAAGTTTTTTTTTTTTTTACTTAAGGTTTATCTATAGCATAAATGTATATAGTTTGTTTTAGTTTGTGAATGTAAGAATTATGCAAATGCTTTTTTTTTTTAATTGAAAGCTACACAAAAAGAATAACCTGTTTTCTTTCCAAAAATTATTTAATACTCAACTATTAAGGTATCTTAGGAACACATACACACAGTATGATGAGTATTACCCAAGCTTCAAAAGAAGATATATTCTTGATTCAATTTCTCACTTTCGTTAACTTTTTTAGCACTAACTTAACACATACAATTACTACTTTTTTAACTGAAAAATCTATCAATAACAAAAATAAAAAAAAATGTCATTACTTAATTAACAAACCAACCTCTGCACTATTGTGGACAGATCTTTAAGGAATGGCTTCAATTTATTGAAGGAGAATTATTATTTTTAGGTCTAACAAAAATTTAGCAATGTAAATTTATTTTTATACTATGTGATGATAAAAAAGTTAGAATTTAAGAAAAAAATTTTAAATAATTATCAAATCTCTCGTTACTGACCATACCTAAGAATGTAATGTCAGTGCTCTTTCAATGGCACTATTTTAACGTCTTAACCAAAAAAAAAAAATTTACATTGTAATCCCCATTGTATTCTGTATCTAGTTTTTCTTTTAAATCTCATTTTACTGTTACAGTCCTAAGCCCTGACAATACTCATATGATGAAGTGATAACAACTCTGCCCCTTTCCCACTCTAAAGGAGCACTCCCCCTCTTGACATTACCTTGTGCAAGTTGTATAGCAACTAGAATTAGTATAAATTACATTGAAGAAGACATTAACTGAATGGGGCAGGGTTTCTTGAGAACATCCCCTCCTAGGCTTCTATTCTAGTTCACAAGGGTTCAAAAAGATGTCATGCAAAGCACCACACAGAAACGAAGACTGAAAAGGAAAGGTGTCACAAAAAGGCAATGTGTGTATAACTAAAAAAGAATATAGATGAAGAAAAGAGGGGGAGAAAAAAAAGGAGGAGAAACTTTGGATTGTGAATGTTGTCCCCCAATATTCCAAAGCAGTCCAAATCAAATCAAACCCCTATCATGTAATGGGGGGGGGGGGTCCCTCCTTGCACTACATTCATGTATTTCCAAAAGCATAAAATATACAGCCCAAGCATCAGCCCTCTTGTAGTATTCCATATTCAGAATGAATCTTGCTCTACAATTTAAATGCTTCTGTCCTCTTCATTATATGGTCATTCCCACAATTTAGGTGAATAGACATATCATTAATTAAGCCATAAAGGAAAAACAACACCTACAAGTAGACTCAAAGCAACGTTAGGCACATACAAATCTTTGTTAATAAGTGATTAGGAAATCTTAAATGTATCACAAGTTAGGCTGAAATGAACTATTTGGGTGAGACTGTGAGAGCATTACCCTCTCATCTCATTTTCTGTATACCTTTTCCTTTGATGTTATTGAGTAGTGCAAGGTAAAAAGTAAAAACAATAGGAAGTTTAAAATATTGGGTAAAAATGATAACGGCACCAATTTCAAACCAAGTTTTATTGCTTTCTTTTCCTTCTTGATTTGATGAGTTATATGGAATCCGAGGACATGTGATTTTAAAATTTAACGAGATAACCATTTTATAAATTAACTACAAACATGATTTTACATTTTCACTAAGCAAGGACAATTCATTCAAAAAGGGCAAAAAAAAAAAGAAAGTAAAATAATAAAAATTCATCAGGGGATTCCTCCTATTCAAATTCTGGTGACGCTTTTCTATTCCATTGAACTTTTCTTCCTGAGGCTCTCCAAGCTTCAACCGAGCTTGCATGGATGCCACATGTAATCTTCAATATCATCCATCATTTCATTCATAGCCCCAACAAGATGTAGTACACGAGGGTTATGGGCAATGCAATCAGCATCCCAAAGATAACACTGCATTCAATTCACGAAGCTCCCTTGGTCAGCATTAAAGGAAGGAATTGAATGAAGAAAAAAGAAGGGAGGGAATGGGGTGGGAAAAGAAAATTCTTGTTGAGAACCAAAACAAGAAGAATTATACTCACCCTGTGCTGAGAATATCAGGATGTACATTGTATTCCTTCGCAAAGACAAATGGGACAATTCCTTGAGGAAGAGCTGCCTGTGTTTTTTGGCAATCACAGATTCCAAACAGGAAAGCAAACAAACTTGTCAACTGTGGTTTCAAATGTTTTGTTCTACAGTTGCAAACACACGAGATAAATTTTCAATATTTAATATTTTGATTCTTTTTTGGTCTCTTTGAGTTTTAAGTTCTGATCTTTTCTTTTATGGGTCCTTCGATTTTCATATGAATGTTACTTGTTCCACAGAACTTGAATCTTTTCTGCAGAAACAAAGATGCCAATGGTACATACTGTGCCAGTAAATCTGAACCAATTAGCAGCTAAAATTAAATAAAGCAATAAAATAACTGATCTTGGGTTCATGGCAGAGCAAGATATGTATATTTTAATGCAGTGGAATTTTTTGAGCTTATGTGATCAATATTGTATTGGTTAGGGTAGAAGGGAGCAAAAGGGAGAGAAGGAGAGAGAGGAATACCTGAACAATGGCAACGTGTAAGAGAACGCCTCTGAGGCCAACAGCAATGGAAGCAGCTGCCATGACAGCTGGACCTGTAAGGAATCTCACGGCCATGGAAAAAGCTGCTACGGAATTTCCACATGCTATGATCCTCGGTTGCAAAGCCATGAACAGACCTGTCATTCACATCAAAAGCATCATAAGCACAAGCAAAGCCAAGGGAGCAAGCACGCCCATCAGTGTCACCACCACCCTAAAACTCACTGTCTGTCAGTCAGTGATCCCTTTGTGAAAGACCTTTCATCATCATCACCAACACTAACATACTCACCCCCCAACACAGGCTTGGCAAAAAGTGATCATAAAAGAGTGAAAAGATTGATAAAGGAACTGGCACATTATCATTACACTATACTGTTTGCTTACTTTGCTTTTTCGCTAGTTATAACACGCTGCTTGCTTGCTTTCTTTCTCAAACAAAGCATTTAATAATAAGAATGATAATCAAAGCTAACATGGAATCAGAAAAGATTTTCTGCTCTCTTTTTCTTTTTCAAGCAAAGAAAGGTCAGAACAATTTGATTTCTACTACTCTTCTTTTAATTTTTATCGCTTCTCACTCTCAGTTAAAGTATTTTGCAAGATAACAAGGAGGATCTGTGTTTATACTGACCAAGACTGAACATGGCCATGCCAAGCCCGGCATCTGACAGTATGGAAATAGATTTTGCTATTATGGCAGGCATTTCAATATTCCACCTGCAAAGGAGCAACACACCCCACCAACCGTAATCAATCAAAATCGAAAACCCCAGAAGCAAGAACGAATTGTACAGACGAAATGTGCAAGATATATAGAGATTTTCCCGGAATTTGTCTGGGAAAGGAAAATACGTACCTGAATGAAACGAGGGACCAACCGAGGCCGAACAGGCTCGAGTAGGTGTTGGGGTTTCTGATAAGTTTTCTCCACACCATAATCAATATAAGCCTTGTCATTACACTCGCTGGAGGCATAGTTTTTGGCTTGCCGTCTCCAACTTTCTCACCTTCATGGTGATTCATTTCCCTGTCTACTCCTCTGTTTCCGAAGCTGAAATCATCCTTGTCGAGGTAGTCCTCTTGAGTGTCTCTATGACCCTCCACTGATTGTCAAACACCGCAGGTAAACAACCGCATAAGAAGAACAGAAAAACCAATAAAAAGAAGATATTAAGATGTAGAAATACAAATTGAAATTAACCAAAAAAAGAACTACCTTTTCCTGGAGATACAGTCAATTTTACTTCTTTCTGATCATGAACTCCATATTCATGGCCACCAAACACATCTGAAACTGGCGAAGCACTTGAACTCCACACAAACATATGAAGGTCTCTGTTCCCATCCTCTGTTTTCTGCTGTGCTTGACCATTAGGCTTCTTGGCATTGGCATTGGCATTAGCAGCAACATTTTTCGAGCCAGTGGGCGAGAACATCCCTGGGTTTGGTGCAGGGTAATGCCCTGTTCCACCAGGCCCTGCATGGTAATGGAACCTTGACTTACCACCCGCTGAACCATCTTCATCGTAATTAGATGGCCTTGGCGTTGGCCCTCTTGATGCCGAGAGCCCATAAACATCAGAGGCACCAAAGTTGGAATTACGCCCACCAGCCATCATAGAATAGAAATCTGTGTGGTTGAAACTAGACCCTCTTGGAGTGGGGTTCCGAGAGGATTGCAGAGAGTATATCTCTGCATTGGTGAGGTTTGAAGGGCGAGGAGTTGTGGAGGAAAGCCCCTGAGACCTTCTCGAGAAGATATCCGATCTCGAAGCATTGGATTTTCTCACAGTGACATGAAGCTTCCCGTCTTCTTTGATTTCAGCTTCGGTTTCTAGTGGTTGCCTTCCATCCAATGACCTGACATCAGATTCCACATGGATGGAGACAATGGTGCCAGCAGTGTCTGGGAACTGCTCAGAGATTAGCAGTCTGGCTCCTCTGTATTCAAACATGAAGAGCATCAAAGTGTACCAAATGATGCACTGGAGGACCACAATTTGGACCATTAGACTCCCTGAGAACTCACCGTACATCCCTTTGAGCAAGGGGATGCCCATAACCAAAGTGTTTGGCAGGGTGGAAATAGAGAATAGAGTTATTGTCCATTCCAAGCAACCCCTTATGCTCACGTTGGTCCAAATAGTAAGAACAACCAAAACGATGATCTTTTGAAGGGTGTCAGCAGCTATGAAGCGGAAGTTCATTTTGTAAGGGTTGTTAGAGGCGATGAAGTGGAAAGAAAGAAGAGGCACTGCAAACAGAGCCACAAACCGGTTGATGCCAGAACATTGGTCAGGGGAGAAGATTTTCCACCATTTCACTGAGCCATAGGCCAATATCATAGCGACGTAAAGTGGCACCATTGCGGTCATGACATGATAGAAATCTGTTGCGGTGATCATTTTTGCTCGGCTCCTGAATAACCCAGATCAGCAAATGCTTTTGAACTGTGAGAAACAAGCAGAGGCAGAGGAGGAAGAGTCTGAAAGGAGTTGATGAAAGAGAGTTGAAGAATAAAAAGGAAGTAGCAGTGGCGGTTGTGGGGGTGGTGGTGGTGGTGATTATGAAAAGAGCTAGGGATATGGGAGAGCATGTGTTTTGGTTTTTGAGGTAGTGGGTAATAAACAGAATACAGCAAATATTTTTTCAGCTTTGAGAGCTGCGAGCAAGCTTGCACTTGCAGTCCCCAAAGCACAACGCAGAGAGGGGATTTTCCCTTTTCTTTAGTTAATTAATTAATTTTTTTCGACTTTGTTTTTATCCTTTTTGTTGTGAGCTGTGTTTGGATTTGGGGTTTGGAGAGGAGTGGGGCTGGTGGTATTTGGAAAACTTGGGTGCGTGGCTCTATCTTCTATGGGGACTTCAATCTGTCACATAAAAGCGTAGAAAAAGCATTTTGGCTTGAGGTGGGTGTATCTCTCCAAGTACTTGTTTTGGAGAGCTTTCTAAGCTTTGCAAACAGCCTCTGCCTCTTGCCTTTATTTTCCTCTCTCTCCAGATCCACTGCTTCTTGCGCATGACTTGTATAGGTCATGTCTCTGCCTAAGTGGCACCCTACTCCTCTCCACTCCCTTTCTTTTTTCTTCTAAATCATGTTTAGTTTTTTTTTTAAAACTAAGAATATCTTTACATAGGTTAATTCATTTAAATTATTCATAAATTTAATTTTTTTAAATTAAAAGTGATAATAGTAATCTCTTTTTTATGATATGCAATTTTTATAAATTAAATTGCAATTATACAAAATAAAAAAAAAGATACATGTTATTTAACAAACTAAAAAAACAGAAAAAAGTGAAAATTGCTTTTGAATAGGAAAATAATCCATTTTGGAAAGAAGACTCCACGCGCTATGATATGGGACACTGAGAAATTGGAGGGGAGAGAGGACAAATGCATGGGGTTGAAGAGGGTAAAAGCCATCACGTGGCACTAAATTGTCCTTTCCCAACCATAATCTGATAGGGCTTGCCACTGCCAAGTGCAAGACCTTCCTTCGGGTTCATTTGGTTCGGTGGGATTTACAGGCCACTCCACGAGTCTTGGTTTTCTAAAGGTGGGTGCAGTGAAATGGAAAGCAACTTCTTCTCATGTTCCATGTTTCTTGGAGTCTAAAAAAAAAATCAAAATCAACTTCAATTGTGTTTAGTCTTAGGAGAAAAAACAATCATGTGTAGTTTCAACTGCTTAAGCTCACAATATATATATAGAGGGTATGCTTTTATGAAAAACAAAGGAGGAGAATGGAAGGTATATATCTTGTTGATTGGGATATAATTCAAATAAGAATAAGAATAAAAAAAAGAAGGAAATGAAAGGTTTTTATTTAACTCTCTAAATTTTTTGTGCTTTATTATATTTTTTTAAGTTCCTTCAAATGAGAATTGAAGATATCTAACCTTACACTTAAAGGTCTTTGTGTGGCTTCCTTCTCATCTTTATAAGGAGTGCTTTTTCTTAAAGAATTAGTTTAGTATGAAAGTAAAAATAAAATAAATTTTTATAACATAAATAACTGTATACAAAGTTCATTGCATAAAATTTTATTTTTATTTTTATTTTTATACTCATATCAAACATACATTAAAAAAATAACGATCTCCAGCGTGTGTTTTTCCTTCTTGGCGGGCTTCGACGCTTCTTGTAATTAACAAAGTCTCAGTTTGTTCTTCCATTTATTTTCTTTCGTAGGAGCTGCCAACAACTCCTCTTCGATGGCAGCTCCAATTAATTTTTCTTGATTTCAATTGTGTCTTCTTTTTTTTTTCTTCTTTTTTTGTCTGGAATCTACCAAATTATGAAGCAAATCAAAGTTTTTATTATTTTGTTAATTTGTTAGGGCAGAATATCCGAAGATTTGGCTTCCCCCATGGATCCTTTCCTAAAATCAAGGAGACAATTTCTCAGGTGTCTCCGCTTTCCAGAGAGTATGTATTAAGGACGCCCTGCATTATTATGTTTTGGTCAACTATTAATGACGATAATCACTTCACTTTTAATTATAGAATTTTCACACTTAAACATTAGAAGGATTACAGGAGCTTAATTTGAATGTTCATTTTTAGTAGGGTATTATAATTTGACCTGTGTGGTCTTGATCTTGGGTGTACTCACTTTTCAATAAAATTTTGTATTTCGCTAGGATAAAAAGAATTTAAGGTATATTTAGAATCATTAAAATTAAAATTAAATTAAATTGAGTTGAATTAAATTAAATTAAATTAAATTAAATTAAATTAAATTGAAAGTCAATTCTTATATTTAGAATACATTATAATTTAAATTAATTTAAAAATTAATTTTTATATTTAAAATATACTAAAAAATAATTGAATTAATTTTATTTTTAAAAAATTACATTTAAAGACATTTATATTTAGCTTAACAATTGAAAATTACTTTAGTTCTCAAATATGTACGGTGGTCATCCTATTCGAAAGGATTTTCTAGCATCTAATAGCTAGTTGATTAATTTTTTGGAAAGAAAATATCAATCCCTGAAAGTAATTTTTTAGGTGATTCTTACCTCTTTTGGATGTTAGGCATATTACCAGCGTCCTCATTAATAATCTTTGAACAACTTATTTTTACTATAATTTTATTCGCTAAATAATATATACGTATGGTGCCTATATTTGATAGGAAAATGTCATTTTTTTGTCATTTTTTTGTACTTTCTTCATATTTTTGTATAAAAAAAAGTAAAAAGAAAATTTTATTTTTTTTCTGTATCTTTTTTTTTATAAAAAAGAAATGTACAAAAAAAGCGTAAAAAAAATAATGTGAGAATAATATTACTTAATTTGATACTATAATTGTAAATTGATATCGGTTTAGAATTCCAATGACTCGGGTCCTCTTGGTCTATTCGGTTAGATATTTCAATCATTTTTCGGTCAAACTTAGTCAAACTCGATGTGACGTAATGATCCAAGTAAAACTCAATCAACATGACAGATTTATTTATTTATTTTAAAATTTTTTATTTTGGCGATTTTTTTACCGTGTAAAATGACTCGGTAAACCAGTCACCAAATTGGGTCGACCTATGAACCATGTTTTACAACTATGTTTGATTTACATACACAATTCTTGAAAATTTAACCAAAAAAAAAAACCTGGTGTCTCCATTTTTTGATTAAAAATTAAAAAACCTGATATATCCATAACAAAAGATAAAACCTTAGTCCTTTATTAAACCCGTGATCAATATGACATTATTATTTATTTTTTCTTTTCTAACCCATGCAAGAATTGCCTTTCCCTTTTCTATTATAATATGAAGTGCTTAATTGGTTTGAATTGGTCTATAAAGATTACTGCTTCTTCCTCTTTGTACGGCTATCAAAGATATTTTTATTTCTGAAAGAGAAATGCTATTTAATTACCCAATGCAATTCGACACGATTTTTTTTTTTTGACATAACCACTGATGTGGTTATATATTTGTGTCACTTATTAAAATAACTTTTTGATATATCATTACTTACATTATATGAAGCCATATTTAATGAACATAAATTGTTATGAAACTGTTCCACGTAACGTACAATTGAAAGAAGTCCTCATTTCTCTTAGAAATTATTAGTTGAAGGTTAGAAACAAATTATGAAATTAAATCTTTTACCCTATAACGAATGCAAAAGAATGCATAACATATATACAATTTAACCAAATGAATCCATAATTTAATTACAGCTTAGTAGAATATGTGGAAATTTGAATAGAAATCTTAAAGTTAAATTGTAATAAAGACTTTCCATTTTACATTCAACAAAAAAAAAGACTTTTCATTATACACAAAAAAACATTTATACTATTTAAAAAAACCATGTTAATTAAATAAACCATGCATAGTTTAATAATTTCAAATATCAATTGCAATGGTTAATATTTATTTTCTGAACAAAAATTATTTTGTGAATGCAATGGTTTTTTTTGGTTTCTCTTAGTAAGTGTCTGTAGCTGACTTACCACTGCTCTGACACTTGTTTGGTTTGTGAATGCAATGGTTAATAAAACTTATTATGATTAAACTGAGAAAATACATTTTTAACAGTTTCCTTGTTTTCTTCTTTTGTAAATTATCTATTGGAGACTTTTCACTTGAATTAAAAAATAATAAATCATTTAGAAATTACTTTAGCGTGTTACCCTAACCCAAGTTTTAATTTTCCTTTTTATTTGTGAAACTCAAGAGACTGAGAAAGAACATGCAGAAAAAGAGGGTTCTGAGCCTGAGTCAGAACTGTTTACTTGAATCTATAACGCTGAGAACCGAATACAATGTTATTTTTTTATAATACACGGTCCAAAAAATACATTTCTGCAATCCATTGGTGGCATTTTTAATCAGATGGTAACGTGTTAAGCTTTTTGCAAATGGCAGAAACAGAAACAAATTAAAGCAAATTGATTGGTACTTTTTAATGAGATAGGGAGAACCAGAGGCATTTGTTAAATGATAATGTCTACGTACGAAAAAGTATTTAAAGGGGAATATTGGTGTGATTTCTGAAGCAGCATATGCTGAGTTCCCATCATTATGTTTCTCCCAATTAGGGTGACCTTTCGTAAAACATCATCATGGTAAAAATCTTACATTACTGATCACCCGAATATTTACAGAATGATGCCCTCTTCCAATATAATGAGCCTCTATGTCAAATTACATGCTCCATTAACCATCTTAGTTAGGTTACATAGAGTAGATTGTATATTATTCTAGAAATTCTACAATTTTAGGAAAATAACTGTGGTACGAGGGAGGTTTCTCTGGTAACGTTTTGTTTTATTAAGACATGATATTCTTTTTATGTGTCATAGTATAATAAATTTATTTATAATTTATATTTTTAATCATAATCAATATATTTGTTTATTTACTAAATTATATATATTTATGAATTTAATTTTAATTTATTTTCTACGTAAAAATATTAAATTATAAAATATTAAATTATTAAAATAATTTAACTATAATAATAATTATTTAAAAAATTAAAATATTAAATAATATATGATTAGATGATAATATAAAAAAAATTTATACTAATAATAAATCAAAATTAAATCATATATTTATTATTGTTTCTTACTAATAACATTACGCCACATCAACAAAGATATTAATATCTATTTAATAAAAAAGGTACGAAAAAAATCTCCTGACATAAGATATATTTTCTCATAAAATAATATTCGTAACGATGCATTTGAAATCTGAAAGTATAAAGTCAATTGATCATGGGCAGTGATCTCAATTGTTTATGTACTAAGATTCAATGTTATATAGCTAAATTAATATTAGACGTAAGCGTTTTCTATGGCGGGATCAATATTCAATTTCAATGAGTGGATTCTAAATTCTAATAATCCGTTTAACTTGAAAATGGAATTGCAAACTCACTACCTTTGTAATGGACATGCATTTAAATTGTCAGATTCATTAATTTGATGAATCATTCAATGGCCTTTCTGAATAAATAGCTACTTTTTCGCATCCATTAACATCTCGTTAGGAACATAAAAAAAAAATATGTTGCTGTAATTTTAAGACTCAGAAGAGTGATTCAACTGTTTTTTCAAAAATATTTTGCCAGGGAATATTAATTATTTTCAATTATTTATGCGTATTAATTACTTGTATTTAAAGAAAAATAAAATAGCACTTAGAGTAATTATATCTATGAAAATATTAGAGGATTATTAAAATTGTTAGAGCAAAATATGATCAATATAAGAAAACACAGAAATGACCATAAATTCATAATAAAATCAGCACTAGCTGTGAAAAGAAAATGTTACCGTAAAGCGCACAACCTTTCCTCTGCTTTTCTTAAATGATTAAACAAAAGAACCACAAACCTTTAATGGCTCTCTCGTGGTAAGGTGCTTATTAGGCTCCTGAAACTTAAAAAAGCAGAAGAACTAATTTTCCTTTTATATATAATTTCCACTTGCATTGATGAAGCGATGACATTATTGATTATTCCAAGTCAAACGTTCTTAGCAATTGTATCTCAGAATGCATAATTTACCCAAATAAAATAGAAAGTAAAACTTATTTGTAATTTTTGAAAAATATATTATTTATTAATTTTATTTGTTAAAAATTAATTTTATCAATTTAATTTCTTAAATTTTGAATTTTTAATAATTTTATTTTTTTGAGTGACCTAAATTAATAAAATTAAAATTAATAAAATAATAAAGTAATAAAATTTATGAAAAATTTAAAAGTTTAGAAATTAAATTAATAAAATTATTTTTTAATAAAAAAATAATAAATAATATATTTTTAAGACTTAAAAATAAATCTTATAGTAAAAATAGATAGATAAATTAAATAATCCTTACCCTAGAAGTGATAACTCAAGCATGCATTGAAGTTAATGATGGAGGCCATAGCCATAGGGGTGAGAGCAGAGAATGAGAGGAAAGGGAGCCAAAGGGGACACTGATTGGCGTGTCAGTCATGGAATTCTTAGATATTCAAAACCCCAAACACCATGCTTGTAGCTGCACGCACTGCAATAGGTTTTTGTGTTTCCTAAGAGCATAAAAGGAATGCATGCATTTGATTTGTTTATTTTAAATTACTGTTCTTCAAACTCTAAAACTTGTTTTGTCTTACTTACCTCTTAGCTAACTCCCACTCGATTCCTTGAATGAATAATATGCATGTAATCTCTCTTGGCCTCACCAAAAAAATAAGAAAAAATATCCTTGGCTCACAAAATTTCGTGCCCTTCAATATTCTAACTGGTTACTAAGAATGGGTAGCTAGCACACCGCCACTAATATAATGGCAGATTACAGATGTTGCAATTTAAAACATGAAATACAGGATCAGCGAGGACATTCCAATGTATCTGACCAAATGGTGGAGTTGGATAAAGGAATTTAAATTTTGGGAATGAAAATCTTTTGGCTGCTAACTAGTATATTATATGGTAAAATATCATCACTTTGCGAAGAGGAGCTAAAACTGTCAGCAGATTTATTGGTAAGAGTAAAATATATAAAGTCTGATGAAACTTTTTCAGTTCACTTTCAGCATCAATTTTTTTAATATTATTATTATTCACTCATTTGTATGTTATATTTATATTGTTAAAAGAATTAATAACCTGAAATTAAAATTAAATTTTTTTAATAATATAATAATATATAATTAAATTATATTCATAAGGTATTGATATAACAGAAATAAATTATATCTCTAAACAGGAGAATTATAATTCGATTATTAAAATTCTCTTATTTTATAAAGAAAGTCATACCATTTAAAATTATATTTTTTTTTCTTTAACTACGGTATCTTTATAAATATTATTATGATATTAACCCTTTAGGTTGGGGGTAATTAAGTAAAACCTTCTCCAAATGACTACTCAATGGATAATATTGTGATACTACTAACCCTTGTGGCTAGAGGTGGTTAGGTAAATCTCTCTCCAAATGGCTACTTAATAATTTAAACACCTAAAATTACAAGTAAAATTTGCTTGGGATTGCAAAAATTACGGTTCGTGAGTCACTTTAACCCATCTCAAGTAATTTGAAAAAAAAATGCAAAAAGATCAAGATGAATGTATAAACATTTTCCCTATAAATAAACACCACATATATGATTAAGCACTGAGCACATCTTCCCTCCACATAAAACCTCATGCTGTGAAGTGCGAGCCCATGTGATATATGTGTGAATACACGAATGCAAATAGACTATGTACATATTTCCTGATTATATATATATATATATATATATATAGACACACACACACACTATATGATGTCAAAAACATGTAAGGAAATCCATCAGGCAAAACAAGCAAGGGAAACGAATTCTTTTGGGAAAGAAAAGCAATTAAGATAAAAAGCTACACATAAAGGTAAAGCTCCTTTCATACAAGCAAGCAGAGGTGTACAACTGCACCCAAAAATGGAGAGAGGATAAACAAGTTGCTAATTTGTTGGGTAATGGGGCATATTTGTGTGGATTCACATCGAATTTCAGACACATTATCCAATATTGACTTTGCTTAGGATTTTGTTTGGGATACTTCTTGCTGAGTCAATTTTTTGTCAACATCACATCCCTTTAACTACAAGCATGTCATTCTATTATTAACTATAAGTTTCTTGCTAAGTCAATTTTATCAACATCACATCCCTCTCAAAACCTCATGCCGTGAACCTATGTGATATATGTATTTTAAATGTGATTGTGGTCATTAATTGCACTTTAACTCTTTTGTTTGAAGTGGAAGAATTGAGAAGAGAGAATTTTGGAGAGCAGAAATGGGTTGAAAAAGTAATTTTCTCCCCTTTAGAGCTGAAAAAAAAATGAGAATGAAAGCAACATCAAGGTGCAAAGAATTTTTGGAAATCAGTTTTATTATTTACATACCATTTGTATACTAATTAATCATGTACAAATTTATGATTAAATATATATATTAATTGCCAATAATCAATTACTAATTCATTTAATCACTCGATACACACAATGTTATTTTAATGTGCAAATAAGATTTTAGTTTGGAAATGGCAATCTGCAATGGTAGACTGAGAGGACCTACAATAACCTCACAGAAATGAGAAAACCCTCAACCTACTAGCCGGATTGGACAGTGACTTATTGAAGCTATAGTCCTCCATGGCTGGGCTCTTTTCGGCCTTCTTGGTGGGGTCATAGTTGATGCAGAGCCCTGATCATGAAAACATGCGTCCAAATGTTCAATGCAAAAAGCCATCCTCTGCAGGCTGCAGCACATGGACCAAGCATGTGTCCTAACGTCGAAGACAAAAGCTGGCCCAGCGCACCTTATCTCACCCTCACACACTTCTCACTTTCACATTGGGCAAACTACAAATAACTCTGCAGAGTTTTAGGCCATGTATGAGGATGGGATTTCAAAGTTCAAATGTCTATGGGCCCCTCTTCTCTACTTCCAATTTTTTCTAAAGTGAATGATTTACAAAATCAATTTTAGTGGATCAAGTTTAGAACTAAATCCTAAATTTCGGTTATTAAATAATGAACTCGTTATCAATTTTATTTCTTACAATCAAAGTCACTGAAAGAAAAAAACAAATTTTTGTTTCATATTTGTCTCTACGTCAAAGCCTCCATCCCTTTCCAAATACGAGTTAATTAAATCAATTTAAATCACTAACCTATTGGGGATTAAATTTGGTTTAGAACTTTACAAAAGCTTGAAGAAATAATATATGTCAGTCATCAACAATTATATTCGTTGACAGGCTCATCAACAAAAGCACACTGAGAACCAGGTGAGTCCCCGTGTATACAAGGAACCAGGTGTTCAGCAACATGTGAAGAAAAACAAACAAACCAGAGGACAGACATTATCCATGAGAAACAAAAATTCTCAACCCTACCAATGCACTACAAATCAACCAGACAGGAATAGGCAGACAGAAATAAATACAAGTTCAGTTTGTTCCTCATGTCTACAGATAAACCTGACCACACCTCACAAAATCGGGTGGTTGAAGGCAGAAGCCACCTTTATGTGCATGAAGCAGCTAAAGAAACACCAGATTCAGATCACAAACCCTTCGAACCAGGAAGATCAATCCACTGCAATTGGATTTCCACTTCACCACATTCCACATTTCGCAGTCTAAGGACAATGTCTTGGACAACCTTGCCATTGTTGTAAGTGACGCAGCTCTCCTCTGCCAGGCAATTTTGCCTGCTTGGTTGTATTCTTGTGATTATAGTACCACTTGGGAGGCCTTCTAAGTTCATCTTCAAGGCTTCTATAAACGATGAAATGTCGCATTCTGCATCTCCCATTTTGTCGTCTTTGCTAAATGTGTCGTGGTCATACACAGTCTGCAATCAGAAAGGATCATCAACCAAGCAGCATTTAATAGTGTAATGAAGACAAATTAATATATCAGAAAATCTCAGAGATAAACATAAGAGGCAAAGAGCAAAAAATATAATAGCTTTAGAGCACGTTGTTTGACCTTGTCATGTGGAAATTACACTTTGATGCAGTGAACACTTCCCACATATTAGAGAGAAAGTTCAGTCTTAGTTCAAGGCAAATTTTCTATCTCCATACCACAACAGTGAACAATATACAAACTTGAGACTAAATTTCAACATTATTTGGAAACCACTCAGTTTGCATTTTCAATTAAAAAAGAATAGAAATATCATGTATGGCATCCAAGAATGCATGGGTCTTGAGATCCAGCACTATATTCAAACGAATGCAAGAATAACACGAAGTTAACACCCAATATCCTGGCTTTATTAGGACCATAACTGAGTAAGGAAGTTTTTATTTTTCCAAACCTGGAGATGAAAGACCCAGGATATGTGAAATGATAAATATTTTGTTGCATTAATTAAAAGCGAGCAGCATCCTTTAACTGAACTGGATCACATTATAGAAGAAGAAGACAGTAACCAATACACTTACCAGTACGAATGGACGATTCGGATCTGTAACAGAAAGTGTAAGGTCTTCATTCCACTCGGGATTAACATCCTTTTTAATTACACGAGTCTTGAGTTTCTGAAAAACAAGTTACGATTGTGCATAAATAGAAGAGATGTGACCTTCAAATACAAAACATTCATTCAAAATTTTCTAGAATATTTCCATTTACACAAGTAATTATGTAAACATCAATTAAAGCATGGGAGAAACAAAGTAGAAGAAACCTTTCAACAAGTTGCAAGATACAATTCCAAAAGTTGCAGGCACATATTAGGGAAAAAAAATAATTAACAAAAACAAAAAAAAATTCTATCACCATCATCAAACAGTATTATATATGTTCAAAGGAAATTTCTACATCATTCCCAATGTTTGGTACTCTTTCATTTTCAACCATTAAATTTTACCTTAAATTTACATAATAACAATAATAATCAAAACTGTAAATTGTGACGTAGACAACATATGGAATTAAGAGCTTAATTCGAAGGCAATCTTTTGTTCAATAAGGGAAAAAACTGTGGAAAGAATAGTTGGCTGGATTTTTCTAATCAATCCTCCAAGATGAATGTAGGCGGAAAATTAAAAATAAGAGTAGTGGTACATTGTGCGGATGATATAATAAAAAAACTGAAATGTGGCTACGTGCGCAGTGGCAATTCCAATTTTCTAAAAGCAATTGCAAACAAAGCAAATCGTAAATTTCCTTTCATATTAAGGAAATAAAAGGATACGCCATTAATTGCATACACCAAGAAGAGTGAAGAGAAAATGCTAATGATGATGAAAAGAAGAAGAAGAAGAAGAAGAAGACAGGAAATGAGATGAGAAGAGATTAGACCTGCTTGCCCATCTTAACGACGACGTATGGATCGCTGGTGCGGACGTCACGAACGGCGAGGTTGACACCGCGCTTGACGCGAATCCTTAGAAGGCCGAGGAGCTCCTCCATCAGTGGACGTCCCTCTGGAGTCTTTGGTGAATCTGCCATTTTGTAATCTCCCTCCCTCTCCCTTTTATATGTATAAAAAATCATAATAATCAAATCAAATTAATTTTATTTTTTAATTAGAAGAAATGAAATCAAAACAAGAGATAATTAAAAAATGGAAAAATATGGGAAAGGGCCCACCTGAATTCAGTTTTTTTTTTTTTCTTGTCCTCTCAGTTTCTGAGGAAGATTTTCGCGGAAAGTTTTGGTTGGCGGTTGGTTGTTTGGCAACTAGGAAAGAGCGGTTGAATCCTGTTGAGGTAGTGGATGCGAGGATGAACGAGAGAGGGAGAGAGGGAGAGAGGGAGAGAGCGAGAGTCCGGGTTGGGATCTGACAAGTTGCCAAGGTTTTATTTTGTAGAAGGGAGAGAGAGATGACCGGGAGATCCGGTTGGCAGTTGGATGGGACCTTGAACGTGTTAGGCGCTGATTTCTGCAAATCCGCAAATGACGCTCCGTTTACGATACCTGTTAGAATTTTTCATGCAACGTGGCGGTGTGTAGTAAAAAATTTGTAGTTGACCGTCTCGTACTACAAATGCATACGAACTGTGTTTTCTTTTTTTTTGACAAACCAATATCAAGGAAGAGAAATTTTGTGTGAATAATATTCTTAACAATCTGAATCATCTATTACCGACATAAAGGAGATTTTTCTCTTTTTAACGTTTAATTTTTATTATTTAAAAAATATTACTAATTAGTAAATATAAATAAAAAAACTAAAATTATAAACACATATATTTTAATAATTATGTTATAATTACAACTATTTTCATTATAAGCACAATAATTTTTTTATAATTATATTTTATAATTTTAATTACTTTTAAATATAGAGAATTATTTTTTTTACATATATTATTATAATTGACTTTAAATATATTTTATTTTTTTTATAAAATTATTTTTATTTAAATAATTTTGTTTATAATAAAATTATAATTAATTAATTTATAAAATAACTATATAAATAACTCATAAAGTATTAATATAGTAAAAATGAGTTATACTCTTAAATATGAGAATTGTGATTAAATTAACGATATTTTTTAATAATTATAAAATTAAATTAATGTCAATTTTTTTAAAAAATTAAAATGATGCTTCTTTTTATGATTTAAGAATTAAATTAATATTAATATTTTTAAAAAAAATTAAAGTAATATCAATATAATTTTTAAATGATCAAATTAAGAGTTTATTTAAAAAAATATATAATTTGAGTTGGTTTGATTTTTTTTTCTTGCATTTTAACTTGGTTCCACATGTCCACTCATTTTGTTCAATGAAAAGACCAAGTTAGACTAAATTTAAAGACTATTTTTATAATATATTATAGAATTATATTTTATGTATACACTATATATATTGTTAAAACTTTTATATGTATATGTGAATAATTATTGATTTATTGAATTAAAATAATTTTAAATTGTTTTGTATATACAAAATTTTAATAATAAAAATATTGTAAGTCATTAGAAGTGAATTAATATTAAGAAATTTAAATAATTAATATGAAATTATAAGTTTAAACGACAAAAATATCATAATCTAATTATATTATAAATCTGCATTTTTTTTTGGTCAGCAAATTTGGCCAAATTTAAAAAATGTAATTCTCTTGTCAGTTGAATAGGAGTAATGAATAAAGCGGGAAGCCGTCTGACAGGCCAAGCCCATGATGTGGCCCAACCCACCTCACCGCAACTTTCCCTCGCTTGCGAATTGATTTGAGCGGTGCAGTTTGTACGGTCACTCACCAATACCCAAACACAGAGTGAGGGTCAGAGAGAGCCATGGAATTGGAACCCTGGGAAGCGCTTGACGTCGACGACTCTGATCTCTTCTCTTTCCTCCGCCCTTGCAAGCGACATCACCCCAATTCGCCGCCCAAAGCCACCCACTCCGCCGCCGCATTGCAGTCGCAGCCAGTTTTTCAACTCAATCTCCGGTCCTCCCCCGAAACCCTAACGAATTCTCAACCCCAACTTCTTTCCCCTCAATCGGAGCCCACCGCCCCCTCACAGCGCCTCATTCCCGGTCCTGCCGGCACCGTTCAGGCCGCGATGCAGCTCAGAGCCCGAGGTGACGGGAGATTACGTGGATCCCCCGAGGAGCCCATTCCCACGCAAGAATTCATAAGGCGAGTCGTTGAAGATGGCCACGAAAATGATCAAGACTTCAACACCAATGCCTGGCTTTGTGCCCTCGACTTTGTTCGTCGAGAAGGTTCTTTATATCAATTTTCCTTGATTTTTTTTTTAATCTTGTTCAATTATTGCCGATTCTGTCAAAGCCATTTTTAAAATTTTTTCAGCATTTGGTTATTTTTATTTTTCTTTTTTTTTTCTTAGGCGTGGTGGATGGTGATTGTGTGGCATTTGTTACACCTTTGAGCTCAATAAAGAAGCATCTCAATAATGGTAGAGTAGCTCGGGTACTACCAATGATTCAGTAGAGAGAATTTTATAGTTATTCACATACCAATGACCACTAAAGCATCCAAGCGAAACCAAGGAAAATAGTCTAATGCTGTTACAGTACCATGTGGACAGTTGTGCTGGGCTTAAATTTCGGAAGTTTTAATTTTATGAGCTCTTCTGATTTGGTTCCTTGCAAACAGGTCGTTGCTGTTATCAAATCGTGCACTCCGAATGGTTTTGGAGATATGATGGTGACCCTGAAGGTATTATTGGCACTGTGATAGCGTGCATTGGGAATTGCGCTTTTGATGTGTCTTTATAACCTTTCTGATGACTGATATGAACATATCTGAGGTACCTGGGTTTGAGTTTTAGGATCCAACAAGTACAATTGGTGCTAGTGTCCACCGTAAAGTATTCACTGAAGGAGAATTTCGGAAGGATGTAACTGTTGGTTCAGTTGTAGTCCTCCAAAAGGTCTGTTACTTGGTCGTTTGTGTCACAGATGTTGAGTTCTTGTCTCTGGTTGAAGTTTTGTTTTCTTTTTCTTCTTGCGTGACAACTTTGAGTTTAGTAACTACATTTGCTTGGTTGAATTAAATTGTTTCCTATTTCAGGTTGCCGTATTTTCTCCCACTCGCTCTTCTTGTTATCTAAATATAACACTGCACAACATAGTGAAGGTATGGGGTCATCTCTGTGTTTGACACTTTACCTAATTCATGACTAATTATCTGGCAAGAAGATATATATATTTTTCAGCATAGAGCACTCGTTTGCAAACAAACCTTAAATAAGTTGAATTGAATGTATATCATTCGTTTTTCTCTTTAGAAACTTCTTGAATCAAAGCTTATGTGCTATGAGCTAAATTGCAACCTACAGGGTGTAGCATTTTGGAATCTATACCACAAATTGACACACTGATGCAGTAGCCTCCCCTCCTTCCCTTTTTCTTTCTCTGAGCATACTTCTCTAAACCACTCGTTGTTGTAATTTTTTTCTGAATCATATGCTCGTAGCTTAGGATTGAATGAGGTTCATTTATATGTTTATTGTTGACTAATATTTGTTTGTGTGCTCATAGCTTGTTTATGTTATACAGGTCTTTTCCAAGGACAGTGGACCTCCATCAGAGCAAATTTGTCCTGCACGTTCAGAGAGACACACTACACCTAGTATAGGTAGATATTTAAAGTTCATATTTAGCAGCAATAAGAATGAAGTTCATTTATTAGGTCCTCTTGTCTTTGCTAGTGGCAATGAGGTGTTTTTTTTTTTTTTTGCCCATTTTGATGCCTAACTGACAATACTGAGTTCTGGAAAATCCATATATGCTCATTAGTTGGCCTTCTTTGCTACAGAAATAAATGAAAAATTACGGATGCATGGCAGTACATTCTCTCTGCCACAGGAAAAAACTGAAGGAATCATGACTAGTCTCAGATTAGATTCAATGTTTAGAGAAGTAGCAGGTATTGATAAGCAAAAGGGGGAAACTTTGGTTTTAGCAAGCTACCACTCTGATAACGCAGACGGCAGAAACCAGAAAGTTGTTTTGGATAGAGAGAACTTGTCGCTGAGACAGGCTAATGCCAGACCTGTGGAAGTAACCTGTGGTGGTGAGCTTGAAAGGGAGATGGAAGACCAATCCAACCCTCCTAAATTGAGTGAAGGAGACAATCCAGCATGGAGTGCTCAACGCAATAGTTCTTCAACAGACTCGGTTCATATATCTGATGGTCACTTAGAAAGGCAGAGGGAGATCTTAAATCCAAAAAGTTCAATTCCACATTGGACAGAGGAACAGCTGGATGAGCTTTTAGCATCTGACTAAGGTAATAATTTCCGTTTGTTAGAGCAAAAGAAAATACAAGATGATGCTGATATACGGGGTTTACATGTATATCTGTAATGGACCATTTGCAATTTTTGGCAGACTAGGGTAACTGTATCTGCGTTTTATGTAAATATCCACAGGAATAATTCATGGTTAAATACTGGCTCGTCGTTGATTCTATGCAGGGATTGCTGCTCGTGTTTGTTTTTGTCTGCCAATGTTAGTCATGCTGGGTCATTTATGGACCTAGTTACGGTAGATATTTGTAAAGCACTAGCTTAGCTTCCCGCGTGAATCTGTTTGGAATTACATTGTCCTATTCCGGTTCAAAAATTTTGTTGAACAACTATAATTGATTAATAGTAGTTACGCACCCCTTAGTACTTACCCACAAAAGAAAAAAAAATGCTACTTTGCTTTTCCGCTATTGATGTATGAAATGAATTCTCAGTCAATGGCAAAAACGAAATAGTTTTCTTTTCTGTTTCTGTCAAAAGGGTTGTGGTGTCATCGTGATTCAATTAAATTAGAGAAGGAGTAATGAATGTTGATTTAACTGATAAAATTAAATTATATATTTAAATTGTATATTTTTAAAGATTTTAAGTTTGATTTTTCTTATAGTCTCATTAGTAGGTAATTTGTAAATATTACTGTAAACTCTTGTTAAAGCTTATCATATACCTTGACTTTAGAATGAAATAGCTTTCTCTCTTCTTAGACTTTCCTACTAGACTTTCCTACCAATAAAAAAAATATTCTTGTTCTCCTGTACTTACCAGACATTCCCGTCCAAAGCACTTTTGTGGGAGATCAGCAGAAGAACTGTATCACATCTCACAAGAATGCGTTACAAGCGACAGTGATATGGTTATCTGGTTCCAATTCTGATGATTCCAACGTTGTGTGTATTGAAAGACAATAACTTTTAACTCTGACAATTTTCTTTTGCCATTGTACTCTTGCATAGATGTGATATAATTCATCGTATTTCCTGATGTATTTATGTTGTGTGGCTTTGTGGGTAGTTCTTCCTTGAAGTGCTTCCGTTGGGCAAAGATTAAAAACCACTGATAGTACAATCTAATTTTATTTTTAAAGAAAATTGCAAAGCTGTATACCGAGCTATAGCCATAAGCACTATGCCTCACTTCACTGATATATTACAATCCGAATGTATTTACCTAAGGAGCAAAATTGGGCCTCATTCTGGCATTAACACGTTACTAGTGTCATAGCACCTGATAACAGTACTTGAGGTTAAGCAATACATGCTTTCCAAGACCAAAAAAAAAAAAAAAAGAGCAATACATGCTTTCCATGTCTAGATTGGCTTGCCATGAAGGGCAAAGAATCATTATCATTTTGCAGAAACCACATGCAGATTACTCCTGTATTGACAATTGTAAGTAGAAATGCACACAGATCATCTCAATGTCTAAACAGGTCACCAGCATCATCATTCTGGGGTGTTCGGCGGACAAAGACCAATTCCTCAGCCCTCAAATCTTGTGTTCACAATAATATTCCTACTGGAATAGCTTCCTCAGCCTTTCAGCAGCTAAAGCTGCCCTTTTGTTGGTCGGCTCAAGTACAAGGGCATATTTAAAATCTGCAAAGCAAAATTCTTATCAGCCCACGATTTGGAAATTCAGAAATTTTCATAGGAAAATAAGAATAATAAAATACGTAGTTCTCTAATACTTGGGCAATTTGACAGTACAGCCCCAAATTTCATCAGAGATAATTTGAATTATACAGGTTGGGACAGTCCAATCTTCAGTAGAACATAATGCTTGAATCTCCATCTCAAATTAAAAGAACCTTAAGTACTATACTTTTAAAGAGTCTGAATTTTGAAATACTTAACTCACATAAACCCAAAAAATCAGCTAAATATGGGCATTAGGCTAAATTAAATCCCTTCCTTCACCTATAAGGGGTGGGGGAGAGGTCATGGATATGAAACCCACTATTTCTGACAGAATCACTTTAAGTTATACTTTTATTTTGGAGAATTTTAGTTAAGGACCAATCTGTGCACAACTCTACAAAAAGGGAAACCACTTGTGTGACTGTAGTGGTTAATAGGTTCTTTTTTTCTGAACAATAGTAAAGATTGGTCCTTTATTCTAATTTCTCCTTGTATTTTCTGATAGAGATCTTACCATCAATTGCATCCTTATAGTAGCCTAGCATCTCTCTTGCTGTACCTCTACGAAAATAGGCCTTCACATTCTGAGGAAAACAAATATAATGAAGGGATGTTACTGTAAAATGCTCACGGCTAACACACTCCAGGAAATATACAATAGGCAGGAATCAGAACAAGTTAGATGGAGCTTCAAATGAAGCGTACAGATTACCCAGAAACAATAATAGCATTTCCCTGTATTTTTCCCATGAATTTCCATGGGTGAAGAATCATTGCTAGAAATCTCTTCCTTTCTTTCTCCTTTTTTCTCCTTATTTATATTATTCTCGTTGGAGCAAAGTAGAGATTTTATAAATCCAAGGATGTAAACTTTGGCACCCAATTACACAACTGGAAATGTACAATTACATATAACAATTTTGATTTAGTATGCCAAAGCATTGCACTTTCATTACCAAGCCTTGATTTTCATTAGCCATGCATATTTCCAATAAAGACGAGCTTTTGTCATAGTCTACAATGACAAAACCATCAGTCACCATGGTAGCATAAACTTAGTACAAAGTTCGTTGAAGACAGAAGTCACCTTTTTGTCAAGGTTAATTGCTTTTGTACAATCTGCCTCAGCTTGGAGATAACTGCACGAGCAGAGAGAACAATGTCAAGATATTTGCAAGACACTTTTAAGGAGTAAACTTGCAAGAATGAAACACTACCTCCCAAGTTCTAAATATGCTTGAGCCCGGTTACTGTAGTATGTTGCATTATTGCCACTAAGTTTGATAGCTTCTGTATAAAATCCAATTGCTTTCTGCCACTGCTTATCTTTGTAGGCTTGATTTCCCTGAATCATTAAGTGAAGAACCAAAAGAAAAAGGGAGTAAGGAAAAGAACACAAAACAAAAGTGAGAATTAATGATCAAAATATCAGATGCAACTCAATAAGAATCCAGAGAAATGCTTATGAAAACCATATCTAATGTTCAACAATTAAATAAAGAAACTAAGCATACAACCATATGCAAGCGTAGTAGTGGTGACAGATATCGACATCACAGTATTTATAATGGACTCAAGGCTGCAAAAGATTAATGTCAAATTATCAAGATTGCTGAAAGGAACTAGACACAAAATATAGAACAGTTTATAATAGTTGCAGATTTGCTGGGAACAGTTACATCAATCCAATTCCACCAAAACTTAATACCCCAATGCCAAATCTCATACTGTATAGGCTAAAATTATAACACCGAAAGAACTTTTGTGTCAAATCAATGTTTGACATTTATGGACCAGTGAAAGCTCACTTTCAGTTTACATAGTTCTGGCACACACAGTCATCATAAAGACACCAAAGATAATTTTAACCCAAGTACAAAGTTTGACATACTGGAAAAAGCTAATAACACCAATATTAGAATTCATGACATACTTGCCATGCAACCGTCTCCATGCAAGACAGTGAGAGAAGAGAAGGAATAATATATGCTAAGCAGCTAGCCATAACTGCAACGCTTATACCAAAAGAATGATGTAAAATATTCATAAATTATAATCATACATCAATATTAGATGAAATATACACATCCACCACAAAGATAGGAAAACAAACAAACATGATGCACAAACCCAACAGAAAATTGCTTATTGCCTAGAAGTTCAAGGGTTATAAATGAAAGACAATTTATAATTGATAACAGCTCACTTTTTAACATCATTTATGATTTAGAAGTAAAACTATGCCAGTTATATTGCAAAATTACAACTAAATGCATCTAAGTGCTGAATTTATCCAATGTCAAAACAGCAATACCTTCTCTTTGGCATTTTCAGCGGATTGTTCCTGACTGACAACATTTCTTGATGATTTAGTTTTGGCAGAACCATCAGCCTGTTCTTGAAGAGCTGTATACATGGTCTGTAGTGTGTCCAGTAGAAAGCGATCACCACCATGCCGAGCTATCAAGGACACTGAAACAGGACATTTGTCATAAAATCCTAATGGTATTGTGACCTGAAAGGACAAATCAGCAGAATATGGATGAAAGATGCATAAAGGTATAATTCTATCACTACTAATGATCAAACAGCCTAAATGCTATATTGATTTAGGAAAAAAAAATTCCATAAAAACTAAAATCTATATCTATAGATATGCAGACATTGTCGAAAAAAGCACCAGATAACATTATGCAAGTTTCATGAGAGAGTTTACCTGACAGCAACCTGACATGCTAGCAATACTTAGCAGACCAAATTTACGGCTCTGATAGTCCTCTGATAGAATCTCCTTCCCACCCAATTTGGGAGGAGGATCAGCTACAGTAGGTATCACCAAAACTCCTTCATCCTTAAAGGCATAAAAATGTATGAAACTCCACACAATAATGATATCTTGATCAGAATCTACTTTTTCATAGAAAAAGAAAATTTATTAGGATTAGAATCAATGTTTAGTCCCCATTCTTTTGAAAATTTATTAGGATTAGAATATACGTTCAGGAACTTGTTTACAAAAGGTTTCTGCTCATTCAATGTAAATGTTTTGGTGATTATTCACTGTAAGCTTGTTGAAATTCAGTACACCTGTTAACACTTGAACAATCACACATTAAAATCCCACTATGCACCCTCTTCATCTATGAATATACTCTTCTCTAATTATTTTACAAAAAAGTTATTGACACTCCATCAGGTAACAATTTTATTGCACTTTATAACACAGTAAGATAACAACAACACTTTTAAGATAAAATATTTTAAAAGATGCAAGCTGTTATTGAAATGAGACAGCATGAAGACTGACTTTAAATCAGAAAGATTTATGAGAAGTAGGACACATAGTGGTGTAAAATCATTACCTTCAAAAGCGAATTGACAGCAGCACGCATCTCACTTCTAACAGCTTTACAGTTTTCAATCTCTACATCAGACACTTCAAGCTTTTCATGCAATTGCGCTGAGACAGCTGGATGAAAATCAGGCTTTACTGTGTTGATCCACTCCTCATGCGCAAGTCTGAATTCATGTCTGTACAAATAGATTGATAAAAGAACCACAGTATTATTAAAGACATCCACAGGTGATCATAGTGCACAACAAATATAAATTTATGTACACCCCAAAGGAGGAACAAGACAAATTGAAAAGAGAAGTTATGATATAATGACATGGTTAGCAGTGATTAGAACAAACATAATTGCAAAACTGTTGAAGGAAAAACAGCACAACTCTAAAAAGGACCAAATGACAAGCAAGAACTCAAATAACTGTTTGAAAAGCATCCCATTCTTGCCCATCCAGTGTTTACCATAAAATTACATATTATAATAATATTTCAATATCACAAAGAAACTGACTAACCTTTGTAGAAATTGCATAATGTTGCCAAGTAATTTCAATGGAGAAGCTTTCAGTTCACCATTTGTTTTCTGACCGGAGAGCTCTTTCAAGCTAGGAACTTTAGAACTTAAATAGTCCTCAACATTTATATGCTTCAATACTTGCCCTGAAGACAATTGATGGTTGAGCAAGAATTAATTGAGTGTAATTCACATGCAAAGCTATAGTTAGTTAAAAATAAACACAAAAAAGGAGGCAACTAAAGCTTTTAATGATGACCAAAACAATAGGGATTATATCTAATTCCAAAGCACACAGCAAAAGAACATACTTCCGAAAAGCTTCTCAGTGGATTTGATCACCACCTGAGAACTCCTGTCAAGAGGAACATTTAGATGTTGAAAACAATCATCAGCTATAATTATTTTCCGAGGACTGCGTTGAATTGCAAATGGTGCTTGCAAAAGTATATGGCCAACACGGCGCAAAATAATAGGATCCTTTGCAAACCAACCTGCAAAAGGCATTTCAGAGTTAACAAGAACTATAAAAAATGAAGCAGATAGCATAGTAGTAGCATCTGTATACAAAAATCATGACACTGCCCACAACTAACAAGATAAACCAAAGGGTAAAATAAATGCCAGGTGCAAATACCACATACAGATATGGGAGCAATTCATGAAGACTAAACCCAACCCCCCCCCAAAAGAAAAAATATAACATCATACAGTGAAGTATACAAAAACAAATAACTATATAAAGAAATCTAGAAGTAAATAGATTCCAAGAGAACATATGTTTTCTTATCTGCTTGATGTTTAGACCATAGAAATATACTAACCATTCAAATATTCAAATAATATAAAACAAATCAGCCACTTAGCCACACAAGTTCATAAATCAAACCAGAATAAATAATTGAATCCATACCAACAGTGTCCAGACTTGTTGAAACAGGTATAATTCCCATGTGAGAAACAGCACCATATGAAGGTCGAAATCCTAGAATGCCACAAAATCCAGCAGGTACTCTCACCCCTCCGACAGTATCAATACCTGTTACATACGATGGTGCGATAGTATCAAAAACATACTCACATGTCAGCATATGGTGATATTAAACCAAAAATTGTAAATAAATAAAAATTAAACTTTTTTTTTAAAGAATTGAATGATAATTTCTTAGGGTGATGTGGCAACAAAAATGTACATGAAACCATGATTTAAAAATTACAGCTACACGTCCATTATTGTCTTAATCCACACAACATGTCAAAGCATGGATATTGTATTTCCAATCAACAAAAGTGTTGACACAGTTAAACAATCAAAAGTCTGGATTTTCCATAAGCTTTAAACACCATAACATCACCATAAAGGAACCATGTCATAATATGCCAGAAAGTCCACACATAATGCTACTGCAGAGTGGCTCTAAATACCAAATGCCATCAGTGAATTCCATTTTACGAGAACTTGGTCAGTTGATGCTCCATGCCCCCAACTTATGTGACTCAAGAATCTCTAACACACTGAATGTGCGACCAATTATATGCCCTTTGGCCATGACCATAATACATCCCTCTAATGAGTCTCTTGTATCCTTGCTTCTAAAGACAAATTGAGAAACAGAGGCATGCACCAAGAAGAAAACTAGACAACACTCTTGGTGATAATAAGCTGAAAGCTCAGCTCCCAAGAAGAGATAATGGCTAATCCTTCCAACCAACCAACCAACCATCCATCCATTAGATTTCTCACTGATCAAATTCAGTGTGTCAACAACCTCAAACAGATATCTCTTTTGCTATCATCCTATGCGATGTAAATTATATGACAGCCATGGTCATGATCCATTGCTTTGCCCATGAGCAAAACTGGCCAGAGCATAGTTGGCATCAATTCTACTACCATGGACTGATTTATGCTACCACTCAACAAATCCCAGTATCCAGATATTTCAAGCAAACTTGATAAATAATATATAGAAGCATATTAGTCCTGCTATTTAGTTATTTTATTTCTGCAAAATACCTTAATCCAGTCAATCAAGGAAGACACACACACACATAAAAAAGATAAATACAATTGCTTATGAACCTTCTTTAACGTCATTCATAAGTGACATTGAACTTGCCACGTGTCTTTAGAAAAACAAACAAGGAGGTGGTAAGCTATTAAAAATATATCAAGAAGCTCACCCAATGAGAAATCAACCAAATTAGCAGCAACAGCCACAGCAGCACCACTAGAGGAGCCACCTGGTATTCGAGCAGGCACAACAGGATTGGTTGGTGTTCCATAATGCTTATTTTCGCCACTGATACTGAAAATAAAAAATGCCCGAAAATACTGATCTTTTTCTCGGATCCATAAATCCAGAAGATCAAATAATGGGAAGAAATCAAAGTCACACTAAACCCTGAATGCACCAGTGCATATCATTAACAATCTTTATTACTACACCATATGGTGGAAAATGTAGCAAGGTTATTGGGGGGAGACAAAATGACTTTCAGATACTAATGTTTTCTCTAGCAGCATGGATTTTTTTCTTTCGACCCCTGGCCAGGTGCTTATCTTTTGGTACGCCGTTTAGTTACCATCAGCAGTCTGCATATCTTTCCTGATAAAAATGACTATTTCTCTTAGCAATGAACTCAAAACTTAACCCATGCCTTCCCACCAAACTAAAGCCCAGCGGCTTCTACTGAAATGTCATTATTTGAAAGTGAAGGGAAAACACCCTTACATAGGCAATTATCAGTTTGTCTCTTTCCTTCCTTAAATCTACAGTAGGTAGACTGCAATAAAGAAAAACAATAGAATATAGTACCAACCCATATGCAAGTTCATCCACAACAGTTGTCCCAATGCAGGTAGCACCTCCCTCAACAAGAGCAGATACTGCAGGAGATGTCCAAGAAGCAGCTTCATGCGTCCTTGCCCAGTCTGGATGGCCAAACGAGGAAACATGTCCCTCTATGTCAAATCTGGTAACCATTGTGACGATATTATATTTATTTTAAATTTAGAGGCCACCATAGCTTCAATAACAATTGTAGATATGCAAGTAAACGTATACATACGGTACGAGTTCCTCAAGTAAATAGCAACGATATACCTGATATCAATTCTTTTGAAGAAAACTTGAAAAAAACAAATTCAATTTCTCTATGTTGTGCGCTTGAAAATTCTAAATATAGAAATCCAGGAGTGGGTGTAGTGTAGATAAAAACCCAGAATCCTCAGGAGAAATAAAGTACAGCCAGCGGCGCATGAATTACAAAAGGAAATCAGGTAAACATCTCAGCTGAAAATAAAACGCACCCAGAAAGAAAACCTTAAAAGGAATGAACTTCAGAATTTTTTCTTAAAAACAAAAGTTCCCATCATCATCAAACACCAACTTATGTTGACTATTCCGATATACCCCTTACAGGTTTTTCTACAAGACGGGGAAAAGTGAGCAAAGAACTGCACTGCAGAGTCTTACACGTCAGAAACGGCGAAGGTGAGGCCAGTGAGGGGGTGAGGAGCTTTAGGGGGAGCAGGCTGGAGAGGAGGGAGTAGCTGAAGGTTGTGGATAAAAGCGCCAAAGTCTTGTTTGATAGTGTTCTTGAGCTTTCTGGTGATAAGGAGTATTCCAGCCAAACCCAGTCCCAGCAAAACCCATAGATTGGCGGATTGAGACGCCATTGATATTGATATTCCAAAAAGCACAAAGCAAAAAAGCTCACAGAATTCACAGTGAGAGAGAGACAGAGTAATGGAGAGAAGGGTGAAACCTAGAGCTGAGAAGAGGATAGAAAAAGACGAAATGAACGAGGAACAGCTATAATCGTGAAACAAAAAATTGTGGGTAAAATTTTGAGGACATCCTTGTAGTTTCTCCTATTGTCGTCCACAGCCACCGCCTCGAGTTGTTTGTTCTGTTTTATCCTTCCCGTATAAACCTTAAAAATATCACTATTATTATAAACAAAAAGTTTATTTTTACAATGTTACTCTTCTTTTATGTGTTTAAATTTTAAAAATAATTTCTTATAACTTTTTTTTATAATTTTAGTTGATTTAGTTGATATTCTTATGTTTATTTTAATTTTTAAAAACTGAATAATAATAACATTATAACAAGATATAAAATTGAAGATCAAATAAGAATCCTCATTATATATAGTATAGATATAAATAGATAGATAAAGTAATTAATTAAATAAAAATAATTTTAATTGGAAAGTTATTGTAATCATAAATTAATTAGTTAAATAAAAAATCTTTATGAAAAATTTAAATATATTTGAAAGTTGTTAATGTAAAAAGATAAGTCAAGTGTAAAACTGAAACATATCCAAAAGCAACAGTTGTAATTGCAGAGTATGATTATTAAAAAAAAGTTTGTTTTTATATTTTTATTCTTTTTTTTATTTATTTTTAATTAATTGATAAGATTTTTTAATAGAATAATTAGATATTAAATACGTAACCCTTTTATAATAATATAGACAGAGTATTATTACTGTCAATTTGACATTATATGAGCTTGATTTGATATATTAATTTTAAACTATTCTTAAAATAATTGTTTTTCATATCATAATAATTATAACAAAAATATAATTATTTCGTTAGAACAAGAACACCATTTAAAATTATGGAGTAAAAGTTGTTAAACGGGTAAGATCTTGTATTAATCGGAGTATATTATTTTTAATTAATTAATTTTAGAATTTAAAAAAAAGAAACTCAATGCACAAGGCTTTCGTTATTATGAGATTTGTTGACAAAAGTGGAGAGACAAACCCTAATAGCACCCATATTTTTTCTAAGAAAAAAATTAAGAAAGAATAGAGATTATCTATTTTTTTTGGTCAACAGAAATTATCTTATTTAAAAGTTAAAATATGTCACAACTTTCAGCAAAAACTTGTCATAATACTTATAAATTATCCAAAAAAGAAGAATTGCTATGAGTGAAAATCAAACTCAGGCTTTACCAGCGAAGTGATTTTCCAAATTGTCAAAGTTGAAGGAGATAATTTACATTTTAACCGTTTTTTTTCCTCCAGGTAATGCAACATATTGTTTCAACATAACGATCTTGTAGATTTATATTAAATCAATGACTGGTGCTAAAGACAATAGAAAGGAAATCATAGCTTTTTTGCACAAAAAAAATGGCTTACAGTCAACAATTGCAACTGAGTGCCCAGATTGTTGTCTTTTAATATGACGGGCACAACAGACATCACCTTATTCCTTGATACAGCTCAAAGACTGTTCTACAATGACAGCAGCTATAATAGATATGAATAAGTTTTCTAAAGAATCAATTGCTCTGCAACATTTTGCCTATATTTATAATTACAGTCATGCTACATAATCAAAAGAATTAGTTAGATTTTTTAACAAAATTCAATTAAAATTAAAAATAATTGTGACCACTCACCTATTCAAGAGTTACCAAACATGCTAAAATAAAATTTTAGCTATATAGAATTTTCCTTATAACTATCACTACGGAGAAACCCAACTGTCTTTCCTTCTAACAAGCTAATGTAAAGCGGAGGCAAAACCCAAGAGCATAGCAATATAAGCAAGAAAAAATGTCTGAACTCGAAGAAATTCAGTTTAAACTTTAATCCTGGAAGGCTCTCCCGCAGCACTCTCCACCCTTGTGTACCACTCACCAATACGTGTGTGCTCTTCCATATCCCTGCCAGACCTCAGATAGCGAATGGGTTTCAGAACCCCAAAGACAGCCAGGTCGGCTAAATTAGGCTTAAACCTCCTGAAAAGACGCAAACGCAAAGGTTGTATCATATCTACAGAATGCAACATGAGATTACTAATCACAAGAGAGTTAAAAAATTGAAGTTAATTGAAGCAAAACCTGGAGACATATTTATAGCTAATCTAACAAAAAGATATGTAAGGGTTACTTCTTCAATGGTTACATGACTGTTCTGAATTGTGAATAATGTTTCATCCTTCCAAATCAAACAAGCCCGTAGGAAATATTCTAAGAGCCATCAATTAAAAAACTAAAAATGGAGACTTCATAATCAATATTATGACCTGCCATTGTATAAAAACCAATTATGACCTGCCAAGGATATATGAAGGCGTAATTTATCTACCACAAAACTCGGGTACACGACGTGATTCCTCAAAGGCTCAAACCACCATTAAAAAAAAAAATTAGATAGGAGGAAATGTCCTTCTTCAGTTTATTTTCTTTTGGCTCTTATCCCTCTTCTTATTACAGACATTTCTAGCAATGCGAATGCAAGTCGATGTGGACTTGTGTTCATATTGATAGCTCTAGCATATATGTGGATGTGGACTTGTGAAAAGCAATTCATGAATGTCAACTAATCTGTGAGCATACTTAAAAAACACACACACAGACTAACAATGGGAATGCATGTTCTTGCCTTGGTAACATAATTTCCTTCACACATCAGTGGAATACATACCAAGGAACTCCCGGCCATTCAGAGCATCTACCCATGTTTCTGCAGCCTCATAAAGAGCAGCACGTTCATCGGTAATGTTATGTTTCTTCTTCAGATTCTTAGACACAAAATACATAGCTGCAGCTCCAGCATACTTCACCGTCATTTTTTCTGTGAAGCTGAAATTGCCTACAATATCAGTAAAAATTAGATACTCAATTGGTAATGTTTGAAAAGATTTTCATTGTAAGTGCTGAAATTGTATTTAAAGGATACTATTAGCAGTTAATATAATAAATAAGGCTATAGTAAACGAAACTATTTTCATTTAATGAATTTAAATAAGGAAAGGGTCGCGGAATACATTCAGTGACCTCCCATGTTATAAATGCTAAAAGCAAATCTTCACTTTATTTCAATTTTGCATGTATTGAACAAACACCACTGAATCAATTTCAGGGCTGAATCATTTCATTCTCAGTATTGAACTGAGTTCTCAAACAAGCTTGAAGACTGAAGTTTCGCCTTAAAAATCTGAGCAATCCATTCCATCCCAATACACTAAAAGGGACAGCATACTTGCAAAACTACCACAAAACTGTAACCTCCTTACTCCAAAATTATTTTTGGTGGAAATATAAATGAAAAGATGTTTATCTAAATATAATATAAATAACAAAAAAGATCTACATCAAGGACCAGAACAACTTACCATTGCCCGTGATAAAGTCATAGGACTCCAGAGCTTCAGAAGCATTTCGGTATATGTTCGGTGACAAAACATGCACCGAGTGATTATCAACCCACCTATATCAGAAGGGCAAAACTAATTAGTTTAGTAGATTTATATGTTAAGTTAAAAATAGGATTCAGTCATGTCCCTAGATTTTTTCCTGTCTGAATTTTCAGTAATAAGTTCAATTTACTGACAGCAACTTGGGTTGTCTATATTACTGTATCATGGCAGTCCAAGCCAACGTGTTAGGCTGTTTGGAAGACAAACTTAAGTATAAGCAATGGATGCTAAAGTGAGCATCTTACTGCAAAAAAAGTTCTTCCCGAATCCCAAACACAAGTCAGCAGGAACTAGTATCTCAAACCTAAGCTTTTTTACTTGAAAAGAGGTAGAAATTTTCAATGCTATCTTGACAGTATCAATTGTCAGTCAAATAGTCCCAGACCCAAATGAATGTCATGGATTGGGATATTGATACAAGTATTCAAATCAAGGAAGTCAAAAGTAACAATTGAAAAATTAGATGATTGACTGAAATCTGTCCATATGGAGATTTGATAAAATATAATCAAGCATAGACCTAAGATTCCTAACAAGTTATATATACTATAAGTCTATAACCAATAAAGACTGAGATCAAACTGCCAGACAGAAAGAAATCTTAAAATTAATAACATCAAACAGAAGAGAGCAGCACTTCATATTTCTATGGATCTACGTGCAGAAAGATAAGTGAGAAGATTATAAAAATCATTAGTAAATATATTTTCTTGAATCCTATAGCACATGGGGAAAAAGTAAGAGCGAACAAGAGGCATGGGAAGAAAGAAAGCTTTCTCTTGAAGCTTTCTCTTCTGATCACACAGAGCACCTCCCGTGTAGTTGAGTCAAATGGAAGTGTGCAACTTTAAAAATCATAACAACTTCTTAACATATGAAAAATTCAATTCAATCAAACTTCTAATAAAGCCTGCCATCACTTCACCCTCTTACATTTGATAGAGACATGCCTACTTGAAACATAGAACAGAACCAAGAGAAAGAAAACCACACCGCCGCCATTTTGTCTCCTGGTCATCCTCTGAGGTTGAATCTGCCTTTTTCTTTGACATAATCTTCTGGCACAGCTTGTCAATTATAGCTGCCAAAAAAAAAAGGGCAACTTAGTGACAAATTACAGTGGAGGTCATTCAGTGGACATAAGTCCATGAGAAAACTTCAATTAATTTTCAGGAAAAATGTCAAAAACCTGATGAGTCGTTTAGCTGTCGCCATCTACCATCAATATTGGCACCTTCTTATAATCAGACCATTTGATTTCTTTCTTACTAATTGGGTTGAACTCCACAACTTTGTAAGGTACATTGTAATAGTCCAAGAATGCGGGTAAAGCAAGTAAAATATTAGCAACGGAAACTAGTAAAATGCATTGAAAGCTCAATGGGAAACTACAGTAATTTATTTTAAAAAACAAAAAGTAGCACCATAGGTCCATAACCACCATTATCCTAGCACCTTGACCCTTGTATGTATGTTTCAAATCGAAGGGGGAAAATGACCTGATTTAAAAAAGTGATAATTGACTATCATTGTACAATTTTTATTTTCTTTCTATGAGTTAATGCTTCCATGAGTAAGAACAGATGTCAAACTATGAAATGTTTGGGTTCCGCTCATTTGAAATTTTTATATAACAAAATGAGTTTTCATGGAACTGGGCCTCCATGATCTTTCTTTCCAAGTGAAAAAAATCCACATACAAGAAACAGCAATCACCTTTAGCTTTATTACACAGCAATCACCTTTAACTTTATTACAGAAAGGGCAAGCATCGTACTGGTAAAGAACAATGTCCTTTGCAAGAACCTCCGCCGGCGGTGGCTCCTTTGCATAGACTTCCTGAGAAACTGAGGCGGCTGCCGCAAATGTGATCAGAGCCCCGGTGATGCCGAGGGACGCCCCTTGCGCCGAGCTCCAAGTAAATGGGCCGAGCAGGGAGGAGAACCACCGCCGGTGGATGTGTGTTGCCGGTGCTGCTGCCATAAAGAGCTGACTGAAGGAAACGGTGTTGAACGAAAAATGAAGTGGCGGCCCCGCTGGCTCCGCCGTGAGCGGTGGCGATGGTTCTGGAGAGAACGGAGGAGGCGAGGATCGACGCCCTTCTCATGGCGTACGTAGAAGTGAGGTGAAGCAGACAGATTGATCTCCGAGAATAGTTTGTATGCCTTTAATTTTAAATTTTAAATTAATATTTAGTCACTACATAATTTATAGTTGTTTTTAATTTTGTCTTATAGGTTTTTTTTCTTTTCTACTAATTTTTATAATTTTAAGTATTTTTAATTTGATATCTATGCCTTCAATTTGACAAAACAAATGCTAATATTAATGCTGACATCAGCTATTCATTTATCATCTATTTACAAGTTAAAAGTGTCAAAACATGATGGAGAGAGAATAAAAATTATAAAGACTAGATTAAAAAAAATTATAAAAATTATATTAAAAAAAAGTAAATTATAATAATTAAATATATAATTTAAAATTTATTTATTTATATATTTTTTTAAATCTATACATATAATAAAATTAATTTAGACTCAATAAATATTATTGAATAAAATATATTAAATATTTTAATAAATATTATTTTTTTTGTACACTTAGAGTATTCTCAATCAAAAAGTGAAGGATTAATTTTTCAGCTTTCGATCGTGTCATTTACGGGAAGAAGTTTACTAACAGCGCATGCTCTATTTATATCTATCAAGTATTGATAATAAGTATTATTTGATAAGGTACACTAAACACCATTCTATATTATAATAAATATTATTAGATAAGATATTTTAAATGATAATCAAATTTATATAAAATTACTATTATTATATCTTACTTTCTTAAATCTTCTCTTATGATTTTAACATAATTCACTGAATATTAACACTTTTCAATTTTTTTTTAAATAAATATACATTGAACATTGATAGAATTTAAATGGAACTCTTCTAGTGAAAACAAATTAAATTTGATTTTTAAAAAAAGTTAAAGATAAGTACATTAAATATTAATACAATTTAAATAAAATTATTTTTAATAAAAAATAATTAATATTACTTTAAATAATTTTTTAAATAATATAAATACATATAAATTCATACATCACATGAAAATAATAATTAATTTTATTTATTATAATACTAATCTTAAACTGTCTATTTTGTTTCCAAGACTTTACATGTATTTTTATATATTTTTTAATTTTCAATAAATGAATAAATAAAAATGTTATAATGTAATTAAATAACTAAAATTAAGATAAACAAATATTGAGTATATTACTTCAATCTCTCATCTATTTGTTTGCTTTTTTTTTTATAAATCTTCCTCTACCTCTTAATTATTTTCAAAACCTATATATATTATCTAAGTACTTATATATATCTTCTTTATATTTTAGAGTAAATTACTCTAACTTTTTTTTATTTACCTATGTTTTTATGAATCCATTTTATTTTTAAAACTTACATATACTCCTAAATATTTAAAAAATCTACACGTGTATTCTGAGTACTTAACAAACTTTTCTTATATTTTAAAAACACGTTATACATAAATCTATTAAAAAAAGAAGTTTGTATAGATTTTAAAAATTGAGGAGTTATAAAAAAAATAGATATATAGAGGAGAAATTAGAATAATTTATTATATTTTATAAACACACTGCTAAAAGAGGTCTATGTAAACACTTAAAAAGTATGTATAGATTTTAAAAATAAAAATAAATTATAAAAAATAAAAAAATATAAAGAAAGTTAAAGTAATTTATTCAAAAATATTTTAAATACCTATGAAATCAACTTTTTTTTCATCACACTTCTTTTGTTTTCTCTGTTTTCATTTTTAACTTTCTTTGTTAAAAAAGAAATTAGGTTTTCAAACTTATACACATTACACACAATTTTCTTTCTTTATATTTTTTGCAAAATTTTTGAAAACAAAAAGGACTAGTTTTTTTTTTTTATGTTTCAATTGAATTTAATTTTAATCTATTAACAGTATAGATTTTTTATTATATTATTACCTAATAACATGTCTTTAAATTATTAAAAGAGTTTTAATGATTCAATAGTTGTTATCTCATTTAATTTTTTTAATGATTTAATAAGATGTGATTTAATAAGAGTGTAAAACTTTTGAATTTAATTTTAATTTACGGTCAATATAAAAATTTGTATACTATCATCAAATCATATATTGCTAAGTTTTTAAAAAAATTGATTAAAATAATAATTATTTAAAAAATCAAAGATGTGAAAATATGTAATTAGATGATAATTAAAATTTTTTATACTAATTATGAATTAAAATTAAATACAAAACCTTTTTATAACAGCAATAAATCAAAATTAAATCAGTTTCAAGTACATTCAATATGTAAGTATAAAATTATATTATTGTCAGTCGTATTTCATTAAAATGATCATACTATTATCACTTTCAACTCAGAAAAATTAAATTTATGAAGTAATTCAAATAAGTCAAACAAGATACTTATACTTCTTAAATAAATAAAGTAAAATCTAAAGACACTCCTTCAACTTTAGATGAGTTGCATATACACCCTTTTAACAAATAAAAGTAACAATTATATACTTAAATTATATAATCAGTATCAATTAAGTTTTTCATCCAACATTTCATTAAATTTAACTGGTGATCTTATCACCTGTGATATGCATATAATTTATTAATATATTTTTTATTTCTATTTCTATAATATCTCATTAAAATAATAATAGAATTAAACTTTATACTAATTCAAGATGAATAATTTTTTTATTTTATGGATTTTTTTAAAAGGTAAAAAAGTATATTAATTGATCACCTACATATTAAATGTAATTAAATTATCATTTAAATTTAACAAAATATTAAATAAAAAACTTAATTGCTATAAGTTGTATAGTTTAAGTGTCTAATTATTATTTTTTTTATTAAAAGAGTTTATATGTAACTCACTCAAAGTTAAAGGGATGTGTGAGTATTTTATTCTAAAAAAAAAACTGCATTGCTGGGCTTAGCCGCTTAGGCCTCTTGTTATAAATAATAATAATAATAATAATAATAATAATCTATACTATATATGAAGAGGATTCCTCTTTTTAATTTTTAATTTTTACATATATAAAGGGAATTCCTATATTTGATCTCTAATTTTTACTTTTTTAAAAAATTATTAATAATTAAATTAAATATAAATAAAAATTAAAATTATAATATAAATATTTTTTATAATTATATTTTACAATTATAATTATTTTAAATACAAAAGTTATCTTTTTTTACCGACACTATATAATTTATTTGATTGATTATTTTTATTTTATCACTTCAAATGTATTTTATATTTTATAAAATTATTTTTATTTAACTAATTTTTAATTATAATAAAATTATAATTAATTAATTTATAAATAATTATATAATTAAAAATTTTAAAAAAATACATATTGAAATAGTGACTTTCAAAACATTAATAATAATAATAATAATAATAATAATGTACTACCAAAAGAAATATGCGTAAAATTTTTTGCTTGATCCTATTCCCCCCATTACACTTCGACAAATTTTCTTTACAAAATCATATGCAAAAGCAATTGTTTGATATCAACTTCTCCTTTTCAATGCAAGTTCAAATTTTCTCTCTCTGCAATACTGCAACTCACAAATAGAAAATGGCTGCCTTCCATACATCGCTGATATTGATGGGTGAGGCAGGAAGAGGCTATTAGGCTAAAGCGCTTCCCAACAAAACAAAGACAAAAAAACCCATTACCCATTCCCCCACAAAGGCCGATTCTGCAACGCTCATTTCTCCAATTATCAAAATCCAACAATACAAAATAGAATAAAACAGAGAAAGAGAAATGATCTTCAACTTCTCCACCAGCTCCTTCTCTGCTTCTCGTCTGTCGCTCTCAGCTCTCTGCTTCTCCCCCACCATAGCGCTGCAACTGATTCACGGATAATTGATTCTCGAGGTACCATTCTTTTTTTTTTTTTCTCTCTCCCTTTCGGTACGTGTACGAAAACATGCCATCTCAGATTTTGAAACTTCTGAATAATTGATAAATTCCTTAAAAGTACGAAATTTGTTAACCTTTTCTTCTAGTCGATTGGTTTTCTTTTTCACCCCTTATGCCTTTTTGATTGATTGGTCATGTTGTTTTCTTCTGGAAGTTGCCGGAACTCTGGTGGGCTCATAGCATCGCATTTTTAAAATTTTTATGTTGGGTTAAAAGGGTTTACTACCCATCTTTCAATTTTTGTTTTTACTTGCAATCTGTTGGTAATTTGTGCCTGCAACCCACAAACGCAAGTGTTTGTTTTTCATTTATTTTCATAGAAGGTGAATTTTCTCATGACATTTAGAATCCTACTTAATTGAATTTTCACATTTTCTGGTTTATGGTGCCGTCCAATTGAATGTTACTTCGTCTGCTGCATCAGAATTTTATCACATTCAGAAGTTCAGCAGATGATTGAAGAAGGAGTACAACTTCTCAAATAGCCTGCAATGCAAGAGATTTGTGGCTTCATGACAGTTAGCTGTGCGTGAGGTGGCCGTTCCACTTTTAGCAGGGCTCTTCCTCAACTACTATTTGCTGTGGTGTGGGCCGAACCGACGCAGCTAGCATATTCTTGGTGATCTTAAATTTTCTCCCACCAGCTTTACGCTGCTTTTTAAAAAAAAAAAAAAATAATTGGTTGCTTTTTCCTGGTCATTTTTCCTTTCTGAAAAGAATCTACGAAGTTCATGTGGGCCTTTTATTTATAAAAAAAATTCTTTCGCTTGAGGAATGCATATAGCAGTTTATTTAACATTTGTGCTTAAGCTATGAATTTTTATTATGCAGTTTGGCTTTGGAAAACAGCATTTTTCAGTCTTTCTTCCTAGAGTTTTTAACCATTCTTGTGTATATGTATAATGTATTTACCAAATGGAATTTTTACCTTTGGACAACAATTTCAGTTTTCTCAGATGAAGAAAGTTGACCTAATGATCTTTTGACCAGAAGACAATAGAACATATAAATAATTTCTCACGTGGATATAATTAAGAAAATTGAAGAAATTATTGAAAAGATAGCGTTTCTTCTTCGGTTTATCTGTGCTTTCAACCTACACTACAATTAATTTCTTTTGCATTTATTTTTCGTTTAAGAAATTCTCTAGTTGTGCTGGCAGTTTTAAGGCGTTTACAAAATTTGATTCTTGCATTAAGTTCTAGTCATTAAGAAAGAAAAGAAAAAGAATTTGTCCATATGTTTTCAACTATAGTTGCATGAATGTGGAAGAAATCCCAAAATCAGTGAACCCACAAATAACAAATTAAAACTGAAAGTGGCAATTTCAGAATATGTCATTTCCTTTACAAGACTCACACACACACACACACACACACACACACACACATATATATATAATATATATATGTTTACTTTTATATATTTGCTAGTATAAATAATAAATTGTTTATTATTATATATATATATATATATATATGTAGAAAAAAATGTTCTTGATTGTTAAAAAATGCTATTGACGTTGTGATTATTTAGAGTTACATTTTCTATTAGAGAGTTATATGTACTAGAATGTCACTATTGTTGCATTATAATCTTGTGCATTGTTGTTTGTATAATTGTTTGAGCAATACAGAAATAATGAGTGATTATTAATCATGTAATTATTTTCTATTCTTTTATGGTATGTTTACTCTCCAAGTAAAGTAGCATAAAATATATATCTGGTTGTGATTTATTTCTTATCTCCAGTCTTCTATTGTGAAATCTTGGGTTCAAACTTTTGCTTTCTCTGATTTGTGCTTTTGAGTGATTCTAGTACGCCTGTATGGTGTACTTAATGGACCTGGTTGTCCTATCTTTATGATGGAAAGCATTTATGATTTTCTTATAGAACCATTTAAGTATTCATAACATTTTCAGTATGACAATAAGATATATGAAATGATTGCCTGATATACGATGCTTACTAAGGTTTATTTATTCCACACATGACCCTCATCTTCGAGCCAGTTACCTTTCAGAGTTTGATAAATGCTCGAGTTAATGTTTGAGAACCTACATAGTTTTTCTCATGCAGCACGATTAGACTAGGTTTAGTGGTATGGTAAGCAAATGCTGACTGACCTTGCCAGCTTTTAAGCATTGCAATATTTGAAGTTAACATGTATACAACTTACATGTGAGTGCTTCCACTCAAAACAAGCAATGTTTTCAATTTACACCGCAGGAAGTTATTTTGTATTGTCATTGGTATTTCAATCTATTTGTAACTTCATGTTGGTTTCTATTAAGACTTAATCTGTCTAGTCATGGTTATCTCTGTTCATGCTTTTCCTTGTTACTCAACTTTTGATTACATCTGCCAGGATAAAAAATAAGAGACAAAGAATGGTAATATCAACGCAATATGACAGATTCTCAATGGATTTTGTAATGGGAGGAGTAGCAGCAATCATAGCAAAGAGTGCAGCAGCACCAATTGAGAGAGTGAAGCTTTTATTGCAAAACCAAGGGGAAATGATGAAGAGAGGACAACTCAAGAAACCATATCTGGGCGTATCTCATTGCTTTAAAAGGGTCTTCATGGAAGAGGGTCTGATTGCCTTTTGGAGAGGTAACCAGGCCAATGTTATACGATATTTCCCAACACAGGTGAGCTATTCACTTTACTGCATTCTGATTGCTGTCTGTACCCCCCCTCCCCCCTTTTCTTTTTTCTTTCTATCACAATTTGTGAGGTAAATGGATTATCACCTATTATAATGTTGTAAAGTTTTGATTGTTTTTTAATGCAACTTCCAGGAAAAGATTTTTAAAAAAAAGGAAGAGGAAAAAGAAAACAAAAGAATGAAAATGACATATCTTAATTTTAATTAAAGAGATGCCATTGTCCCTTTTTTGGCCTTTTTCCTTTCTTTCAATATAGGCTTTCTGGTCTCTATCTCTTTCCTAGGTTCTTTTGTTTTTTGCTTTTTGTTTGATTTCATTTTGCAGCTGGAGACAAGTTGAAGAATAGTATTTTTGAAGGGTAAATATTGCTTCCTCTGAGATTTTGGTACAAATCAGTTAGCAACCTTCTGGTTTCCAAAATGCCCCAGTGGCCCTTGGTAGTGCCAATTGTTAAACATTGTTAGATGCTGAAGCAAAATTACTATTGTAGCCTTAACTTTGTCTTATATGAATATGAATAGACTTGAAGTTTGCTGAACTCTGAGTTGAATTTTGTGTGTTACCCACGATACATCAACTCATCTCTATTTTTAGCAGATGAGTTCTGCCCAACCTGTGACTCTTTGTTGACGCCAAAATCCCTGATTACATTTTTGTTCTGTTGAATTTACCATTTTGGGATAGCCGAACCGAACCTAGCTAATGTGAAGGGGTTTGTAGATAAAATTTTATTCAGTGAAGAAATAGATTTTAATTTTTACTCAACCTGATAATGATAATGTTTTCCAGTGATAATTTGTTCAATGTTAATGTCCATGCAGTCTTTGATATATTATAATATTGTCCAGTGATAATTTGTTCAATGTTATCCCTAGAGCTTGATTTGTGCTTTTCATGTCCATGCTTGTCAAATCTCATTAGCAGTGTATTGACATTTATGTAAAATAATGGCCCATACATATGCAAGGGAAACCATTGGTTTAGTTTTACCGTTCTGCATGCCCATCCATTCCTGTGCTCTCTATTTGATCTCCAGAATTTTAGAAATAATGTTTGAACAAACGGTTAATTGGTCTATAGGCTTTCAATTTTGCATTCAAAGGTTACTTCAAAAGCATTTTTGGGCATTCCAAAGAGAGAGACGGATGCATTAAGTGGTTTGCTGGAAATGTGGCTTCAGGCAGTGCTGCAGGAGCGACTACTTCACTGCTTCTGTATCATTTAGATTATGCACGCACACGATTGGGCACTGATGCATTGGAGTGCCGTGCTAATGGTCAGCGACAATTTAAAGGCCTAATTGATGTATACCGTAAAACCTTATCAAGTGATGGAATTGTTGGCTTGTACAGGGGATTCTGGGTTTCAATATTTGGAATCACCATGTATCGAGGGATGTACTTTGGGATCTATGACACCATGAAACCTATTGTTTTAGTTGGGCCTTTTGAGGTAAGCATTTTTACTATTGTAAAAGAGCTCTGTAGTTCACGACCAATTGGAAAAGATGTAGTTGATACTTGACACTTCCAACTAGCATTTTTACCTTCTTTTACTACTGGACAAGTAGTCTGTTTGGTCTGTTCCAGGTGATCAGTGGGCCAAATATTAGAGTTACCCTAGATTATGCAAGTTACGTTGATGACTTGAGTTTGAGCATTCATCTTCAGGACATTTGGCAAGTCAGAAAAAAGTTTTTTGGAAAAGAATTTACTGATTTTTCTTTACATAACCTGTTCTTAGATTCATTTGTTGATCATATAGCACTTTGATGACTTGGAGTGATTTCTTTACATATACTCTTGCATTCCAACCGTGAGTCTTTTTATTTATTTCTCTGCAGGGGAACTTTTTTGCTAGTTTCTTCTTAGGCTGGAGCATCACAACTTTCTCTGGGGTTTGTGCCTACCCTTTTGACACACTGCGCCGGAGAATGATGCTAACATCTGGACAGCCAAAGAAGTATAATAATGCAATGCATGCATTTCATGAGATTGTTCGACAAGAGGGTTTCTCGGCGCTATTTCGAGGAGTTACCGCAAATATGCTTCTTGGTGTGGCAGGAGCTGGGGTGCTTGCTGGATATGATCAGCTGCACCGTATCTCATCCAGACACGGTCACTATAATGAGACAAACCAAAGAGTTTTGAAATGAACGGCTGAAGTATGGGGTTTTTTAAGGGAGAATTGCATTTTAGAACCAAAAAGCATATTTGTTATTTAGAATGAATATTATGGCTATTCATTTCAAAAGTTTATTTATTTAAAAAAAATTAATTCTCAAGGACCATAACACAGTGGAGAAACTTTTTGACATGATAGCCAAATATTTGTTCTAAAAACCAAATTTTAGTTTGATCTTTAAACATAACAAATTTTATTTTTAGGTCCTCAAATATAATTCTCCTTTTTTCAGTGAATTTTTAGAATTGACAGACTTTCTGCCCGGAGGAGGTGGGGGTAATTGAAACATAGGGAAGGGCAAGAAAAGCGTATTTAATACTGCAAATGCAGTTCATCAACATGCCTGTTCCTGTGAATGCTGGCAAATCAGAGGTTCACTATGTGTAACATACATGGCCAGACTTCAATTATTATTATTACTATTTTTTTGCTGAAGACTTCAATTATTTTGTTAACATGATTTCACTATACAGATGTTCTAGAAGACAGATATCTCATGTCAGGTTATGACATTTTTTTTTCTTCTATTTCTTTTCATTTTGATACATTTTCATTTTTTTTTCACTTGTTGAATGGTATATATATATATATATATATATATATAGTGGATATAGTTTCTAAGGCGAGATACCACATCAAATCCTATTAATATCAAGAAGAAACAATCTTGAGCGATGCTTATATAACAAACAACGAGTGGAGGGTTAATATGTCTCAAACTCAATGTTCCTTTGGCATTTTACTTTAAAAATATGGCTACTTTAATCATTGGGCTGTCCTGTGCCAGCCTGAGGCACCAATGAAAAATCCTTACTTTTAACAGAAAATGGAATGTTTCAGCGAGTGGATTCTCAAATATTTCTTAAAAGATTTTAACAAATTGGCTTATGAATTAATCATTTTGTTGTAATTGAAGTCTTTTGACAAAAACATTAAGAAAGGAATCAACTTAAGGAAGTAACTCAGATTTAAAGAAAGGAAAAGTGTTGTTGAGGGGGTACCCTTATATAAAGGTAAACGAAAACAAGTAGAACTGCCATCACTGCAGCTAAGCACAAACTAGACCAGACATTCATAATGGCAAAGAACTGAACAATATTTATTAAGGACTGATTGTAACATCCGAAGCAGCAGGTTGGTCGAACACCTTCAGCTTTCAGAACCTCCATTTTCTTCTTCAAAATCACCATCCTCATCAGCCGTGGCATCCTGGTACTGTTGATACTCAGCAACAAGATCGTTCATGTTACTCTCTGCTTCAGTGAATTCCATCTCATCCATTCCTTCTCCAGTGTACCAGTGCAAGAAGGCTTTCCTTTTGAACATTGCTGTGAACTGCTCACTCACTCTCCTGAACATCTCCTGTATGGAGGTTGAATTACCAACAAAAGTTGAAGCTATGGCAAGGCCTTTCGGTGGGATGTCACAGACACTGGACTTAACATTATTGGGAATCCACTCGACAAAGTAGGAAGAGTTCTTGTTCTGTACATTCATCACCTGTTCATCTACTTCCTTTGTGCTCATTTTGCCTCTGAACACCGCGGAGGCTGTTAAGTAACGACCATGGCGTGGATCAGCTGCGCACATCATGTTCTTGGCATCCCACATCTGTTGTGTCAGTTCAGGGACAGAAAGTGCACGGTAGTTCTGTGATCCTCGAGATGTCAGGGGAGCAAAACCCACCATAAAGAAGTGAAGTCGTGGAAATGGGATTAAGTTCACAGCTAGCTTCCGCAGGTCTGAGTTGAGCTGACCCGGGAATCTTAAGCAACAAGTAACTCCACTCATAGTCGCTGATATCAAGTGATTCAAATCTCCAACTGGAAGGAAATCAAGAAGATAGGTAACTCATCAAGAAGAAAAGGAAATTCACAAAAAGAAGTTCATAATTAACACGAGCTACTCGTTGGACAGAAAAAGCAACGAGTACTGGCATGTGTCTGAGAAATTCTTAGCAAGGATGCGCCTACATAAGCACTCAAATTAATATTAGACGTGTATGATGTTTTGTGGGTCATATTTTATAAATGCAAGAATTTCTCGCATGTGACATGGCATCTAAGTATTATACATACAGCTTGGGGTAGTGAGCTTGAGAGTCCTGAAGCAGATGTCGTATAGTGCTTCATTGTCAAGGACCATACACTCATCAGCATTCTCCACCAGCTGGTGAACAGAAAGTGTAGCATTATAAGGCTCAACAACCGTGTCTGACACCTTTGGAGATGGAAACACAGAGAATGTAAGCATCATTCGATCCGGGTATTCCTCTCTGATCTTCGAAATGAGCAGAGTTCCCATTCCAGAACCCGTTCCCCCTCCCAGGGAGTGGCACACTTGAAATCCTAAAATTGAAACCAAAAAATAGATAAAACAAATAAACATCTCATAAATAAATAATCAAACATTCAGATTCTTAGTTCAAAGTTCAAACATCAAGTATCCACTACCACCAAATAACTTGCTGGACATGAATTTAGATTCTTTTTTTTTTTTAATGAAACAGTATCCCATGATGTTTCTTGGGTCCAAAAACTCATGACAGAAACATATATATACCTTGCAAGCAGTCACAATTCTCAACCTCCTTCCTCACAACATCAAGGACAGAGTCAATGAGCTCAGCACCCTCTGTGTAATGGCCCCTGGCCCAGTTGTTTCCGGCACCGGACTGCCCGAAAACGAAGTTGTCCGGCCGGAAAATCTGGCCGTAAGGGCCGCTCCGGACAGCGTCCATGGTGCCCGGTTCAAGGTCCATGAGCACTGCCCGCGGCACGTAGCGCCCATTGCTGGCCTCATTGTAATACACGTTCACCCTTTCAAGCTGAAGATCAGAGTTGCCAACGTAGTTCCCAATTGGGTCAATCCCATGCTCATCGCACACCACTTCCCAGAACTTTGATCCTATTTGGTTCCCACATTGCCCTCCCTGGATGTGAAGAATCTCACGCATTTTCTGGCTTGGACGAGGGGCAAAATGGGAAACAAGAGAGGACTTTTTCAACTGTCGCTGACTCTCCCTGCAGGGGCTTGGACTTGGAGGAAGCAGAGGGCTTTGGTTAGTTATATTTATAGTGAAGGATCATGTAGAAGTGTCGAATGGAATTACATAACTGCCCTTGCTAAACGAAGGGTAATGATGGGAGGTTGTGATTGAGATCGGACGGTGGACGATTGCTTGTCTGGTAGGAGATAGAGTGACGCAAAGGTGAATGAATGAATGCCATTTGTAAGCCGTTGCATGCACCACCGCCGGCTTCACAGGGCGGTTTCAACTTTCAATATTGCCAGTCAGCTTCATTTGATTATAGTAATGATATAGGCAAACATCACATAGTAATTAGAACTCATTTAATTTTTCCTTTGGAATAACTCTTTTATTTAGCTTATAAAGGTAAGTTATATAACAAGGACTACTTCCTCCGTATCATTATAAATGTCTTTTTGGTGAAAAAAAATCGGTCTTTGATTTCAAAGATCAAAATAACATTATTTGTTTTCCATTAAGTAAGGTCTTGGATTCGAGTTTTGTGAACAAAAAAACTTATGTTGGAAGAGCTTTGTTCCACGTAAGTGATCCACCCAACTCAAACTAAATTAGTTAAAGTTTAGTAAGTTTCTGAACATTAGTAGTTAGACAAAAAAAACATTATTTGTTTATTTTCTAACTCTATTCTTATAATAGTGGTATGAAGTAATTAATAAAATAAGTAAGAGATTAAAATAATGTGAGATAGCGATATGAAATAATTAACTGCTATAAATTAAGTAAGAATAGTTTAGTCAAAATTTTTCATGTGAAGTCAAGATTTTATTTGAAATTGTTATTATATTTATTTATTTATTTATTTTTTGACTTGGAAATCGTTATTATATTTATAATCACGTTGTTTCACACCAATATACATTGATCTATTAACTATATTATTCAGCAGGCCCGTTTTTGTCTTTTAATATGACATCAGCTTCTGTTTAGACAATATCAAGGGTTAAGCCAATTGGGGACGTAAGTGGCGTTATTGTTGTCCATACTCCATGCATTGGAAAGTGACTGCAACTAAGAAAATTTTGGAGAGAAGAGCTGAGGAAAATAAAGGGATGAAGAGACAAAAAACAAGATTGTACTTAGAGTGACTCGATGAGAGCATTCGGTTATCTACTGAAGAAATTTGAGTAGCCCGTACTCTCATGGAAGAACCATATGGAACTTTTCCTTTAACCCAAGGCACAAGAGAATTAGTCAAGTAGTTAAGGAACTATGTTTCTTATTTTATTTCTACTCGAATAAATGGATAGTATTGACGTCCAAGTTTTGCACACAATCAGATAACTTCCTGAATTCTCCGAATGTATCCCCCCCCCCCCAAAAAAAAAAAAGATAACCAGCTATTTTTGGTTATTTGGACAGCAAATTTCTTTAGAAAAAAAAAAGTTCCTTTCTCTCACAATTTCTTTACTCTGTTGTTCAATTATATCCAAACCTGTATTATACAGCAAAAGCTAATAAACAATAGAAGGCCAAAATAAATTTTTATAAACATATGACTTAAAACAAAACTTCAGCAACAGTGAGGCCATTGCATAACTTAACTTCTTTGACTCAGAAATAAACATTTGCAAACCACTCATACAAATTCAACAATAAGATGTGTAACTCTGTCTCTGAAAGTGTCTCGCCTATTTTCATCCTTTTTACAGGCCTCTAGCTGTCATTTCATGAAGCTGCTTCACTGCTTCATCATTCTTATTTTTTACTAGAAGAGCACTAATAAATGTTTCAAAAGTTACAGCATCAAGTAGACAATCATTTTCTTCCATTTTTGACCGCAAGGAAAATGCTTCATGTAATTGGCATGAAAATTTACCATTGAATTCAACCTGTGTCAAGTCACCAGAGATAACCATTAAGGAGCAGAGATAATTGCACTGCAGTTTTTTACCTATGCTTAATATTAATTCAGGGGATTCTTCCGTATGTGTGTACAGCTGTCATCCACATTTTATCAATCAAGCATCCTGTCTGTGACTAGGACATCAAAGTTATGAGCATCTGCATGTGAACATACTTCACAAAGTTCTTGTTTTATGCATCATATGGCTGTTTGCAAGAACATAATGCTTGAGTTAATCTGTTCCATATTACGGGCATTTTCTGCAAGATGTTGCAAATACAGATACATGACATTTAGACCTTGTTCACATCTCTAAAGAACTTGATCTTGGATCAAATATCCGTCTTTCCTTGACAGATAAGCAGCAGCTGCCGTGCAGCCTAACTGGCATATCTCCAATCTGCAGTAACAACTACTCAACATGTCCCTCAGCTTGAATCAACAATGAGAACTCTCAGTGCATCAACGTACTACATCCACAGCAAACAGAAGGTCACATATCTTTTCCTCTATGCAGACACTTTCCTGAGAACCAATATGAGCATGTAGGCTCTTCTTTTCCTTCCTATAAAGTTCTGCTTCAGAGGATCTACCATTTCTTTCCAAACCAGCTACTAGTACATTATAAGTTCCTAACACAGGACAAAATCCTTTTTTGCACATGATTTTGTAAATCTCAAGTGCCTTATTGACTCTTCTAGCAGAGAAGTAAACGCTAATTAAAGCAGTATAGGTAGCACTACACTTATGGTTATCAGGTAACAAGTCAAAAATCTTAGCGGCAAAAGTAGGCTGCCTAGCACAACCAAGCCTATAGATTAAAAGTGAAGCTAGATAGATTCCAAGAGAATGCCCAGCTCTAGTCATTTCCTCCACAATTTCCGCCAGCTTTGGAAACATATTTGATCTGGTCAACAAGCCCATTAAGGCAAGATATCCCGTTCTCTCAATACTTATGCCCATTTTCACACTGTACTTAAAAGCCAACAAAGCACCATCAGGTCTGCAATGACCACGATTTACCTCTATAATGGCTGAGATAACCTTATGATCTAAAGGTATTTTCTTATCCATCATCCCTGCAAGTAATTGGTCAATAGCAACCACATTTCTCTTTTTCAAGAGAACAAATAGAAGCTCTTCATCTATATCAGCAGGAGAATCTACAGCAACTGTAACACAGTCATTTGCCTTCTTCCTGATGCTACAATCAATATAAAAGTGAGGATTGACTTGCCTTAGAAGGGCATCACTCTCACCAGCAATTTTTAAAGCTTCCAATGCTTCCACAAAAACAGGGTAACGAAGAACAAGATGGTTTTCCTTCATATACTGAAGGATTTGGGTCATGGCCACAGTCTCACCAACTCTAGAACACCTCTCAATCAAAATATTGCATGCAGCTTTATCAGGTTGCACCCCAGCCTCTTGCATCTTTTCAAAAATTTCAATGGCTTCTTTGCATTTTCCTAAAATACACACAAAAAAAAAAAACAAGAATAACTTTCCTGCCTACAACCTTCATAATAAGCTAGAGTATAAATTAGGATAGGTGATAAGGTGTAACAGTTAGGCGTTTCTAAATGGAATGACATTAAAAGTGGACTGCATAGAAGCCATCATTCTGATCTGCTGAATTTTTTAAATCCAAGCAGTATATTATTCTCCTTATAAATGATGCAAGCAAAGTAAATACATCATTTTAATATTTTAAGACTGAGATTATAGGGTTCTAAATTTGCCACATAGGAAATAAGAAACAAGTCCTCAGTGGAGTTAATGAATGCCGAATGTTCATAGGCTATTGAAGCTTGGGCGTTCTGCAAGTAAACTACTCCTTCAGTCAAACTCTAACTATAGCAAAGAATCATGGCAAGTTCAACTGTAGTTTAAGTTCATTCAGGTATAAAATGGTGGCCATTGAAGGATAAAAGAACCTATAACAAATTATAGCAAGCCTTCTATGTCGTTTTTAAGAACCATGAGCTTGAAACAAACGTCTACTCTACAGAGATAATACCAAGTAACCAAACTGTTTAAAAATCCTTTAATTAGCAAGGAGAAGGACTCAATGCCCTCCTAGACCATATAACAAACAGCTTGAAGGTACACTAACCAGACCCAATAAGATACTCCATTAGAATCGTGTAAGTGTAGCAATTTGGTGCACACCCAGACTGAAGCATCTCCTTGTAAACATCAGTAGCCTCCTTCACTCTGTCATTAACAAAGAGAATCTTCATATAAGCAGTATAAGAAACAACAGTTGGGTAACACCCCTTGGATTTCATTTCTTCCCACACCTTCATTGCCTCATCGACGTTCCCGGAATTCGATAGCCAATGCATAAGCGAAGTGTAAGTAACAGAATCAATCTTGATTCCCTTCTCTTGCATCTGCTGGAAAACGTATTTCATGGACGAAATCCTCCCAGCTTCTCCAAAGATATCCAGCATTGTCGTGTAAGTGTACTGGTCATGCTTAAACCCTCTCAGCCGAGAAGCCCAATTGAAGAACAACCACGCCTTCTCCATAGGTGGGTGGGACTTCAGAACCTGGTTGACCGTGTAAGAATCCCAGTTCATGGGGAGCTTCTCAAGCTCTTCCTGAGCAGAATCCCAAGCTGAAAACTTTAGCATTCTGTATATTTTTCCAACGATGTTTCTCATATACTCTCTGGGATCAGAATCATCCTTCTTGGCTGAATTCATGGGTTTCTTCAGGTTCTTCCTGTGAAATGGAGTAATGGGTTTCTTTTGTTTGCATTCATGAAGGGAATGCATGCCCTTGACGAAATGGTTCTGATAACGACGAGGATGAAAGCCGAGGGTAGAAGGAGAAGGAGCAAGCTTGCCAAGAAATCCATGGAGTCTGGATATTCTGCACATAACTCTCATCTAGGAAAAACAGAGCAACGCGGATAACGGCTCTGCTCTGAAAAATATTGACTCGATGAAAAAAGTGTATATTTTTCTCACAAATATGTGATGCTGGAAAAATTATGTAATTTAAGTTGTTTTACAATTTATACCAAAAAGAAAAAGGTTTTTTTATAATTTTTTTTATTTAACAAGTTGTTTTACAATTGAAATTAATTTTGTATATTAAGAACACGTTTGTTAGAAGGAAAAACGAATTGGATGAGAATAAATATTTTTTATATTTTAATATTAGAAATTTAGTATATTTTATTTTATTTTATTTACACTAAATATGTATTTAATAAAAAAAATATATTAGTTCTACATAAATACATTTTATTTTTAAAAGATAGATTTAAAATAAAAACCAAAAAAAATTAATACTTTCCTTACATAAAATTTAATTAAAATTTAATAGCGATAACTTAAGTGATAATAAATTTATTTGGAGCCTGTTAAATCTCATAATTAAATTTCACTTAATTACTTTGTTGAATTTTAGTTTATTCTTTTCTCTTTCTCGGTCATAATGTTTTGCTACAATAAAACTTCCTTTTTTCTTGTGCTTTTTGTTTTTCTTCCAAAACTTTTTTTTTTTTTTAAATATTGTCATAGCAATAGACTTTTTCTCTTTTTTTTTCTTCCTTCAGCATTATTTTTATTTTTTGGTCTACAGCAATAGACTTCCCTGAGACGAAGGGAAATTGCAAAATGCAATCAACATGGGCCTAACCTATGTTTGACGAAACTCGAAAACAGGTACAGGCCCAGATAAGAAGCTGGCGACCCAAAACAAACAAAATGGTAATGACCAAAAAACAAACAAAAAAATGGGAGGAAGTACATCAATTCATCTTCATTGGACCACTAAGACCCATAAAAAAGTGAACTAGGCCCAAAATATATACTTCTTAATGCAAAGACGAGAATGTATGTATGTCATTAAAAAAAAGATATATATTGGGATATGTTTTTATTTATAATTGTTTTTTATATAACTAATTCGTAACTCTACATCTTCATGTTTCGGCAAATAGGATATATAAAATTCTCACACTGATTTATATTCTGTTTTTTTACTTATTGACATTTGCCCCAAAGCTAAAACAAACGGAAATTTACTTGTTTTTTTTCATTCAATGTAGCACGTGTATTTTGTTAATCTCAATTTTAAGTAATATAAGCATAAATTTTTCATTAAAATAATTAATCAATGTTAATATTGTAATTTAAATAATATTGATGAATATTTTAAGTCAATAACATTTTTTTTACGATATATTCTTTTATATATAGTATAGATATAAAATAATTTAATTTCTTAAATAGGAACGTTTATCGTATTAAATTGTGAGAATATAGTACTTATGAATTTAAATATTCATATTCCAAATACTTGTTTTGAATAACTTTAAATTGTCATATTTAATATAAAGATTTTAAGTTCTCTTAAATCCAATTGTTTATATTTCCATATATTAAAATGGTGTTGTTTCAAAAACTTTCTAAAATTAAATTATATTCTTTAAAAAATAGAGGTGAGAAATTATAAAAATCAATCATTCTTTGTTTTCATTCTTACATATTGCACAATTTGCAGATTGCGAGAGAGTAGGGGAAAAAAATGGAGGCCTATAGAACTGAAGAAAAACTAATTCTGCACTTTGCATAACTCCATGCATGAAGAGTAGGTGCCCAAGTATTTGAATCAAGATCCATGGTTAACAATATGTTTAAACTCCGTTATCTATAATATATACCAAATATTCATCCACCTTTTACAAGCAATAATTAAATATTTGGTTGCTTTTTTGTTGTATTTGACCGAGATATATTAATTCTGCAGGTACGGTTGTGACTGATTATTAATCAATAAATCTTTCTAACAAATATTTACTTTAAGATTTAAATTTTGATTTTTTTGTTAAAAATATAACTTATTTACTATTACACCTAACTCTTATTAATAAATATTTATTTGTGTTTGAACAAAATCTAAGTTGTTATTATGGGATTAACATATCACTTATTTTTTATTTACTAATATTATTATTTAATTATGTCTTGTCATAAGTTATTTTAGAAGTTAATTTTTTTAATAATATTTTAATACATAATTATTGTTAGATGATAGTGTATAAAAGTTTTATACTTTTGATTAAAAATAAGTAAACTCAGTAGACATTAGAAATTTAAGTAGTGGGTTGTGTTTTGCAAGTGCGAATGTTACTGTTTGAGTATATATGTAAATTTTAAATTTTAACATCCAACAAAAAAGAAAAAGAAAAAGAAAAAGAAAAAAGAAGAGAAAAGGAATATATGAAATAAGACATGTGAACCTTGGCAATAGGACATCACTGCAACTTGGCTCATGATGTGTGATATGTTAGGCATGGCCTTTGTTTTATTATTGTTTAAACGAACTAAAAAGACGACAAGGCCTTGGAGAAGAAAACATTCCCATGCAGCACTTAGCCTCCTAACTTACGCCATTGACTAATTGCAGCTCAAGCCCTAAGGGCAAGGGATCAGACCCTCACAGTATACAGAATTACAGGGCCATGCCCTTAAGCTTTTGCAATGTTTTGACTTGGTGGTTTTTGGATTTGGTTTTCCCTAGCCAGAGAAATGACAAGTGATTAGGGCTTTTATTGGCACTGCAGTAGCAGGGAAATGCACAAGATTACAGACTCACAGTGGATGCATTCCCCTGTGGTTTGCATGGTACTCTCATTACATGTTTTGCATGCAACATCTCATAAATAAGAGACATACAAATAGTAGGGCTTCAGAATTTGCAGTAAGTAGGCCCTCCACCCAACAAAAAGCTAGAAATAATTAATCAATTATAGCTTTCAAATTCTATATCAGCCGTGACAGAGTTGCACACTAACTCGAGAATTGAGTCATTCCATCATAATGACCGAGGGGCTATACCTAAGAGGCAAACAGAGATAGAGATGGAGATAGAAATAGAGAGAGAGAGAGAGAGAGAGAGAGAGATGCAAACCAAGCCACACACACACACAGAGGGGAGGACATGGACAGATTTGCTTATAACAGGACAACCCCCCATGATCAATTTTAATCCAATAAATGGGTCTGGACAGGGAAAGAAGATTCCAAATGGGTAACAGTAATTTTTTTTAATTTGCTAGCTCCAGCTTATAAAGGTCTAAATTTTGCATGCCACTGCTTAAATTTTAGCAAAATTGCATAAAAAAAAAGAAAACTGAAAGCCAAAAGGATCAATCTCATTCCCAAAAAAAAGAAAAAAATAGTTCATAATATGGATATGCATATACAATAAAATGTGGTGGTGGTGTGTGAATGTGAAAACCCGTACAGTGGATGTGGAGGAGAGAGAGGGTTTGTGCATGGACAACAAATTAGACAAGGGAAAGGGTAAAAGGAGGAGGGGAGAGAGAGGGGCAGTTCGGATTGAGAATTAGTGCGAAAGGCACGAGACGTGAGGGGAACAATAAATGAGAGAGGGGAAAAGAGGAAGGGTGATGAGGCTCATGATAACACTCATGATCGTCACGTCTTTTTTCATTCGCTACTCCCAAAAATCTCCCAGAATTCCACGCTTCCTCCTCTTCTTCCTCACTGACTCCCCGTCTCTGCTTTTCTTTTTTGCCTTTGTCCTCTCTCTCCCTCTCTCTCCACACCCGACTTTCTCTCTCTAAGTAGCCTAGTCAACCTCATGTCCTCTTCACTTTGTCCCATATTAAACCAACACCACTCTCTCTTTCTCTCTCTCCCCATATGCTAGAGAGAGAGTGTGCGTGATCAATCCCTCTGAATGTCTGAGACACAAATACTTCACAATATCAGCTCAACTAACTCATTTTCAACAATCGGTTTCTTTATTAGCATCAACCTATACTATATATAAACCTTGTCTACTTTTCATTTGAAACAACTAGGAATTGCCATTTTCCGGGCCACCTTCACATCACAACACAACCTTGCATGCTCTACCTCTACACTTCACACTCTTTCTTTTTTCTTTTTTTCCTCAACTTCAACACCATTCTGGTGCTCCATCATTTCAATTTCCATTGCTCAAGTAACAAGCGAAGAGAAATCTATCTCAGCACTCCCACTTTTGCTTTACATTCCCCTTAAATCCTAATTATTATATATATATATATATATATATATATATATATATATATATATATATATATATATATATATTCCCTTTCATCGTTACTAATCCTATATATACATATAAGCGGACATAGCTAGCAGCTTCATTCTGCTATTTATAAGCTTTTCTATCATCAACCCATCACCACACACAGTGAAAAAAAACCCTAGCTTTTGCTTTGATTAGTCGAGCAGCAGCTGCCAAAATGTGGATGGTGGGTTACAATGAAGGTGGTGAGTTCAACATGGCTGATTATTCATTCAATGGAAGGAAACTCAGGCCTCTCATGCCAAGGCCAGTGACTTCTCTTGAGAATACTTCAACTGCAACCACTCCTTGCTTAAGCCTTATTCATGGCAACGATTTCTTTTCACAGTATCACAATCTGGGTATGCTGGTTTAACCTTTTTTTTTTCTGGTTTTCTTTCTCTCTCACTCTTTCTTTCTCTGGCTGCTCTGCTGTTTGCATTTGCTTGTCTTTATGTGCATGTGACATTGGATACATATATATATATATATATATATATATATATATATATATATATATATATATATATATAAATTTCTTGTTTTAGCATCAGTGGCAGAGCAGAGCAAGAGAGAGTTCAATACTCCACCAGTTGTGGTGAGCTCAAGGTGGAATCCCACCCCAGAGCAGCTAAGAGCCCTGGAAGAATTGTATCGAAGAGGGACAAGAACACCATCTGCGGAGCAAATCCAGCAAATCACTGCACAGCTTAGAAGATTTGGTAAAATTGAAGGGAAGAATGTTTTCTATTGGTTTCAGAATCACAAAGCCAGAGAGAGGCAGAAGCGCCGCCGTCAAATGGAATCAGCTGCCGAGGATACTCTAGAAAAGAAAGACTTAGGTAAAGCCCACATAACATAATTATTCCATAACCGTTTGTTGATACAAAGAAGCGAGAATAAAGAGAGGTTCTGATACTTTGTTTTGTAATGTGTGGCTTTTTCCATTGAGTTTTGTTTGTTAGAGATCTGTATTATTCTTTGCTTTTCTTTGCTCGTTCGCATTGTTGCTAGAGATGTAAAGTTGTATTCTTTTTTGTTTTTCTTTTTGTCTACAGGTTCAAGTAGGACAGTGTTTGAAGTTGAACAGACCAAGAACTGGGCTCCCTCTACAAACTGCAGTACTCTTGCAGAGGTCTATTCTACATCCTGCTTTGTCTTTGTCCTTGTTCATGGGCTAGTCTAACCCTTTTTCTTTCTCAACTTGGGAATCACTTAATCGCCAAAAGTCTATAAGGATCCATTAAGCAGTGATTATTTGCATATGATTACTAGAGATCAAGTTGATGATGGAAACATTATAGAAAGATATGCACTAGGGAAAGGACCTAACAAAAGCTTTGTTTGTTGGGAAATGAAAAGGATCTAAAAGCTGCATTCCTTCCTTTTTGTCGGGGCTGCTGTTATGAAACTTAGCTGGGCTTTTGGGGTTTGTGCTTATTCATGTCATAGGTCAGTAGCTTTTGGGCACCCCATAATATTCTATGGAATTGAGCACCCCTTGGTGATGGAAAAGACAACCTTCACCCTGCTTTAATTTGACTTCTCATAGACCATGCACATCTTTATTTGAAAATACGAACTTGGAGTGCCCACTTGAAATCTGTGCCATCCAATACCTCTTTTTTTACTACCTTTGATTTTTAGCGTACATGTTGTTGAGATTTTCGTGGGTTTGCATGCCTTTAATTAAAATCCTCAGGAATCTGTTTCAATACAAAGGGCAGCAAAAGCAGCGGTTGCAGAGTGTAGAACAGATGGATGGCTCCAATTCGATGAAGGAGAATTACAACAAAGAAGAAACCTTATGGAAAGGAATGCCACGTGGCATTTGATGCAGTTATCTTGTCCTCCTCCTCCTCCTCCTGCAGCTGCCACCCACCTCATAAACACCCCTCCTAATACCTCTACAACTAGTATGGCCACTACAACCACAGTAACAGCAAGAGCAATGGACCCAAAGCTCATTAAGACCCATGAGCTCAGCTTCTTTATTTCACCTCACAGAGAAAACGGTGTTATCCGCTTAAGCAGTGTGAGTAGTGAAGATGATAACTGTGTGGAATCTCAAACCCTTCAGCTTTTCCCTATAAGGAATGGGGATGGCAGCAGTGACAACATTAACGAAAAAGAGACAGAGATATCAGTTTCAGCAATGAATGCCAACTTGACCCCAAGCCAATTTTTTGAGTTCCTTCCATTGAAGAACTAAAAACTTGCTATGTATGTAAAATGATGGGATTGTGTTTTCATATTGTAATTTGTTGGAAAATGGCACTACTTTTATTGTTAGTGATGTTATGTTTCAAGAAATTGGTGCTGTAATAGGACATTGATTTTGAATGAAGGTATTTTACCATAAAATGCATTTGGACTATGTTGGTTGAATCAAAAGGAGTATTTAAATCTAACGGGTTAGTGTAATAGGACTCATTTAAGTAACTTGATATATATGTCTGCATGTGGATTCTGATGTGAAGAGAGAAACAGGAAAGGGAGTGGGGGAGGGGTACTTAAATGAAGAATAAGGAATTTGATGTGAGGGATCGATTTGAGACATGGTATCTGAAATGGGAATAAGATGGGACAGACTTGGATGCTGAAGTAACTATGAATTTGGGTTGGAGAATTCTTTTGTTGCATTCATGGAAAAAATTCTGTTGTATATCAGTATATATATGCGGTACATTTCAATTAATTAGTTCTTGTGGAGTAAACTCTGTAGTGCAATTTATGACGATGAAGAAATCACATCAATGCTCGAGGAGGGAACAGAACCGGGTGCATTTAAAGTAACTTCATGAATTCAATTGAAAGATGATTTGAAACAGTTTACAGGTTCACTGTGTACATTTAATCCTCTCCAAATTCTACAGTAGTTTGCCCTTTTCTTTGTATGTGATAATATGGACAAGTTTTAAAACATGATGTGTTTATTATTTCTTTTCCTAGCTAATGATCCTCTTATAACCAGAGTAGGAGTTAAGTTTTACGAAGAGAAAAGCAAGAGGAACACAAGGTTGAAACTTGAATGTAACTGCGTTTCCTATCTACATTTAACTGCAACTTGCAAGTTAAAGCAGAGAAAACCAATTCTCTGATAAGGTGCAAGGCGTTTTCTGCACATCTCATGGTCAAGGGTATAGTAGATGAAGAATTCCACATATTGCAAGAATTGTGGTATAAATTACAAATAGTTGTCCATGTATCAAGTTGTGAGAAGATTTATTATAACTTGTATAGGCAATTTGTAAAAGCAATGGTGTAGGCAAAACCCTGATAAAATCACCAATTTGTATTGGCAAAACCTGTTATCACATGCATGCCTAGCTCCTTAGAGAGGTTATATCTTTAAGGATTAACCTCTCTAAGGAGGGGTTTATTACATGATTAGGTTATGATGCATTTTTCAAAAACCCTAAGGGCTAAGACTAGGACGTGTCATTCAAGAGCCGTCAAGCTCGCCAGGGTAAAAAGAAGGCCCAAAATATTCCCGCTGCAGCCATTGAACCCAAGAGTGGGGGACCATAATTTAAACAAAATATGCATGCATAACGTTTCCTGATTTGGGTCATATTTTCGTCTTTTATAGTGCTTGATTAGACACTCAACCATAATAATATCTTAAATTGATAGTTTCAACTACACTTTTATCAATCACAAATTGGGAAAAAAAATTCTTTGGTTAACAAAAAAAATTAAGTTAAATCATAAATGTGATCATTAAGATTTTTTTTAAAAAAAATTGAGTCTTTAAATTGTAAAATCATGGTGCATGTACAATAAATTGCATTGCATAGGTTATTTCATATTTTATATTTATCATTTTTATTAAAAATAATTTATCTATATATAATTAGTCTTTTTAAAATGTGATTTTTTTTAAGAATGTTGACTTTCGAATGAATATGCAATGATATATCCCTTGTTGGGTAATCATCAAGATGTGAGATATTACTTTAAGTTATGAAATCCTCTTAAATAGGCTAAACTTTTGGGAAGAACTATTCTCATGAGTCTGAGTCATATCACACTTTCATAGTAATATTAAACTTAACTTTTACCAAACATTAACAAGGTTTATGGGACCCATGAGTTTTATTCTTTTTCAAATAAATCTTAGTTTTTATAGAGAAAAATATTTCACTTCACGTGCTTGCTAAGATTTGGCATTATATGGTGCAAATATCTTCAATCCTTTTGGCAAAAAAAAAAAAAAAAGTCAAATATTGGTGTGTAATCTGAACCCTGAAGCACTGAGAGCATGTTTAATGTTAGCAAATGGGTAGGCTATTTAAATAATGGAATGCATTTTGTGCTGAACTGTTTACAGCAAGAATCAACTTTCGAGTGGAGGAAGATTGCATCCTCTGTGGAAGCAACTATGGGTAAGCTTTGTTGCTATTCACCAATCACCAGGCCATCGCCTATAGATTCTGTGAGTACAGAAAGATAGAGACAGATAGAGAGAGAGTAACAGAGTCAAAAACTGTGTGAATACATTGAAATATCTCTGAGAAACAGATCACTGATCACGGGTGGTTTTTGCGTGCAAAGTGGCTGAAATAATATGCGAATATAAATGTACGGGTCACTAACAAGCTGGTTATCCTCTGTTCCTATTTGGTACTGGCTTAAGTCCCTGCAGCATCTAGCCAAGAGAGTTACAGAAACAAACACCCAAGGCACCCACGGATCCATCGCTTTTCAAGGATACTCAACAAACAATACTACAACGGGGAGAATTTTTAAGCTTTTCTTTCGTTGCTTTGTCTCTTTCATTTTTGTTGCATTAAATTATATAACAGACCACGACAAAAAGGCCCATTTTGGTTGGACAAACGCCTCTACATACACACACTTGTCCATATCAATTTTGAATTGCTACAATTGGTTCAAGTACATGTATACAAATATTTAGGTTTAAATTTGGGTACAGATGATATAATGTTATTCAGGTTCATATTTGGATTTGGATCATGTAAAATTCCACTGAAATGCCACCAAAATTCGATTCATTTGTATCCCTTACCACCACATTACAAATCCTACAACCAAAACAAAGTTGAATTGCATACATATAATATATATAACGGAGTTGGGTTAATGACTTTCAGTTCTCCATTTACCTTTGAGGTGGAGCAAATCTGAGCCTAAGCAGGCCTCAGATATGTATAATATTACCCCATATGTAAAAAATATTATCTCCAGTATTATTGACGAATACCACCTGTGTACTCAGCTACTTGTTTTTTATTTCATTCTAAAGAATGTCCTTTAACGATTACGATTATTAATCCTTAATATACAAACGGGTAAAGTTGAAAGAGTGAATTCCTATGCTGAAAAAATGAGACTGAACATTGACCAGACTAAAATATGCCAAGAAAATATAGCATTAGTACGTTTAATACTTACGATATTTTTAAATTACCTCAATAATTCTAAGTTGTTTCATAGTATTAACTACTGTACCTACGGACAAGAGTGAATGTGATTGTCCAAAAACCAGCGCAGAATGACATGGATGAACTCCAAGCCAGCTTTTCTTTTTTCACTTGTTGGATGTAAAATTCCAACACAGATTGGCAACCCACTTTTCGTGCTGCTTTGATACAACAGTCGCATGGAATCACCATTGGGACAAAATGTTTAATGTCAAAAATGGTGGAAATTCAGTAAATCCTCCTTTCCTTTGCACGCTTCTGGGAATTCCGACCTTTAATCTTCCACTTATCATTCCCAGCTGGTCGATTTCGCTCTTCAATTTCTCGAACCTTCCGCTTCCTATAAAAAAGTTGATAAACAAGGAGGATGTAAGTAACCCAAAAAGCATAAGAACAAGTATGAACAAGTCTGTAATTTCATTTAGAGAGGCCTTTTTCTGATCGCAGAAGTAATTTGAAAATATACTTGTGCACTGTGCACATATAGCATCACGACAGGGCCTTTCTCTGTGCCCCCAAAACTTTTTCCAAATTGATGCATAAGAATATTTCATACGAAAAGCTATTTCAGCTTAAATGTAATGGAGCTTTCTTACCAAACAACATAACAACCTATCAAAGTGGTTGAGTAATTTTCAATGGCTTACTAGCTGCACCTTCAGTATTCCAACTTCCAACCCACTAGTGGGATGGAATACTGTTATGTACATGCTTTCACATCATATATTTAGTAGCAGAACCTCTGTGATAATAAAACAATAAATACTGTTTTCCCCCAAAATGACTTTTTATTAAATTTGAATGTTATAAAATATTTGGTTACAGGCTTATCAGTTTAATTTTTGCTTAAATGGTTTCTGACATTGATTCTCTTCTCTTAGGTCGTGACATACAGAAATACACATGCTGAGTTGCTGACTACAACATGCATATAAAATGAATGCATTACATGCTTACTAATTCAAACTTATCTAGGCAAATATATCTTTTACTGCCTATCTTACCTGTAAGCTGCAAGGTTTTGATCAGAAAGAAGTTCATCTGCAAGCGTTGCTTTTCTCTCCTTCTTTGTTAATCTGCCTGAGAAGAAGTCCAATGGAGAATCTACAACTGTTCCCACCTGAGCATATTCAAATGATCCAAAAATTAAAGCTGTTGAGCAGAAATTGATATTTTGATGGAACAAGGAACATTCAAATCTATGCTTGCCTATGATCTACATATAGTATACAATACTGAACTTGCCTGGAAATACTTGGGAAGTGTCTTTGATTTTGAATCACCCTTCTTGTAGTGCCGCTTCGGATCAATGGCAGCTCTCAACTGTAACCATCAATATATATACACATCAAAGTTCAAGGATCAAATTCCACTTAAGAAATGAAGGCATAAGAACTGGTGTGTGAAACAAAGTCAGATAGCTTGACACAAATTGTTGGATCCATTCAAATCTGTTGTTAGCAAATACTATATACATGTCTAGACAGATTTTTTTTTAATGCTCTTTATATGAACTTGGGTCTCAACTACATATCCATGGCCTGAAGGTTTAATTTACCATTGCAAAAAATAATTTGCAACATTGCAGTTTCACAATGTCAGGAAAGTCTACAGAAGGCTTCAAAGGGAGACATCAATATTCTAAACCAACATATAACTTCAGATCATTGAAACCCAGACTATGAGAAGGGTGCTCATAAGGCAAAACAAACCTATATGAAGTAGACTCCAATTGCTGAGACCTATCTACCAGAAAATTTCATTCTTCAAAAAGAAATACTCCTCTAAATCCTTCTATGTTACTGTGATTCCATATCTCTTGAAGAAAGCAGCATCTACTACTTTTATTGTTTCTTCATTATTTCTTCTCATTTTGGATGTGAGTATGTGTATGTGTATGAGTCCAATCCAAGCTACGAGATTTCACAGAACATAATATCGACATATTCCAAATCATTGTGGAAAGAAAAAGTATATAAAAAGATAGAGATGTCAAAACTTAAAAGCACCTTCAATAACTTAAGATCTTTCTGCAACTCAGGGGTGATGGTTTGAGCAGGCATGTCGAACCTGACAAAGATTTAAATATAATCAGATAATTCCCTTTCATAGTTTCCAAAAAAAAAAAACAGAGAGAGAAGTCATATGAATATGTAACTAGACAAAATTTACATGAATAAACTGCTATTTGAGAAAAAAGTAACTAGAACTGCACCCAGCAAAGCTGAGTAAAAATGAGAGAAAAACAACCAAAGAAAAAATTTTCAACCCTACTCGCATTCAGAAACAGAAACTTGATTTAGAGCATAAACCATGGCATACCAATTCTTCCCAGTGGTATCTTTAGCTTGTTTTCTCAGTAACTTGTTTAATTTTCTGGGATCGTTCGGTGGAACAAAAAGCCCATCAACCAGCTCGGAATTGGGTTTCCAAAGAGTGCTACTTGATGCCTCGGTTTGAGATTTGATATGAGAGCCATTTGTGGCTTTTGACGACGATGGCATAGGCAACTGCGGTTGCCATGAGAGCCCAACCACTGGCTTGCTCTCTGGCATTCCTGAATCAAAGTGAATTGCACAATAAGATCCCAAAACCGAAATAGGCTACCGACCCATTAAGGTCTATTTTTTTTCTGCCATAAATCCAAAACACAAAAAAGATGAAATCAAAAGAAATCCGTAAAATTACATTTGATCATACGAAAAGATCCGACAATCTCAATCACAAACGCAAAAGAAAGTACTTCAATTTCATGATAAACAGAACCGAAATCGACAAAGTTTCCATCCATAACCACAAACATAGTGCTAAAAGCAAAACACAGCACTTTATGGGATTGTGTTAAAAACCCCAATCCACCTTCAGCATTACCTATCCGCGTTTTGTGGCTCTATTCGAGGTCGCCGATGGCGGTGGCGCTTGTGTTCAGAGTTGAGACGTGAAATCAAACCACAATCCTCTAAAACCCTAATCAACACTGTTTGTGTTGTGTTATGTTTCTTTTTTTTTTTTTTGGTTTGCTGTGAATCAGTACTCACTACTCAGCTTCATCTACGATCTATCATTCTACCGCCGCTTCTTCACTATAAACGGGCCTCGGCACATTGGCCCTCACATTTTCTTCACATTGGGCTAAATATTATCCATGTCAGCCCAAAAAAAAAGAATTAGGCCCGATTAGACTAGTTCGAATTAAACCGTCTCAATTTTTTACATGAAACTAGTCCAGTACCCAATGATGAAAATACCTTTCGGAAGCGAAGCATCTTCCTTTGATTTCCCATTAACCCACAGATATATACACCAACACAAACAAGGAATAAGGGGAAGGCAATCGCAGATCTGAAACAGAGCGGGGTATAAGGACGAGGCAAGAGCGTATGGAGATGAACCTGAATCTGTCAACGTGCGAATGGATGACGGGTCAACCTGAATCGCGTTCACGTTAGCTTGTTCCACGCTCGTGCGGTGATTTCGGAACCGGAAACAGACGCTTTCTTTTTTCTTTTTTTTCACATTCAGAGTATTTCTTATTCAAAAAATAAAAGATTAATCTTTTGATATTTGCATATTTTCTCATCTGAAAAATAAAAAATTAATTTTTTGAATCATATCTTTTGTAAAAAAGAAATTTACTAATAATATATATTTTATTTATATCTATTAAAATTAAATTTTAAATAAATATTTAAAAAATTTAAATCACTTTCGTTTAAACCATTACATATTAGTACAGACACTTTTTGTTTCTTAGTACTTTAATGGTGCTAATTTTTTATATTACTATAATTTTAATCATTAAATTTTTATATTTATATTTATTTAACATTCAAAAAACAGGACGCTATTAAGACAATTGCTACGCATTATTATAATTAGAAAAAGAATACTATTATTATAATTAAATGTATTAAATTCCTAGTCAGCCCAACCTGATCCGACAAAAGAGCAAAGCCTGAGTGATTATAACAGTGACCGACGCATTGCATGAGACGCTTTAGCAGCACTTATATCTACGTTAGGCCTTGTATCTTTTCCATTTGCATAGACATAGTAATAAACTGAAGTAAAATACACACCTTTTGTGTAGCACTCACTTACTACAAGCAGAAGTTTGTGACCAGAAAAAGGCCCTATCATTGCTTCCAAGTGGTTCCTCCATCTGTCCCTATTCTCTTTCTCCACAATATTCATTGCAACTGGAAAAAAATACTACTTATTCCCATGCAATTCCACGGTAGCCAGCATATCTCAAGGGGGCATTTTTTAGATGACATTCCTCAACTCCAAGGGATGCCCTACAGCCACTCAAGAAGTCACATTTCATTGCATCAAGGCAGAGCAAGAACCTTCTGAACACTGAAGGGTTGTTAATTTCTGACCTTTCAACTTGTAACTTGACTAAACTAACGGCATTCCTTTGTTTCACTAACTCAGCATATAACATATCCCCTCTGAGCTTTGAATATGAACTACCATGGCTGCCCTCAATATCCTCTTTTACCCTCTTCCTAGTATGCAACATTTGACTCTTGCTAACTTCTACCGCTCAAGAATTTAAAATAGAGAAAAATTGTTTTGATTTTTCTTTACTTAAGAATTTAAATATTTGAGTTTTTACTGTTTCTTAGATAAATAGAAAATAAAGATAATTAAAAAATTATTTACTTTTATCTTACTTGCTCCCTATGAGTGAAATATATTATGAGAAAAAAAAAACATTATCAAAATTTTCGGGCATTGTAAAATGATCAACTTTTCACTCTTAGTTTTATTTTTTGTATTAAAAGTGTAAAAATTTACCTACCAAAAAAAAAGTGTAAAATTATTTCATCCTAAAACTTTCGCCATATCACTTTCAACTCAGGGAAGCATATGTACATGTATAAGCCCCGATCAGATTCTTGTTTTTTCTTTTTTTTGTCAGGGGAGGGGGAAATGCATTTGATTTAAAAATTATTGCATTTATTATTGTGGACTTAAATCTGACCCACAATTACTTGCCGTTATCTCGATATGCGTTTTAATTTGGGCCCATTATCATGACCCAATGAAAATCTGGGCCATATTTTCACTATAAAATATGATAACTGGTAAATGGAAAAAAAAATCAATAAAAAATTCTTTTACATGAAACGATGGGGGAAACAAAATTACACTTAACTAGAGAGTTGTGATGAAACACAAAAAATGATAGAATCTGGTATATTGGTGCTGATTAATACACAACCATAAAACATTTCAGGCTATTAAAATTTCCTAAGCTTTTTTTTTCTTTTTTTATGTTATTATAACTAATTATTGAAAAACCATGCTATTCAACAAATATTTTCCATTTTAAAAAAATAAAATTAATAATCTTTAGCCATTAATACAGATTATTTTTTATTTACTTATGGCCAAAGGTTAGGTAATGATGACTTTTCTGGTTAAAGTTTACAAAGTTTGTATACGTTAACTAGCCGTTGCTAAAAGTTCTCTTAAAAAGGAATAGCATAATTTGGATAACAATAGATGCTATCTTCCTCTGTCTTTTCTTTTTCTTGTGTATTATTTTACTGTTCTTTGACCATAATACTTTTTCAGTTTGAACTCGAGTGAATCGATTATTATTATTATTATTATTATTATTATTATTCCTTCCATAATCTATACAATTGGTACTACGTTTATAACCAATATATATGAAAAAAAAAAACTACACACACAAAAAGTCAATCTGCCTAATTCTCAAGCTATAGAAGTGTGATTAAAAAAATGTGAACTAAAAGCGAAGTATTTGCATGTATATTATTTTTTTGGGTATACGTAAATATATCTATTAAAAACGATGTAATTGGATTTTTTTTATTGATAATAAAGTTTAAATTTTATGCAAGTTTTTTATTATATATATTTTTTAATATTTAATTTTATTTTATTTTCAGTATACATTTTTTTTATATAATTATCAAATCACGTATTATCATATTATTAAAAAAATTAATTTTTTATATAATTATTATTTTAATTAGATTTTTTTAATAATTAGATAATCATAATTAGATGATAGTATAAAATTTTATACATTAAAATTAAATTCTATTTTAATGATAATACTTTATAAAACTTATTTTGATTATGATGATTTTAAATACTTTTTATTATACAGTAGTTAAATTAAGAGAATTATTTATAAATAACCGTAACTATTCATTTAACTTCTCTTATAATTTTATATTGAAATAATATTTTATTTAAAGAATTAGTTTTCTTTTTAGTACATTTAAAAGAATTAGTTTCTATTAATATACATAGAGTATAAAAATATTGATTATATTTTAATTGTTTATATCAAGATTTAATATTTAACTTATTTATATAATTGTTTTATTTTTTTTACTATCATTACACAAAATAAACAATGTGCGGAGGACACAACCAAGACATGAAATCTTTTTGTTTTTTGTTTTTTTACTATCATTACACAAAATAAACAAGAGTACTGTTATTTCTCACAGGAACAATTGTTACGAATCTTTAGAATGAAGTGGCACACGACGAAAATTAAGGAGGGTTGAAAATCACATAGGTGAAAAGATTTCGTAAAACATTTTGTGAAGGTTCCTTAGTGCAATTTATTGTTTTCGAATAAACACTGTGCACACAACCAAAACATGTAATTGAAGACATAATTTTTCATAATTAAGATTCTTTACTTTTCCTGACGTTAAATGTACCAACTCAGCGCAAGCTAATTCAAGTTTGCCAATAACAGCTTGTGATGACTTCACGGTGAGCTCGAGTGCACACGGGAGCGAAATTCTTGGTTTCACATTCATGGAAAAGGGCTCCATTTCCAAGTTCTTCTTTGTTTTTATCCAAGTTTAATATAGTGTGTTTCTTTGTTATGAGCAAAATGGGAAGGTAAAAAACAAAACGACATCCACAATCATAGGCTTCTTTGCTCAGTTAGTATAATTAATCCAAAAGAATGATAATAAAAATGTAAACAGAACTGAAATCATTTTTTCGCGAGTTTCAAAAGAGGCATTATTACAGACCTAAAATTTAGAAAGTAAAAGGAGGAAAAGGACAAATAAATGTAAGGGTGGCACTAAGTGTCTCTTTAGTAAGAAGAATGAGAAAGAAGTAAAACAGGAATAAGAGATTTTTTTATATTTTAATTTTACAAATTTTATAATATTCATTTTAGATCATTTATTTTATTTACATTATACCAAACATGTTAAATCAAAAAATTATCAAACTAAATTAATCAATTTTAGATACATAAACTGAATCAATTAATTATCAAATTGAATTAATTATTTATTTATATATTTTTAATCACAAACTCATTAACTATTTAATAATTATTTAACTATATTAAATTAACAATTTATTTAATTTAATTAACTACATTTGACGTTACATTACTTAAAATACCAAAATCACTTTTGGGTTAGAATGATTATTGCTCCGTAGAGATTGACCACGTCAATTGCTCACAATCAACTAGCAACCGAGATGAAACTTCTATGTGGGGGAGATGTATGTGCTCGCAGGCTTTATCATGTTGTCCTTTTTTTTTTTTGCCTTGTGACTGTTTAATTTAATGTCCCTTAACTTAACCTATATTTTTATTAACCAGTAATTAACAATTAACATGTGAATGAGTGAAAAAAATCACTTTACTTAAGCATCATTAAATTTATTAATAATTGTTTGACGCCTCTTAGATCTGTGTCACTGCCAACAAAGCCGACTAAACGACAGCAATTCCAATAGAATCTGTTGGGTCCATGACTCTCTGCATCACAACTCAAGTAATCAAACGACAGAACAATAATTTAAGTTCACGTGCAGGAAGGCCTCGTTTGCTACCCAAGTCATCCAAGCCGTACAGCACCTGATTCTGCACCGACTCAACTCCGAGCGTGCGATGGACGTGCTTGCAACAGCGCGTGGCCTTCCCATCTCAATTGTACGAGACACGAGGTTCTGTATCCTCTACCAACCCGATTCGTTCTACGCGGGAAGGAAGGAGTGACGCGTGTCCTGGGATATTGTTTGTCACGCGCTATGCCGAAATTCCCATATTTCGCGTTGTACGTACAAATAACAATATTTTGGCGAAGAGTTATACCATTTTTAATTTATATTTTTTGTAATTTTTTAAAAGATTAACTTTTTATTTAATAATTAAATTTATATTTAATATAATAAAATTTTGTAATTTTTAACTGAAATATCTTTACATATATTATTATGAAATTAATATTTCAAATCAAGTAACAGTAATTAAATAAAGTCTTTTACAAAATAATAATTTTAAAATTTAAATTTGCAGATAAGCTTCTCTAAGGTCGCTGTTATGATTTATTAAAATTATATAATTATATACAAAGATAGATCCAATCCTTGAATCCAATTTCTAAATTGTAAAGAATGTGCAAAACTATTTTCTTTTTTAAAAAATTGAATCTCTCTGTTCTGCAACATGATACTGTTATTTATAAGCAAGAAAAACACAAAATAATTCTGCGACAGATTTTAACTTTTGTTGAGATACAGCTGTTCGTGTATATTTTTTCTATTGTCAAAAAAGAATACATTATTAAGTAAAGATTATTTATTTTAAATATTTAATTTAATAATTAATACATGTAAAATTTAATCAATTATATTATAAATATATATATATATATATATATTTTGAGATTTATACACTTTATTTTTTTAAAATTAATAATACATATATATTATGAAATGAAATATTTAAAATAAATAATTTTTGTATAAGAATTTTTCCATTGAGAGGATACAAAATTGCAAATCTTGTCTTACAAAAAACAAAATTGCAAATCCTGTTTCTAGGTACTGTGCTCACTTGGAAAAGATTCTCACAAATTATTGATTTACATGGGGAAAAGCTAAAAAGTTAGCAACTTTAGAACGTGGTGGGGTGATTTGCAGGTTGCAAAACCATGGGGCACCCACCCTGCCACCAGGCAGCGATAGTGCAGCCCGTCAGGGTGATTCTCCCAACATGTGAAATGCGTATGTACCCATTTATTTTCTTGTTCTGAAATGCGGGCAAGCTCTCCACCCCCCACTGACCCTCTGACACTCTCTTCCTTGGGACCTGAGCGGAGCACTCTCCACCACCTCACTTGCTCCTCATCCTCAACCTAACCATAATGCATTTCCCATTTCTCGCAAATCGCTCCCTCCATAGCCCCCTATTTTTCTTGTGGGGACTAGGGGTTGAAAAAAGAGGCTTTGACAGCTGAGAGGAAGCTGATTTTTTACGCCTTTTAAAAAGCTTTTGCTCCTCAATTTATGGTATGTTGATGGCCCGCATTTCAACTTACTCCATTCACTCGCGGTAAATTTGCAGCAATCAAAAACAAAAACCCCACCATTATTAATATTCTTTGTTACTATTTGCTAAACCCATGCCCTTTCTCTCTATAAAAGCCATGGTCTACGGTGTGGTAAAAGAGGGATAACAAACACACAGGAAGCTCCTTCTTCTTTACTACCCTGAAAGTCTCTGTCAGTCTCCCCCAATCCTAGGTGACATCCATGGCCTTGTTGCTGAGACCCCTTCTCACTCTCTTCCTCAGCTCCCTCTTCATCTCCCACATTCCAGGTACTCTGACTACTCTCTCTCTCCCTCCCGCCTTTCACTTCCTCACACTCACTCATCACACACCCACATTCTTCTGTTTTAAGCCACACATTCAGAAACTTAAAATCACATTTCTTTTTCTGTTTCTCACACACAAAACACCAAATGCACATGCGCACATTTTTCTTTATATACTACATTCAGTAGCATTTTACTTGAAATCAATGAACAATGTGACCCAATCTGAGTATTTGTTGCTTGATTCTGAACAGTGCTGAAAGTTTCAGCAGCAGCTATAATATTGTACAACAAGTGCCCCCACCCAGTGTGGCCTGGCATCCAACCCAGCGCAGGGAAGCCCCTTCTGGCCCGCGGAGGCTTCAAGCTCCCACCCAGCAAGGCCTACACGCTCCAGCTCCCTGCCCTCTGGTCCGGCCGCTTCTGGGGCCGCCACGGCTGCGCCTTCGACGCCTCCGGCCGCGGCCGCTGCTCCACGGGCGACTGCGGCGGCGCTCTCTTCTGCAACGGCCTCGGCGGAACCCCACCCGCCACCCTGGCCGAGTTCACCCTCGGTAACGACCAAGACTTCTACGACGTGAGCCTGGTGGACGGTTACAATCTCCCCATCTCCATAACCCCTTTCAAGGGATCCGGGAAATGCAGCTACGCCGGCTGCGTGAGCGACCTCAATACGATGTGCCCGGTGGGCCTGCAGGTGCGGTCACACGACAAGAGGAGGGTGGTGGCGTGCAAGAGCGCTTGCTCTGCCTTCAACTCGCCGAGGTACTGCTGCACCGGAAGCTATGGAAGCCCGCAGGCCTGCAAGCCCACCGCGTACTCGAGGATTTTCAAGACGGCCTGCCCAAAGGCCTACTCCTATGCCTATGATGACCCCACCAGCATTGCCACCTGCACCAAGGCTAGCTACTTGGTCACTTTCTGCCCTCGCCGCCGCTGAACTATTCATCAATTAATGTATAATTTTAGTTAGTATTTAGCTAGGCTTATGTCATACTACTACACTATTAGCCTATTCCTCTTTCTGATTTGATTGGTTGAAATCCCTCGCTTTAGTATGATACTTCCATTCCATGTTTATGGGTTCTAATTAAGTCTGTTGTACTGTGCTCTAATAGCAATTCATATTATATGGTACTCGTGCTTTGGTTCTTAATTTATCCATGGGACTAAAATGGGGGCCTTGGATGCTGGTTATGGTCTGCCATCTATGTCACGTGGCAGGGAATTTCGGAATTGGTATGAGATAATGGAATGGTGTTGTGCTAATTTTGGTTTTATTGCCATTGTTGTGAAAAGTGCTCCAATGGTGCTCAATTATGGTTATGGTGTTCTGGCACAACATCATTAATCGCTATTGTATCCCCACATTGACATCGACGTAATGGATGGGTGCCATTTTCATCGCTAATGGGTTACCGATTTTGTCTGTTTGGGCTTCCAAGCAGAAGTTGACATACATGGGTTTGGCACACCTACATCTTAAAATTATTATCTTCACACAATCCATAAATGAACTAAATTTAAGCATGGCACTCTCGTACGAAGGAATCTTCATCTGTTTGGACCTTGGATTCAATCTTGCTCCAGATTCTTTTTGTGCCACCCTCCTTGCGTGGATAATTGGATAATAACCTTGTGGAATTGTAGATATATTTGGGTGTCCTCCAAACACTCAGAAATCACAACTAGCTTGGTATCTGACTCCCAACTAGCTTTATGAGCAATTTCTTTTCTTTTTCTATAGGAATTTGTAAGTGGAGGTGATCAGATTGTGATGAACATGGTTCCCATTTTAGAAAAGCACCTGTAATTTGATGCATTTTATAACCATATATTCTATACACAGATTTTACATTAGCTAGCTTTCGAGTTTCGACTATGCACAGGACCACGGAGAAAGCTAATTTGAGCTTTATGAAAACATAACAAGAGCCAGTTTGGTATGACATTCAAATTAGGGGTGAAAATATTATTAATGCGTTTTTATGGTTGAAATGACCTTCAAAGTACTTATTTTGGACAGTGTATTTGCACAATGAAATGAGATACTTCTATTAACACCCACTCAGTGCATTTTATGTAACTTCAAATTTTATCTTAAAATTACTTTCATGATCTATATTTATAAGTTCTGTCGCATAATATCATCAGGGTCTCTTATGGCCATTTGTCAAATTTAGTTGTCATTTATCAGCTACTTTGTGGATGAGGATTCTGTGCGGGTTATTCGATTGTGGACTGTTCCAAGGTTTATTAATGATGAGGATGCAAACACAGATTAGAAGTTTATGCTCGATGAAAAGGTCATATCCTTCGTGAAATTGACTTGTGTGCGTTCTATGTTTGTATGCTGTTACTGCAGAATACAAACTGTCAACTTTTCTTTTTTTTGGTATTTGCTTTCTAACCTATATAAACACAGGAAAAAAGAGACTCTCGCGCATTAGATTATCTATAGGTATTCCTTTTAGCTGGACATCTATACATAACTCACATTGCTTTGCTTTCTAGGTTCCTATTATTCCCTTCGCTAGCGGTACACGGATCATAATTTTCCAACTCTAACCATATTACCATCGGTTTAGTTCCCATTACTTTGTTAAAATTGTTGTAGATCTTGGATAAGGTTGTCAAGTGCAGAGGTCATAGGTTGGGCCAGTTTGAAGATGTGACACTGCTGTTTGAGTCTGACTAGGTTATGATATTCTGTATGAAAAAAATAGTCCTCTTCTGCTTGGAAGAGTTAGTTAAGGCACTGAAGATTTTACAAAATCCATTTGGTGCAGAAAATAATTTTTCTCCTGTATTGGGCACTCACATGTGCGAATATGGCACTTAAAATCTGTTTATATTATCAACTAACAGCAGCAGATGCAAGGAATATGGAACAGATGAACTCGAGAATTTTGATCTTAACAACTACTATTTGACTTTAACGCATAAAGCCATTATAGCTTGGTCGTCCTAGTCCACTGTTAATGACTTTTTAAAATTCCCCTTATGTTCTTAAGCATTGCTCAACATTTCTGTGTTCTATGCAGAAAGTTTGATTTGATGTATTCTTACAGATATCATGTTTAGCAGGTATAATAAGCCTATGGTAACAGTCAAACACTGACATTGGTTGTGAAATATAATAAACGACAGGGTTAGTCTTATACCTTTTGTCAAACATGGTCACATATTCTTAATACCAAAAACAAAATCACGACAAAATTAGTCCACGCAATTTGTTAGCAGGGAAAATAAGTTTTAAGATTGAGTCCCGTATGGCCAAGTATTACTTGACATGTAGTTTTGCACAACCAGAAAGTGACAAAATTGATTTTTGAATGCCAGGTAGTTCATAAAACTAACAATAATGTCTCTCTAATCCCAAGCAACAACCACAAAATTCATGGCCAGCCAAAAGAATTTAGTGGCCCAATAACATGTTTTTCTCAGCACAAGCACGAGAGAGAGAGAGAGAGAGAGAGAGAGAGAGAGAGAGAGAGAAGCATTACTGTTAGTTTTAGTATATGTTTGGAATGGGAGTAAAAGTAAGAATAAAGTTTTCAAGGATGAGTTTTGTATATAAAATTGAATACAAAACTTATTCATAAAAAATTTATCCTCACTTTTATCCCCATACCAAACATACACTTATGACTATAGATTGTATTCAAAAATGAATTTCAAAAAGAATACAAAATTAACTTCTGCAGAACATTTGCGTTCAATATCTACTGATGCTGCAAGTCCAAAATAATAATAGCAATAGAAGACATAAGGCGAGAAACAGATGGTGGTCCATCAGTTACCTGCACAAACCATATTTACTTGTACACAACATTATGGATATATCAAAAAGAGAACAACCAAATTAAAAGGGAAAAAAAAAACTAAAAGAAAAGCTGCAGCAACATTACAAGGCACCTTAGAGAACCCCTTAGAGCATCCCTAACCATGGCAGGCCACTATGACAGCTGCAACTTCAGTGTGATGTACCATTACCAAGTATACTGAGAAAAGAATAAAACAACTACAAAGAACCAAGCGCTAACCAATTTTCAGAGCATCACTGCTTTGCCCACTGCTTGTTCTACACCTTGCACAGACAGAATATAATTTAATACAGCCATTTATTGATACCTACAATTAAAAGATGCAGCAAGGAATTTTAAGCATTTCCAAATAAATCAGAGCCAGTACAATATGAAAACTCCTAAACAATTTTCTTAGAGTATTAGGATTTTTATTATGTAACAAGTCTTGTTAAGTTAGTAGTCTTAGCGGGATTGGGCTTGTACTAGTAAGATTACACTAGTACTTGACCTAATTAATTAGTATAAATAGGACCATTACGTTAGTGTTTTGTAACACATCAATTATTCATTCATAATATTATTGAGGGCCTCCTTTCTCTCTTTTCCTTCTTCCCTACCTAAACCCTATAATTTTAACAAATTCCATATTGTAATCTTCATTTTCCATATATAACTATGTAATGACTTTCTCTTTTAGCCAGAAAATAAACAAGAATATAAATCAGAATTTTCTATTACGACTGCAACATAAATCACTAAATCAGCCTAATTTAAACACTAAATCATGTCCTGATGAAGCTAAATTAGGCAAGTGACTACCAATATCAGTTGTGTATGTCGTAATAAAATTCTAAAGGCAGATATGGATAAGCAGTTAAAAGATAAAGGGTCAATGTAGCATTAGGCCCAAGTTTACAGTTGTATGACTTGTATCTAATAGAAAATAATAAAATACAGAAACTAGGTGACTGATGCACGTGCCACACATACACACACTCAACCCAAACATGAATTCATTTAAATGATCTCCGTCTATATCGATACCCCAGTGAACGAGCAAAACACTAATAGGGTTGACTTCTCTAGGTGACAGACACATGATAATATAGACATGCAAGGCTCTTGAATTAAGTTCATAATTAATATACAACAAACCAAAAGTAACGGGAAGTAACAAAGTACTAAGCATAAAGAGGTGGCCAAATGACTTATTTTCAAGATTGTCTTCTACGCTTTTCTTCTTATTGTGTGTTTGGCTCAAAGAATCACATTGGAGCAGAAGCCACTTGATTGTAAAGCTCTCAGCATCATTGTGGGGGCTGTGGTGAATTAATTACCACATTCTTATCTAGTGATTAAAGACTTAAAATAAATGTTATAATTGATAAGTCATGAAGACAATGTTGAATACTAGTAAGATTCAGATAAATATAACATCCATACTCATGAAATCCTAAGTGCCAGAATACAAAAAATTCGCAAAAAAATGTTTTGCAAGTGGAATTAAAATGACCTCTCTCACCAGTTAGGTCCTTCTTGTGGAAGATTACGACTGTAGAGTGGAAATTCAAAGAGAAAAGTTGTTTTGAACCATGAGGGCAAGTTTCCATAGACTGGTGGGGGCAACGGGATTAAAGGGCTGAAACAAAGATTTGGCTTAGTTGTTTCTCCTTAAAATGATACACTGAAAAGTAAATAATAACATGGAGGAGGTAAAACTGACCTGGTTCTTCGTTTGTATATCCTATATCCATCCACATTTCCAAACTTCTTATCTGATGATTCCTGCTTCCATTTATGCAATTCATCATCAGCAATGCCACAGAATGGCAACACCATTTTGACCAAATCAGAGGTAAGAAGCAAACCTCAAGCAGTGGAATGCCACTGATGAAAAGAAGCAACAATGTGAGAAAGATTGGTCCAATGACAACCAGCCATTCAGCATCCTTCAATACAGGTGTAGAAGCCACAAAAATTCCCCACCAGAGCAATATCTGAGTTAGGCATTCATGAAAATTCCATTAATTTTTGACAGAAGTTTTTAATAAAAGAAGAAATATTATTAGAAAAGAATGAAAGAGGAGTATAAAAGCAAAGAATAAGGAACGAAACCCAAAATCACAAAAACCAAGGTAAACAAGAAAGACACGTCTCAACTAAGCAAAGCTTACTAGTCTTCTCTCTGCATGTCCAACATTGAAAGACAACCAAAACAGTAATGATTAAAATAAGTCACAATGATAGTATGATTTTTGAGTAAGATTTTTAAAAGACAGCCATAACAGCACATGATCCCAAATCATATCAACCAGTATAAGTCAAAGATAGCAAATCCATGTTTAAAATGAAAATTTGCTTAAGCAAGGACAAGAAGAATATAACCAACTACAAGCCAATATCAATCACACTAAGAAGAACATAATCAGCTACAAGGTAATATTATACTAAACATAAACAACGGATTTTCACAGAAAGCTGCATGAAACAAATAAGCAGAGCTATAGAACCACAAAGAAGGGCGTCCAGCTGCTGCTGCACCAATTCTCAAATATTGGCATTTGAAAGCAATAACAGCACTAACCTCACCAAAATAGTTAGGATGACGAGAATATTTCCAGAGTCCAACATTGCACCACTTCCCTCTATTTTCTGAAGATTGTTTAAAACTCAGCTTTTGTTGATCTGCTGTACCTTCAAATATAAAACCCACAGACCACATAATCCACCCTATTACATCCTCAGCCTGTAGAATAGGATTTCTGTTACTTGCATTAACCACTGTAACAGGTAAACTCACGGCCCACACCCAGACAGCCTGCAATAATAAAAAGCAAGTCCCACAATACATAAAAAAAAAAAAGAATACTTCAAAAAAACCAAGACCAGTATGCCAAATCTAAAACCCAAAAAGAGAAAAATCTAATAAACCTGAAATGTCCAAAATAGAGCCAATCTACCCAAATTACTGCGCATTTCATCAAAGCGGCGATCCTCTCCCCACTGCAAAATCCTGATAAGGATATTAATAAATTAGATCAACAGTAAGACATACACAAAGACAGTACTCTGATGTCTAACAGTTTTGATATTAGGTTGCATGCTAATTTCGAAGGTAATATATAATGAGCATAAAAAATCGGGAACAACTGACATGTTTAACATGAAAAAAAAAATAACTAGCTATGGTGCCTTGCTGATATACCTTGATGGACCACAATTTGACTGGTGACCCTAATCTGTTAGAAACATGCTCAACAATGCAGCAGCAGTATACAATATCAAACATACTATTGTGAGGCAATTTAAAAGAATAAACATCATTGATTCAATAAGATACTCTTATCATAGCTTTCTTTTCTTATTCCCTGTACTAAAATTTGTGTTAAGAAAATAAATTTTGGATAGAATAAGAAATTTAATTAAAAATAAAGACGACAAAAAAGAAAAGAAGAAAAAAATTGCAAAGAAAAAATAATCCATTCAAGCATATGAGGTAGTTGTGTTTTTCATGAACTCTCATTTGCTCTGTGTGTGTGTGTGTGTGTGTGCGCGTGTGAGAAAGTTAGATAACACAGAAATAGAAAATTATAAAAAGAAAACAACATAACTGCTTTTTTTTTCCTTGACTTTATACACTTTAGTTATAAATTTATGTGGTAGAATGTATCAATCAATCTACAACAATAAGGCAGTAGACAGTTAAAATATTTGTAGGGTATATTTAAGAATTTTTTATGATAAAAATAATGGTTGAATACAAAGAAGCATTCTCCCCTTATATGTTAGTTTAAACATAGACTCTAAAGTTTCATATTGGAAATAATAATCCATACTGGCAAGATTTAAACCATCAAGAGGCTGTGATCATCACCGAGTGTGGAACTGAGACAAATGAGTGTATCCGTGAGAAGCAACTCTACTAAAGTTGAAGACAGAAAAATACAGAGTCTGGGAAAGTACAGTGTAAGTGTAATACAAAAAAGGAAAAAGGTCTTGGAATGAAGTTGGTTTAAATGGTATGACTTTCATAGTTAGGATTGTACCATGGAGTCTAAATGAAATAAATGACAAATTAGATCAGTGCATAATTTGGCATTTATAAAAAGTTAGAACCTATAAAGCCTAGAGCCACCAATTTATCAAAATCCATAATTTTCTGATTTCATCACACATCTTTCAGTTTGATACTGACAGTGATACATCTATGGTACCTGAATAAGAGGAAAAGCGCCAGGCGAAGGCCCCATAATACAACAAGCAAAGTCAGGATTACCTGAAAAAAGGGATTTATCATTGTTGGAAAAGAAAAAGGTTATTTTTAATGATTTTTCAGAAAATATCAGGTTTCTGTCACACTGAAGAAACATTTTAATTAGCAACACCTCTCAGTTTTCTAGTCAAAATTTTTTTTCTGTTCATCCCAAAATGAATTATAAACAATAAACACAAAAGGGCCCATAAGCACATCCAAAGAAATAGAAAATGCAATGTTACCTGTCGAAAATGCCATGTGCCTTTCAGAACCAGGGTCAATATAGCAAGTATCACGAAATTTGTAGTTCCTTCCAAGAGAAAGAAGGGAGCATAATTATTTAAACAATCATGTGAATATGCAACTGGCTGCAGAATTATATGAATACCATTTTGTTTATTATGTCTTATCCTACCATTTATCATATACCCAATTGCCTACTGCTGAACTCCCAAAATAACCACCCCTTAAACTTGCGAGTTCAAGGAGGGACCCCTCTGGAGTTAACTGAATACTTATAATTTTCTACCATTTTCTGGTCAACGAAAAGGTCAAATTGAAGTATCATGAAGCATAAGCATGACAATTAGAAAAACAAGTTGAAAAAAGAAGCCAACAATACCGGCAAAATCAGTGATTTTGTCGAATTTGAGGAGTGCAGTGATGACGAAAAACAGAAACTGATACGCAATCTGCAAAAATAAACAAAGTAAAAGCAAACACCATTGACACGAAAACGCTTCAAAATTAAGGGAAAAGAACAAATCTTTGAGAGAAAGATAGGCGAATTACAGTGACAATGGCAGTGAGGGCTAAGAAATGGTTGTCAATGACAGTACCCATGGTGTTGCTTTGCAGGTTGCAGCTTAGGTCTCTTGTTTTCTAAGGCTTTTCGTTTTTTTCTTTTTTTCTTTTTCAGAGGGAGAGAACCATTCTAAATTGACTGTGTAATGGAAACTCGTACACATAGAAGAAGAAGAAGAAGATGAGAGGGTAGCGTTTGTGGCTCAGCTTGGAACACGACACGACAATGTCGTTTGGGTAAAAGGAAAATTGGAGCAAGTTTCGTCCTTTCCACTTTGCAGGCAATACATGCAAGTTGTACTTGTCGTAATGAAGTTGCTATAAACTGAACCGCTATCCCTATCCCTTTCGATTTTTGGTTTTTTTCATTATCTCTATGGTTTTTTTTTTTTGTCCAGGGAAGGGGGGATTTTGGGGAAAGAGAGAAAGAATTCGATTTGGATGCAGATGTTTTCAAGGCAAGCATAACTGCCATCTCAACTAGTGCCTAATTCGCTTTATCTAGGTGGCTTTGGACCGATCAAATGCTGGCCAGATGTGATCTTTGTAAGATTTATGGGCTAATATATATATAAGTAAGCATATAAGTTTAGTTTAATTTAATTTGATTTTATTTAATTTTAAAAATAAAAAAAAATGAATCAAACCGATTGATTTTAATTAAAAAAAATTAAATAAAATTAAAATTAATTAATTTTTTATTTTTTAATTTAATATTTTTGACTTTAATCGATTTAATTCGATTGTGAACACTCTTACTTTCTACAAGTTAAAAAATAAATGTAAAAGCATGCCATTGTCAAGAGCCTGTTACTCTTCCAACACCTTAATTGTAAATACTAAGCAGATCTAAACGAAATAAACCATCTATGAATTATTATCCACTCAATTAGTATATTTATTAACTTAATAAATCTGAGTTTAATATTAAACTTGTTTAGTTAGATAAATGAAATTTGAAAGATGTAATTTTGATCTATTATCATTATAAAACTTATATTACCATTTAATCATGTGAGATTAAATTTAATAAAAGAATTTAACTTTTCAAATAATTATTATTATAATTAAATTGGTACCTTCACAATTTCTACATATATATATATATATATATATGTAAACAAAAGTTTAGAGAAAAGAAAAGCTACTTATTCCAAAATACTTATACATCATCTATCAATTCTCATAGAAAAAGTTTAGAGAGAGGAGAGATTATCCATTCCAAGGTACTTCTAACCCTCATTGGCATTTATTTATAATTTTAATTTAAGCTAAAATTCCGCATGCATATGAGTAATAAGTCCGTTTTGAATATTAAGTTACGATGAAAGTTGGATAAGTGTCTGACTCAAGTAACCAGAGAAATGAATGTACAAGTTCAGGAATACAGGTACACTTCTTGTAGGTACTTACTGCTTAATTTAAAAAAAAGAAAAATTGTTAAACAATTGCCCCATCATGGCCTCCAAAATTCAGCAAGGGAAAATTATTGAGAGTTTGAATGTGTATTACTTTTCATCCCATCAAAAAGAATTAGAAAAGAAATGGATAATTTTATAAGATAAATGGCAGAGCACCCTGCACTATTGAATCAAAGTAAAATGCTCAGCACTTGAGGAAAACTTGAGTTGGCCCTCATTTACTTCCACGTATTTAATCATCAAGCCGGTGCAATGGAGACTTTTTCAACCTCTACAATGTATTCAAGTGTTGCAAGTGGAGGAATTTGCACACCAGAGCCTAAATCGGCACCATTCTCTCCAAACCCCAATGTGGGAGGGACAATTACCTTCCTCTTACCTCCTGCCTTCATAGTTCTCAGTACATATTCTATCCCTTCACACACTCCCTTACTATATGGCCTCGACCCCATTACTAGAGCCAGTGGTTTCTTGTCCACCTCAAATGTGTCCACAAACACTTCTCCAGTGCCTTCAACTTTTCCCATAATATCATTCACAACCAAATCTCCTGGCCTTGGCTAAGCACCACCACCAACTTTCAACTCACAGTACCTGTGATTCAACAGATTTTGCGTATCAGAAAATGGAGCATATATTTGTATACAAATTTAATAGCTTGTGACAAAGTGTGAAAGATAATGCAACCTTATGCCATTAGGCAGCACCGCCTCTTCCTCCTTCTCAACGTTCCTGTGAAGATAATAATGTCATCACTAAAATAAGTAACTTGTAACCTTTGGTATATAATCTTGACGAATCTTAAGGGTTTCTAATTTTCAAAAAGAAGTTACATACTCCATCACAGATCTTTAAGGAAAAAACCATGGTTTTTTTTAGTAACTTCAAAAATTTTCCAACAATGTCGTTGAAAAATGGTGGGCCTACAGGTGCACCAAATGATGGATTTTTGGCAATGTTTTGTCAGAGAAGTTGTACAGGTTCATAAGTTTTGTCCACAAGGAAATTTTTTCCATATATTTCAAGTTCATAGCTTTGTGTAGGGGCAGATTAAGTGGGAGAAGTGTCCCAAGGATGAACCAAACAATATGGGCTTTCAAAACCCACATGTTTCTACAGTTACCAAGGACACAGACCTTGTATTTGCCTCTTGTTGAGAAACCTCAAGACGAGTCTTAATTTGTTCTGAGACCACGCCGAAAGCAAGAAAAGTAACCCATGCAAGACCAGCCCCTAGCCCAAACCGTCTGGTCAAGGAAGTGGCTACCCAATCTGTGGATTCAACCTTTGTAGAAGTGACAGGTATGATAGGTTTCTGTTGCTGTGCTTTAGTAGAGTTTTGCATTGACTCTTCATACAAATTTGTGCTCAACTGTGGAGACGAAGTTGGGGGCTGAGGTTGTGGGGGAGGAGTTGGCGGAGGAGGTGGTGGTGGTGTTTGTGATGATGACGAAATTTGATGAGTTCTAGTAAGGGGGAGGGAGAAAAACGGTGGGGAACCAACGAAGGTAGCCATGCTTAGGATAAAGAGAAGTTTGATTTAGACACAAGGGCAAAAAGAAATATCTTACAAGCTGCTGTTAGGGGCTAGTCCCCACCTTATCCCTATTGTGAGGGCATCCAAGTGGTGGTTCCTTCCTAGCTTTTCGCTGCATCTGTCATAATTGATATAGCTTAAAAACCTTAGCTGTTACACATATAAATTACAAGAGTTGATTCACTGTTTTTCTAGTAGAAATGGGAAATGCCACTGAGTTATCTCAATGTATATATTGTATAATAACTTCTCACAAAATTAAAACTCAGTAAAACTACTTCATGGCAGCAGATTGGAATCCCCCTTGCGCTTCCCCATGAAATCCATTCATATGTTTTCTAAGTAATATTGGTTGTTGATACTTGCACTTGCATACTCTTCAGCAGATTAATAGATTAAATTAAAACTCAGCTTTTATTATACTATTTTCAAACAACTTAAATTCTGCACGTGCAACTATGATTCTCCTAATTTTTCATAGGCTACTGGAACATGCTAATTAGTTCGCCCAAATATCCTTTAAATATACCACGTTTGATCCTTCAACTAGACACAATTTTATAAGCATCGGTAAGGAAAAAAAATCCAAGAGAGACCAGCTACACTAAAACATAACACCTATGCCGTTGTGAGCCTAGTGTTGTATAAACAGGCTATAAATTTATAAAATTTTCTGGTAGAATTGATTCCAACGTTTTGATGACAAGAGGAGCTGAAATTTCTGGAAAATCGCAAAATTTTTAGGAGTTCGTTTCACCTAAATGATCAAGTCTAATTCCAGGTATTGGGCAAGCAGAGTGAGAGAGAGAGAGAGAGAGAGAGAGAGAGAGAGAGAACTGTTGGCACAATGCAACTAGGCTCACATGAAATCTACCTAATTCACATGGTCATTGTTTACAGCAGTAAACAATTTTCAATCATTGTTAATCCTTTCTTCTGTTCAAGTTACAGCTGCAACTTTTCATAACTATTTATGGACATCAAAATTTAGACATCGATTACAATTTCCAAAGAATTTTGTACAAACAAATGATACAACCTGACAATGGCTGCACTGAGGATTGCAGAAGAGAAACCATAACAAAAAGAAAACAAAGACAGAAAAAGGGAAGGAACAAGAGTGAAAAGAATCACAACCTTGAATGAGAATGTACGTTAGGTCATGGTCTTCAACCAACAACTTTTTCATCCCAAATACTCTACAACTTGCCCTCACTTTTTAGCAGTAAAATGAACAAGGATCGGTTAGCTGTATAATTGTCTACTATCCAGCGGGTTCTTCAGCAACTTGTGATGACTGAGCCTTCTCATGACCAATGCGTCCTAGAGCAACTGGTCTAGGCACTTGAGAACCAGTAATTGGCTTCTGCAATGGCTTCAGAGCAGCCATGATTTCAGCAAATGTGGGTCTCAACTTTGCATCTCTATAATACAAAAAGTAACATCCAGTCATGCAGCTTATTGTAGAAAGAAATTCTTTCCCAGGCATATATTTATTACATGCAATAACTAAATTGCAAATTCATATATCCACAACTATAAGAGCATGTTTATACCCTTTAAAAGATTACATGCATATGCTCTGCATCTATTTGTGAAGAAACATTTGAATCATATTACATCTCCAAATGTTTTACCATGTAAACTTAAACAAAGATGCACTTCACAATGGTAGTCAATCAATAACCTAAACAGAATGAGAATAATAATTTCTATGTGGCAACAGCAGCAATATTCTATCTGGTTCAATGAAACAATATAAAATAATCGAGCCTTTCACCAAGAGGTCTCTGAGCTAGCCGAGAAAGGTTAATATTAGGTGTATTAAAATTTGTCCAAATCTCATTCGACTCCCGCGAATATTTAGTTTGGCCCTCATGCTGGTGATATAAACAGGAATAATGTTAAGTGACCAGTCTTTTGGTATACAAAAAAATATGTAAGCTCTCACAAAACAACTTTGACCCTCCATCATTTTATTTGACTCGAACTTGGTTAACATAACCATAATTGTGTGTGTATTTGACAACTGTGTCTTTAAGCAATGCCATTACATCAAAGTTGACAACTCCTTCTGTTATTTTACAATATTAAAAGAAAGTATTCCTTGCCAGAAGTGCATCTATTATTAATGGTTAAAATAGTTACTGGTTATTGTGGGATTTAATAGTTAAGGTATCTGTTATTTTATGAAGTCAAATAAACTAAAACAATTTCTAACGAAGCCAATTTTTAGAAAAACAAATTTTGACATGGTTTAAACTCCACAAAACATCAAAATATATATAAAAAATTAAACAAAACAAGAATGAAGAAAAGATACTGACCGAACTCAGCTTGATCATACCCCTATTATCCTCATTTCTCCTCAACTCTTGCTAAACTTATACTCCACAATTCAGCTAAAGTTATACCTAGTTAGCACATGTTCGGTTCAATTTAATTTTTAGGAAAAAAATTACTTTTTTTTCAAAAGCTCTCTCAACAAGATTTTGATTATAAGCTGTTTTGAACACAAAATATGCTAATACAAACATACACTTATTCTAGAACTTTTGTGCACATTTCCAATTCAGAATGAAGATCGCAGCTTGATTGTATCAGCTATTGTAGCATCATTAAGAAAAGTATGTAACAAGGGACTTTATCATTGACAAGATCTCAAATATTTTGCAAATGATGTTGTGAATAAAATGCATCAACATAAGCAACTTAGCATCTACAGTTTAGAATAGAAGGATAAAAGAATTAAAAAGTACACTCACGTCTGCCAGCAATTCCTGATAATATCTGCAATTGCGGGGTCCATATCATCTGGAATGTCAAGACGGCGATGTTGGAAACCCACAGCACCAACAACTTGCATTGGATTCATTCCCCCCCAGGGTTGCCGCAACGTAGAGAGCTCCCATAATATGACCCCATAGCTATAAACATCACACCTGGATATTGGATCACAACTTGTTATCATCATAAAACCATTGAGGGTTTACAAAATGGCAAAGCCAATGAGAAGATAGGTGTGAAATAAGGGGGCCAAAGAACAATCTTACACATGAAAAGAAAAATCCAAAATATTTGTTCCCTAAAACCCTAGATGATTCAGCAAGTAAATGGGCTTCATTTTTATTTTCCGGGTCGATAGAAGAAGAAATTTTATTAAGGAGAAAAGGGGATTACAATGGTCCTCCTAGAAAAATAATCTTTGAAAAAACAGAGAGCCTAAAGAGTTTGAAAATTGCAACAAACAAAGCTGCCAACGTCTCTGAATATGACATTCCAGACAAGGATATTCCCCTTGATCATAAACAAAACCCTATCCCATATCAAAGGCCAAAGAAACTCCCTTAAAAAGGCAGGCATGCTGCCCAACCAAATACACCACAGAACAGTAAAAACTGTGCAATGCCACAAAATTTTAGGTTACTTTTTCTTGGGAACTTTTAATTGTATCATGAAAAACTGCACCAAGGTGAAAGGACACACACATATTCACCAAGAACTCCAAACAGTTTTTTCCATTAAGAGATTAGTCACAAGACAAAGCAAAAATAAATGGGCACTTGTTTCTGAACTAGCCCTACACACACCACGCATAATAGGAGAAATATCTGTGAGGCCTGTGGAACTGCAACATGTCATTAGTATTAATACTATTAAGTGCCCCTATCAAATGAAAGATTTAACCTTAGTGGGGCTTTAGACTTCCAAATCGGCTTATCAAAAAGAAACATCTCCAAATAAGCAGAAAACGGAATCCAACTTGTTAAAATCCTGTGGAGCAATGCTAAATCAAATAGAAACTAAAATTATATGGTTCAAAGGTCAGGTTACTAAAAGAGTAGGGTTGAGTATTTCGCATAAATGCAGATCTTCTTTTCAGATGAAGCATCACAAAGAATTTCATGTCAGATTTCATATAGGAAATTTTACTATCAGGTATTTTTAAGTGCTATATCTCTTGGGTAACAAAATTTATTGCCAAATAACTTCCATATCTCAAGAGTCCTAGTCCCACTAGTCAAAGTCATAATCCTTTTAAAAAGAAGCATAAGGCTTTGAAAGTATACAAATACATCTCCAATGACGAATTTGGATTTAAGTTAGTGTCAAGGATCTCCCAAAAGCTTAAGCTGTTCAGTGCAAGCACATGTATGATTTTTATTAATATCTCTAACATTGAGAGTTGGATTGCATTGGAAGTTTGTGACCAATGTTTTTTTCCTTTCATCTCCTTCCCTGTTACCACTAGAGCACTAAGAGCAGATATTTTTTACAGCCTTCAAGATCAACTCATGTTCTCTTTTTCCTCATCATTTCAGTTGTTAGCTTAGACTGATGCTCTTAGAATCTTTCACCCACCCCTAGCCTGATCGAGTTACAGAAGCCAATTACCTAGGACTCCAGCCTTTACTGTTCAAAACTCAAGGTGTGCAATACCATATCCCAATTTCTAATCTCCAACCTCAAATACATTCTTCTTCAATTTAAAGCCCTAAAACCCATAGCTTCTCACCTGTACAGTGTAAACCCTCCACACAGCAACTGCTCCAATTTTGTTCAACATCAGTATGTCCACGGAGAATAATAATACTCAAATACCAAGCATGATATATAAAGTTAATATAAATTCATTAAATTGTCTATTGATATTCAGAATCTGTAATTAGAACCAGTTTGTCTTACCTACCTATTAAAACTAATGTAATCTACATAAAACATATCTTAGCAAAACTCTCTATTGGCAAGCACAATTTACAACCCATACATTTTATGGCAATATGAAGTAAAGGAAGAGTGGAGAGAAGGGAATGGTTGCAGCGGCACCTTCCTCTCCCTCAGGCAAAATGACAAAAACATTTAGTAACAAATACCAAAAGTAACAAAGCTTACTTTTCATCTGAAAGTTCATTGCTCAAGACTTCTGGAGCCATCCACTCAGCCTGAAACATATTATACAAAATGAAGTAACTCAGATATCCACTTGCAGAGAGTTCGAAGCTTTCTTTCATCAATGCAGACAACAGAATGAAGGTCATAAGCAATGCCCAAATTAGGAGCACCTAAACCAGTGTACCTAAAGGCAACAGGCATAAGTAGTTTCAGATGCCACACAGACACAGTTTTAATTTAGTACCATGGTAGATAATGAACTTATTTGATGAAATTATTCCTTGTTTCAGGTTAGTTACTGAAAATTCCTCTGGAATCCCCCATTCTAAATTAAGCTTCAATACTAAATATACAAATCCATCTCTTTTTAGTTCTACCAAGCAGAAAGCTCTAAGTACGTAGAACACACATATAATGGATGCAAAGAAACTGATAGACATTAGGGCACCAGATGTTTGTTGCTTTAATTGACAAACTAATCCCAAAAATTGGGATTGATAGAGTTATTTTCTGGGTGTTTACTGTCTCATCCATCTGTACTTGAAAGAGGTCAAGAGGTTACTGGCTATCTAGCAGCTGAAATTTGGTACCCAAGGAGGTGTTTGTTTATTGTGGTTGTTGCCACACAGCTGGTGGAAAATTCAACAATAAACCTTGATCGAAGCTGCAGGGAGGTGAATATTATGTTGATTTTTGCTTTGCTCCAATGGCATTACAAGGTTTCTTCAAATTAGTTTGATAGAACATATTGTGATTGGGTCCAAGCTTGAGCAATTTCTGGATGACTTCTGGTTGAATAATCCTTGGCTTGATCTCAAGAGGTTTGCAGAGGGCATTGAGTTGAATGTGCCAAGTCCTGTGACCGATAAACTCATACCACATGTTGTCACTGTTGTTAAGATGGCTGATGAGTGGGCCAAAAACCGGGGGGTAGTAGGCTTCTAACAACCAGAAACAAAATGAGGACTATTAATGATGCTAGAATTGGCATATAATCATTTCATCATGGTTGGTTAGTCTATGAATTTTGTGTGTTTGATCCGGGAGGCACTAATGCTTTGTTGGGGCAGGATTGGTTGATCTGGGAAGACTTGTGGTTCAATGCCAACACCGATATCAAAATGGGTTCCAAGGAACAGGATTACCAGTCATCGTGTTTCAAGCAATGGGATCCTGGGGGAAAGTTCTTTTAGAGGCAACAGGGCACTCACCAGAACCTCCACCTTGAGGACAAGGTGGATCTTTTGGGGGAGTATTGATAGACATCCACATATTATAAGGATGTATTCTAGGAGTGGTAGGAGAGTAAACAGGGAATCTATCCCTTGCAATCACATGGTTAGAAAGGAAAGCATGAGTCAGCAAAGGAAGGAAGGGAATTCCAATGCTGACCATATGTCCACGTGACAGGTTGTGGATGGGCAAGGAATGCACTCTGTTAGGAAGAGTGAGATAAAAAGGTGTTGAGGAGGAGTAGCAAGGCAGGCAATTATTCAGCGTGGATTTTGGGGCCTTTTGGCTAGGGAGGTGCAAACCCTCGAAGTCTGTCTATCTTTGTATTTTCTTCTTTATGTTGAGTGTTTTCTCATTTGCTATGAGTGTGAGAATCTGAATCTGTTTCTGTAACTGGGATTATTCCCATTTTTAGTAATCAACTATTTGGGTTCCTATCAGAAACATACACATTTTGTAAGTTTTATGAGAACAACTGGTACAAATAAGTTTGGGTGCAATATCATGTTGACATAGGTAGCAATAGCATAGAGAAAACACAAGCTTAAAGAACAAACTATCTCCTAGGAAGCTGCTACTTTACTATCTATATTTTTCATTTTGGACATAATTTAGTAAATTTCACATATTTTATTAATTTTCATACTTTCTGGCCATGTGTTGTATCTGGGCTTGGGTTTATGATAGGTAGGTGTTTTGTATCTAATTATAATGACCTAGTTTTGTTTATGGGTTTAGTAGTGGTAGTGAGTCTCAATACTTACAGGATTAGGATTCTATGTAAAATCCTTGCAGGATAAGTTACAGGAAGTCTGTTTACACGGGTGTAATGCATTCTTTGAAGGGGATAATGATTAGAGTTGTGTTAAATAGCAAATTAATTTCTTCTTGGTTGTGTGATACAATCAAACCCTTTAATGCCAATGGGACGGCGTGCTTGATACCTAGACTAGCCTTTCTTTCTATCAATTTCTATTCTTTTTCTTTCAATTTTCTAATCATCCCAGACCTGCTTTTCTTGTAAAACAGCATTCAAAAATTCATTTTAACAAAAACCTTATTGATTCTTGCTCCAATTTTACCAATGACCTATCAACCTTAAAATACCAAATTCACAGGTATTGTTCTGTACCCTGACAATAACAGCCAACAACTCAGTCACATTTGCATGTTCCAATGAACACTTTCCCTTTTTAATTAGCAGACTCAGTTACAGTAAGTTTGTTTAGCCGGGTGTAATGCATTCTTTCAAGGGAATAATGATTAGTTTTATGAGTTATTTAGCAAATTACTCTCTTCTTGGCTGTGTGATGCAATCAAACCATAAGTGTGATGCCTAGATTAATCTTTCTTTCTCTCAATTTCTTCTCTTTTTTTCAATTTTCTAACATGCCCAGACCTGCTTTTCTTGGAAATAGCACTTCTAAAATTCATTATAACAAAAACCTCATTGATTCTTGCTTCAATTTACCCTAGAACCCATCAAATATAAAATCCCAACTTTACAGGTTTTGTCCACAGCACCCTAACAAAAAAAAGTCACCAACTTACCTTCTTAAGGCTCCAACCACCCTTGCCCTAACATATCCACAATAATAACTAACTTTCTACCATTAATCCAACCAAATCAACCCAAACCCTAATTGATTAAATACTAAATCTTCCACTGCCCTGTTTCACACGTACTCTGTGCCACTCAGCTAAAACTGTATGCTTCTTAAAGATTTAGCATTACAGTAATATATTAGAACCACTTCAGACTAGTTTTGAGTTTTAAAATCCATAAATAAGTGGAGAAATATGCTTAGTACAAGCATTCAAACTCACTGGATGTGATGTCAGCACTTGATGATGCATGTTTGAGACTAAAGCTGTTAGCACTTTTAGAACTTATTTGCTTTTGAGAACGGCAATTCAACAGTTAACTATTTGTCATTGATCTTCAGATAATACCAAAAGAATTAATGCTTATGGGGGGTTGTCAGCCTTGATATCCTCTCTTCAAAGACAGTAACAGTGGTATGACTACTGTTTCTTGTTCAGTATTTTGTAGTATTCAAGCACACTTATCACCAAAAATATTAACTCATCCACACAGCCCTTGGCCTGAAGATAGGCAATCATCAGTGCCAAAGACTCAACATGCTACACCAGGCATACTAAATTTATAGGGCAGTTATTAGTATCAGGTGTTTGAATTTGTGTATGTACACCATGAACAACCAAACAAGAGGATGAAGGTATAAATAAATCAAAAGGGACAGATTCTAGGACAGCTGTTGGGCTAAGGAAATAAAGATTATGATAGCTTACTGTTCCTGCAGTTGATCTGGAAGAAAGGAATGTACTATGTTTCATTCGTGATAAGCCAAAATCACATACCTATTCAACAGATAGAAAAAATGTCATAACACATCAACACATAGCATTCACTGCACTATCAAGGAACATTAATCACAAGATTCCAATGGCACCTTTACAACCCAATTTTTGTCAACAAGAAGATTTGGGGACTTCAAATCACGATGCACTATCACTGGAGTGCAGCTGTGCAAATAGTTCATTCCTCGAGCCTAAATATTCAGAAGAGACAGATTATATCAAGTGAGATTCACGGGTTATAGCAATAATTTGTTGAATGAAGCTGCATTGCACTAAAAGACAACAGAATCCTACAGCATCGAGGGCCATCCTCAACTGCCTTCGCTCATCTAATTGATTGTTAGGTCGGTGAATTAATCTATACAAACTTCCTCTGCAAAAGATTATCTACATATCAGTATTTGAAGAATAAGAAAAATAATGCCCTCTAGAAAGACATTAATCAAATAAAATAAACACCCTTGGGAAGTTGTAGAGTCTCCAAATCAATAAACTATGGTACACAATATTGTAAAATGTTTTCTTTTGGAATGTCCTTTTTTGTTTTTGATAAATCTAAAAAGCATCAGCAAACAGTTGGGTTTCAATAAATAACATGTAAAATTGAAAATAGCACATTCGAATAAACATGCCTACAGTTATCTCCAACTTTTTCAGTTCACAGCAAGAATATTCAAATATTAGAATACACAATGAATTGGGCATTATCACAAACAAAAAATGAATCACTAAATACATTTATGTCTAGAGTACCGCTATTTTACCAAAAAATCTTCGTGGATTCACAATTTACTTTCCAATTAGCAGTTGGGTTGGGCAATTTATTCACAGAATATGCCACATTATTCGGTAAACCAATTCGGAAAGCGTTTTTGGTAGATGTAGCATTACTCTTGTCTCACAGAGGAATAAGAACAATTTCATAAATTACACCGCAGTGGTAGCAAATATCAACCTCCAAAAAATTACAAATTTGCAATCAACAGTCTTGTATTAAGCTCAGGAAATGAAGAATTTCAACTTACCTGGGAAGAAATTCAGTAACAATTGAAAGATTTGGAGGTCGAGTTACAGCTCCCATGAAAAGAACAATATTTGGATGCCTCAGCCTTTTCATTATTTGGACCTATTGCAATTTATAACATAAGTTAAATAAGCACTTCCATAACCTAAATATATTAATATGAACAAGAAGATTTGGCATTCACAGCAAGAATTACTACTCAAAATTTCAACAGGGAACCATTTGAATTTTGTAAATGAGATGGTCGGACAACAAAACAACCGACACTACATAATTTTTGCAGAAATAAAACCAGATTTACATCTGAGAATATTTTGAATTAGTAAATCTTGACCAAAAGATTATAAATATCAAAGAAAAAACTGGTAACAAAGTAGTCATGCTTGCTAGTTTTAAAATTTTCCAACTTCTCTTGATCACCAAAGATAATGAAAGAGGGTCCAATTTGATGGTTTTCAAATTTAAATCCTGTTATGTCCAGATAAACATGATAATTTGATGTCAAATAATAGTCCAAATTCCCTCAAGAATGTGTGCATTCTGCTCCAATCAGATAAGCCAAAGAATAGCATAAACCAAAGAACAAGTAAAAAGAAAGGTAGCTTTAATGTTGGTGACTGAAATGGTCCATATATAGCAGCATCAAGTATGCTCTAAACAAAATTGGTAAATATAACTCCCCCCCCCCCCCCCCCTTCTGCTTCTTTCTGAAGCAAAAGCTAAATGTTATATTGATATATAAAATTACACTAAAATGAATAGAATAATAATCTAAACAAAATATTGCTGCTGTCTGATATGTGATTATGGAACACATAAATCACATCAGTGAAGGCAACTGAAAAGATAAAATACGACGTATATATCTCAAATCCTAGTTGTAATCATTCAGCCAATGAAATCATTAATCAACAGGGAGAATAAATGAGTAGAAATTGCAAAAGAAGAAATTCTGTGGGGAACTGAGAGGTAGCTTGTACCTCACTTTTGAATTCTTCAAGTGATTCCCCAGAGATAGCTTGATCTAGAAATCTCTTTACAGCAACTTCCTACAAACCAAAGTGCAGAAACATGCTGTAAATATAAGAATCTTATAATCCACAACATAGCAGATAACCACCCGTAAAAACACTTATAACAACAAATGAAAGGCGGTCAAATAAGGAAGCAGTAGATGCGACAATAACATTGATGATTATTTTGTGCGGGCTAAAATGAAACTAAAGCCGAAGAATACTTGGCGCACATTCAATTAATAAAAGAAATTACATTTTATAATTTGTTGCACTTGCATATACACTGGTACAATTGCAGCACTGAAGTCTTAACAGTTTTACATTTCATCGCAAACAAAAAATAATAATAATAATAGAAAAATGCATAACATACACCAACATGAAATATAATACAATCAATCACGTTCATGAGTATAAGAAACTCACAGTTCCACGCCATTCACCACGGTACACCTCACCATATGATCCTGCATGCCAAACATATGCCACAATTGCAATTAAGTCTTTATTTGTAAAACAAAATAAAAACAAGTGCTTCGAGACACAGTAGCACCATCTAACAGAAGGATGTAAATGAGTCTTATAGAACAATGTACAGTTAATACCTAGTCCAATACGCTCACCCAGCTTGATTTCCTCCCATGGAATGTCATACTCAGCAACATCATCTAGCGCAGAATCAGATTTTGTGCTATCATTACTTACTGATCTGTCAGATATTCTCTCGCCTTCTGAATTTGCTCCTGAAGCAAAATGCTCTCCATCACCACTACCCTTCGGCTCATAACCAGCAGCATCTGTATCTCCATCACTTCGAGTTCCCTGCTCATACTGTTTACTCACAGCAGCCGTGGTTGCTACTACAGCTGCAGCGGTAGCAGTGGCAGCTGCTGCTACAGGAAGCTCAATATTCGAGTCAGTGCTTGACTTTGCCACAGCAACTACCACAGAAGACGCAACAACAGCAGCAGCAGCTGCTGCAGCTGCAGCAACTGGGACATTTTTCCCATATTTTACCTGAGTTGGTTCTGCCTGACATGGTATATGCTGTCCAGCTGCTTCCCTTGTATCAAGAGGAAGCTTGATTCCTAAACCTTCTATAGGCTTAGAATGCTCCAGATGACTGCTTGGACTTGCTTTCAGATGAACTCTGTGGTAAGGCAAAGAAGGTAAAAATCGAGTAGGACCTATATTATCATCAGCCTTAGTTTCTTGCTGTCCACTTCCCTGTTTATATTCATCTTTTTCTTCAGTTGGGAAGTTGTCCTTGGTTGGGGAACCTAACTGCTCATGATAAATTTCAGAAAATAAGTTTGGAGGAGCAACAACACCACTTTCAAGTAAAACATCGTGAAGTTTTTGAGCTAAGTGAGGGTTCTCCTTCGCGGCATCAATCATATATTGGGAAACATCTTTGACTTTCATTCTATGTACTGCAGGGGAACTGATCCCTTCAGTCCAAGAAGGAGATCTTCCATGCACATATGGATAATTAGGTTTGCCAGGAGCTTCCCGTGCTACGATCTTCTCGACATTGGGGGTCCCTTTGAATTCATTTAAGGGTCTCTTTGATTCTTCCTTGCCTGTAGTGTTCCTGCTTTCATCAGATTCTTTCCCTTGATAGGTAAAATATTTTGATTTGTTTCCTTTATCCAGCATCCCAAAATCTGAAGTTTCTTCAGATGAACTACCAACCCCACTGCTAAATGATGCTATACGAGAGGAATCAAGGTCTCTTGATGAAGGACTGGCTACAAAAAAAGATTCATCATACTCGATATGTGATCCAGCTGCATCAGATGGAATAAGTGTTCCAGGATCTGCCATTAGGTCAACAATGTACTCCCTGAAATTCATATCAAGCACATCTTATATACATAACAAGGTTTTGCAACTCCCACTTAACAAAGTTACAAAAATAATGAGAGAATATTAAGCTACTAGCACTTTTAAAAGAAAATTTGAAAAAATTAACAACATGCTACAACAGGAAAGGCAAACCAAGAAGATACTAGTAACAAAACTCAACTTCTACTCTGGAATAATATAGGACAAAAGAAGCGTTAAGTAAACATCATTTCATGTGTACTCTACTCAATTGAGTATTGATGACAGAAAACAAGTAAAGCAACTGATATGACCATAAAAATTCATGTCTCAACGGCCTTTTGCAGAGAACTATATTATAAACAAGTCAATTCTGCCAACTTGCCTGTATCACCAAAATACAACTTTAATAGCAGTTACCTTCCATCATCGATCTTGACAAAGTTCATTGCCACATCATCGGAACCTGTATATTGCAGTCCTTTCACCAATCGACTTGGGATGCCCAAACTATCAGCTAAAACCTACATGTAATACATAGCAATATAATTTTACTACATAAACCAAGACTTCAGAAAAGTTAAACTAAAACTATTGAAAAAGCAGACATACATGAAAACTCAAGATTATCATAAACACACAGTGAAGTAGGGAAGTTTTCTTAAAGAATACAATGAAAATCTCAAAGTATATAGTGGTCATGGTTGCTTATTCTCTTGGTATTTTCTAAGAATTGTTTTGAGTGTAAATTTTACAATAATAATTTATTTATGTTACTAGAGGCTTCCATCAACTAATGCATGGGATCATTCTTAATTGAAAATCAGACCAGAAAAGAAAATGTTGGGACAAGTACCTTAAATAACAATGCACGATGCCGAGCCAATCCAATGGTCAGAGAACCAAGTGGCAAAACCATGCTACCAAGGGTTGCTTTCAGACTGTAGCTAAGACTCCTCCACGCTCTTGTCATGCTCTCACGATCTCCAACTGGTCCACCCATATAGTCAGACACTAATATTGCAAGCTTGTGGACTAAATTTCTATCTACAACTACTTCAAAATCTTTGCTTGACTTGACTGCAAGCTCTAGGGCCTTTTGCTCAAGTTTCAATAAATTGGAATCAGTGGCCACATTGACCAAGACTGCTTCCCATGCGACACTATCTGAGGTTGGTGTTCCTTGCAGATCTACAAGGGAAGGCATTCTTGCAGAGGTTGACTCAGTTAAGATCCCATACAGATCATAGAAACCATCTGAGATCTTGTCATCATAACCCAGAGCATTGTAATTCTGTGAAGCACGGATAAATCTACGATATGAGATAAGTTAGAAAGGAATATAAGTAGGACAAATTAGAGTCAAGTAACCAAGTGACATTTCGGAATAAGTTCATTTTATATCAGAACCGTTCACAAACGGATTGTCTGAAACAATCCAAATAATCGATAGCTATCTAAGTGAACCCAAATCCTAAAATGAAGAACCAAAAACTGTATTTGAAGCCGGACATAGAAAAGCAAATGCAGAAATATGCAGAATTATTTCTACAAAGGGGCAAACCATGATTACAAGTCTATAACCAAAGATCTTATAACAAGGTTTTAAAATACCACTTTAAATAATAATCCTAAAACCATAGACTTTGAGGAAACCAATCCAGCAAAGTATACCTGGCCAGCCACATCATAAATTAGCATTTTGTATGACCAAATGATTGAAAATTAGAAGTTAAATGGGGAAAATTTAGTAGGCTTTTTGAAAAAGAGAAAAAAACTCAAAAGAAGTTACATATTATTGAGGGGAAGAAGCTAAAAGTATGCAGGAAATCCCCACTGGAAGGCAAATCTCTTAAGTGCAAGATAAGGTCAACATAGAAGAGTATGTCTTCTGACTAATTCAAACCTGAACTGTTAACATTTTTTTTTTCTGACAAATAGGTACTCGCCATATTATCAAAGCAGTCCTGGAATCTTAAAAGAAGGAAGGCCGTCCTTGATGTAAAACTACATTTAAGGGGACACAGAAATACCTAAAATTTAAAAAAGAACCACATTTTGGTCTGATTACTTAAATACAACCTTAACTCTGAAGGAAGTTTCCCGTATCCTCATATCAAGATGCCAACCAATTTTTTTTATATTCTAAACCATCATTTAATGTCCAGGAAATATGACAGATAAGTCCAAAATGCAAGCATATAATGCATCTCAGCTGCAACTTGAGCATTATTTCTCAATATATATGGCTGAAGCCCTAGACATTATAAAACACCAACCACTTATATGAGCAAATTATGCTGAGTGATATTGGAATTTCCATTTCCACAGCATTGTTTTGAAAGCTATTTTAATATATTTATCAATGGCAAAATTCTACCAACGATCATGATTTGCTATCCGTGTCATTTCACATGGGTAAGAAAGTTAAAGGAAAAAACCCCACATGAATGAGGGCAAATGTGATATAAACAAAGTCCCAGATCCTTTCCTTTCATCTTTTTCTCCCTTCTTCTTCAGGCTAAGATCTATACCCTTAATTACAACTCCATGCTTCAGATTATGCAAATGAAGCACCATCTCTGCATCAGAAATTCTTTACAAAATTCTGGAAGCCTCGTATATCTCTAAGAGTGTATATCTCTAAGAGTGACACAATAATCAAACTTGTGTCTTTCAATTTCTTTTCTTCTGGCGGCACCATCGTAACAAGAAGAATGTGACTTCAATCTAAAGTCAATGGTCTTAAAGTGAATAAAGTGACTTACCCAGTATCGGTAGGCCACAACTTCAGCTGGTGTATTATCAGGGTCACAAGAGCCCAAACTGATCTGCTTAACAGCTTCAATCTGCACAGCCTCAGGATCCTCCTTTGCACTCAGCTCTAAAGCCAGTTGTATCTGATATTCTTCTTCCACTTCAGGATCCCTCGAAGTGCTAGACCCCGAATCACGCCTCGCCGAATCAGAAACAATATCTAAACCACTACTGCTCACTGAATCAGATGGCTCCACCCTTTCTCCTCTCGCCAGGTTCAAAGATGGAGGACTGGGACTCTGCCTATTAGCAACTGAATGCAACCAACTCGAGAGCCCAGAAAAGGGTTTTTGCTCAGAGTTTTGAGGGGAGCGAGAGTGCAAAAGCTTCTTAGGGGTAGGGGAAGAAGATGAACCATCATTGGATTTATTGCCCCTTGATGAAGTAGACCCTTGAGCTTCTTCTGATTGATTAGACATGATATGAAGCTTCTTAAGAATGTTCTTCATATCTTTTCACTGAGCTATAGTACTGAATGCTAAAGGAATGGAAAACTCTCCATCGTCTTGGACCAAGCATGAAATCCAAATCGACGTGTCTCAGAGAATGGTATCTAGAAAATTATTCAAAGAACCCCTTTGGCAAAGAGCTCCCAGACCCAGTAACCGAAACAATCAAACACAAAAACATACCATAAACCGGTTCAAGCAATAACCTTTAACGTTGCCCAATCAAGGCGATCCAGATGCATGAATTGAAATGGAACAGTCTCCCTTTCACCAGACAACAGAAACCCACTGTCGAAGACAATACTGAAATATCCAAACAAACAAACAGATGCAGGAAAACGAAAATCAGTGAGCACCCAGATTGAGAAAGAAAGGATCTTCCTTTCGGAGGGAAGCAGAGCACAAAAACTGAAGAGACATGGGTGGGAGTTTTGAACAGAACATTGAAGGTAAATTAGATGAGCAGGTAAGCAGAGGCTAAGACAGCGGTGACTAGCGACAAGTGGGAGGAGTAGGCCCACAAAGCATGACCCACTTGAGTAGAGGAGCAGAAGGATTTCACAGTCCCAGAAAAAGGTTAGCTTGGTGGGAAACACAGCTAACTTGATTTCTCTTTCTTCTTCTTCTTCTGCCCTCTCTCTGCTCCTTCGTCTTCTTCTCTCTTTCTCTGCGCCTTTTGAGGAGCCCCAAATCGAAAAATGGTGGTGGCATGAGTTGGGTATTTGTGGAGAACTGCTCAGAAATGGAATATTGAATGAACAAGTTGATAAAAAAATCATTGCTTTCAGCTCCACCTTCGCTATTTCAAGCAAACCCGATCTTTGTCCTTTATGATAAATGCTGCTTTTCCAACTAGAGGACAAATGGGAAATGGCTTTTAAGTGGAAGTGGCAAAAACTCACTTTCATGCTTAAGGTTCCAATCAGGCTCACAGGCTCAGCCTCGTGCTCATCGACTCCTCTCTCTCCTCTAGTCCGCACTCTGTACTCTGTAGCCAGCTTTTGATGCTCTCTATTCAATGAGAAATTCTATGACAAATTTGATACGCCATATGTTTGATAATATGATATAAAAGAAATTTCTTACAAAGGAAATTACTTAAAGAATTTTTCCTATTATATTCAAAACTGCTCACGGATAACGGTAGCCATTAATGTTTTTTTTATTTGCCAAAACTACTTCCTGTACAAGTATGGTTTTTTATTTATATCTTTGTTGTTATAGAATCAGAAAGATAAACATCAACTTGCTTTAGCGGCACATAGTCCCAGGTTAAAATTTTAGACCGGACTAAGGAGATGAATTAATTAAAATGCACGCAAGTTGACTTGAACATTACTTGACTACAATACCCCAAAAAATAAAATAAAATAAAAATGAACATGAACATGACTGTAGGCAAAAGCAGGGTTACTTAATAGAGATGGAAATTTTAATTTAGCTTAAACAAAATATGCATTATTTTAGTTTTTATATGCATTTTCAATTATAAAAATCCCATTACCTTTTACAGAAATATGAAACGCTGAATTAAAGTTGAAAAATTATGTTAAAGTCCTGTTTTTGAAAATAAAGAAATGGCAGGGCGAAAGAAGTCAGAGAATTCTTGTTCTGTTTTCACTTTCAACTCTTGTGGTCTGAAGTCTGAACTGGTTAACTTGCTTTAGCGAAACATAGTCCCAGGTTAAAATTTTAGACCGGACCTAGGAGATGAATTAATTAAAATGCACGCAAGTTGACTTGAACATTACTTGACTACAATACCCAAAAAATAAAATAAAAATAAAAATGAACATGAACATGACTGTAGGCAAAAGCAGGGTTACTTAATAGAGATGGAAATTTTAATTTAGCTTAAACAAAATATGCATTATTTTAGTTTTTATATGCATTTTCAATTATAAAAATCCCATTACCTTTTACAGAAATATGAAACGCTGAATTAAAGTTGAAAAATTATGTTAAAGTCCTGTTTTTGAAAATAAAGAAATGGCAGGGCGAAAGAAGTCAGAGAATTCTTGTTCTGTTTTCACTTTCAACTCTTGTGGTCTGAAGTCTGAACTGGTTAACTTGCTTTAGCGAAACATAGTCCCAGGTTAAAATTTTAGACCGGACCTAGGAGATGAATTAATTAAAATGCACGCAAGTTGACTTGAACATTACTTGACTACAATACCCAAAAAATAAAATAAAATAAAAATGAACATGAACATGACTGTAGGCAAAAGCAGGGTTACTTAATAGAGATGGAAATTTTAATTTAGCTTAAACAAAATATGCATTATTTTAGTTTTTATATGCATTTTCAATTATAAAAATCCCATTACCTTTTACAGAAATATGAAACGCTGAATTAAAGTTGAAAAATTATGTTAAAGTCCTGTTTTTTGAAAAATAAAGAAATGGCAGGGCGAAAGAAGTCAGAGAATTCTTGTTCTGTTTTCACTTTCAACTCTTGTGGTCTGAAGTCTGAACTGGTTAACTTGCTTTAGCGAAACATAGTCCCAGGTTAAAATTTTAGACCGGACCTAGGAGATGAATTAATTAAAATGCACGCAAGTTGACTTGAACATTACTTGACTACAATACCCAAAAAATAAAATAAAATAAAAATGAACATGAACATGACTGTAGGCAAAAGCAGGGTTACTTAATAGAGATGGAAATTTTAATTTAGCTTAAACAAAATATATGCATTATTTTAGTTTTTATATGCATTTTCAATTATAAAAATCCCATTACCTTTTACAGAAATATGAAACGCTGAATTAAAGTTGAAAAAATTATGTTAAAGTCCTGTTTTTGAAAATAAAGAAATGGCAGGGCGAAAGAAGTCAGAGAATTCTTGTTCTGTTTTCACTTTCAACTCTTGTGGTCTGAAGTCTGAACTGGTTAACTTGCTTTAGCGAAACATAGTCCCAGGTTAAAATTTTAGACCGGACCTAGGAGATGAATTAATTAAAATGCACGCAAGTTGACTTGAACATTACTTGACTACAATACCCAAAAAATAAAATAAAATAAAAATGAACATGAACATGACTGTAGGCAAAAGCAGGGTTACTTAATAGAGATGGAAATTTTAATTTAGCTTAAACAAAATATACATTATTTTAGTTTTTATATGCATTTTCAATTATAAAAATCCCATTACTTTTTACAGAAATATGTAATGATGAATTAAAGTTAAAAAGTTATGTTAAAGTTCTGTTTTTGAAAATAAAGAAATGGCAGGGCGAAAGAAGTCAGAGAATTCTTGTTCTGTTTTCACTTTCAACTCTTGTGGTCTGAAGTCTGAACTGGTTAATCTCTTTTTTTTTTTCTTATAATGTTTTCCTTTTTTACCCAAAAAAAAGAAAAAAAATAATGTGCCCTGATTCTTGCACCTAGAAAAGATTTCATATTCTGTTTACCAAAAGAAATTATTGTCAATTGGCAACGGGTATTTTAGCTGATTTATTCACTTCATTGTAGCCTAATAATAAAGTATCACTTTTTTTTAGATGAATAAAGCTTCACTTTTAAAAGGTAGAGGTAAGGGATTCCAATTATGGGTGCTTATAAGATGGGAGAGGGGGTTTTATTCTTTGATCAATCAAATACATAAATCTTAGAAGTGGAACCAGAATCCCTACCTTTGGATTGAATATGTTCATTGCATTGAGAAACAATGGATTTGGTAAACTAGATTACTAATTCTAGAAAGAGGGAACAGGGAAGCCTAATTATGTTAGGCTTGACCTGAATTATTCTTCCTTGTTCCTTGGACTACCCTTGCGACAGGGAGAGAAGGGAAGGGCAAAGAAAAGATTCAGGACAAACCCGCAGCAAAGGGCAACAAAAAGTGAACTAATTTATGGTTTTGTTTTGCTTCCAAGATAAGGAGAAAGAAATAAATTGATTAGGAGAGGGAAGAAAAAGTCATGGAGGCAGATGTAAGCTCTTACTTGTTGATATTTAATATTTATTGCTGCTTTATTGTTGACCATTGATTCTATTGGCCATGACATCTCTGCATCTGCCGCCGAAGTCCTTGCCCATGAAGGACAATGACTTCTAGTGTGTTACCCCTCATTATTTAATCAAAATGAAAGGGACCCAACATGCAGCTTTTCAAAGGTTTACTTGTTCTGGTTCAATAAAAATGATTAATCTGAGCTCATTTCCACAATTTCTTGAATCTTGACAACCAATTTTTGGGTTAGGCATGATGCTTTCGTTTTATCCAAAAAAAAAAGGCTGAGATGGAAAAGTAAGTGATCAGGATAACACCAATACACAAGGGTATGCCCTTTCTCCTTTGTCTTTCTTATGCTGCCCTAATTAACAGGGATCTTAGGGGAGCTTCTCATCCTCTTAATTAAACCAATTTTTTTAATCAAAATAATTATTTAAATCAAGTGCATATATAAGGCTCAAATCAATGGCCATGACATGGAGAAAAAGATCTCTGCCAATAGAAATCAAATTTTATTGAAAGGAATTTTTTTTTTCTTTTGCAATCCATTTGAACATTTTAGAATTCTTGAAAAGTCAAATTTGGCAACATGTGCCAAACTTTAGGAAGCCTATCTTTCAGCAGTTCCAGCAATTTTTAAATATACGAGCCTTCCCAAAAAAAATTTACAGATACATATCAAAATATGAAAATATTTTATGAACAATTATAATATAGTAAAAATAAAATCTTAAAATATTCTAAAATTTTAAAGATAAATATGATGATAAAAAATATACAATTTTTGTATTTGTAAAATATTTTATATAACATCACCCTAAAAATACACTGGGATTGATAAGTACTGTATAAATATGATTGTTCATATTTTTCTCTTTTTTCTTTCTCTTTTTCTTTCTCTTTTCAGCTGAACAAATTGAAAGAATGCAATTCTTTCATTTTGTGATTCCTGCTGGTAGCAACCCAATATAAAGGTCGCCTTTTGATGAATTTTTGTCATATTTGAAGAAGAAATTACGCGATATACCATCCAAATATTGCAGAAGAGAAAGAAGGAACTGGGCTCACATATGACTTTAAAATCAAAATTCAAAATGTATGAAAGTATGCATGTGCACTTGTTTAATCGTTTTTCTTCAAAATTAGCATCAAGGTGGTGTACCATAAAGTATTCAAGTATGGCTTCCTTTTTGTGATAGTTGACGAGATGGTGTGATGAAAGCACAAGAAAAGAAAAAATGGTGAGAGAGAATAATGAACAATAAATTCTTTGCCCTACATCCATGATGTTATTAGTCACTTTCTATTAGTTTCTATGGAAACTTTCGTGTTTAAATATTTTATTTAGTTTCCTTTTGGTGGAATTCCTAATGCGAGGGCTTGTCACGGTACATGTTCTTTTCAAGCCAACTGTGATTTACGTGGACAACATGGCAGAAGTTCAAGTGCAAGTTCAAGCACTAATGACTGTCCATAAACATAGACCTGGAAAGCAAACCATGTTAATTATTTGAAATCTATATAAGAGTGTGTTTGAATGGGAGTTTGTCCTGTCCAAATTATTTTTGGATACTCAAACAGCTTTTATTCATTTCCTGTTTTATTTATTTTAATATTTTTTTATTTTTTAAATATAATTATGATTTTAAAAAACTCATTTAGTTTAAAATAATTATTTTTTACTTTTCAGTTTAACATAATTTTTTATTAAATATTAATCACTTCACTTAAATTTACTTCTAATCAAAATTAAGTTTGTAAAATTAAATACATCTAAAATTAAATTTGTAAATTTTAATCCAAATACACACTGATTTATTTTGTAAAGTTTTAGGTCTTTTGAAGCATAAAATACTCTCCTATCTTGGCTTAGTCTTTGTGTTTATTGAATTTTTAGTTACCACCTCTATTTCATTCGTATTGCATTCAATATAGTAATCCGCCACTGATTACGGAAATGATAAATTATACTAAGGAAATTTCACGAAATAATTAGGAACTCTTTGTTTCGATAAGTTAACAAAAACAATAAAAAAATTAAATTTAAATTAAAGAAAAATTTAAAAATTTTGTAAGTTGAATTTTTTTTTAATTCTTTTCTTTTTTTTTCAACTGAATAATTCTTTCTTTCTTATTTTCGTTCTTTCACTTCAAACATAAAATGAGTAACTGTCATATCTCTTTCTCCCGTAATTTCTGTTTTTTTAAGAAGAAAATGATTTCATTTAAATTATATGTCACGTTATTTTTAATGGTTTTGATTATTTTTTAAGATATGTTTAATACGATAAAATTTATTTATAAAAAATTTATTTTTTTTATTTTCATATCAAAGATATATTTAGTTAATAAATTTTTTTAATAATAAAAAGCTTGATTGAAAATTCTGTTTAATAAAGTTGGTTTCAGTAATTGTCATTTTTCACTTTTTACTCTGTTCAATTGCTAAAGTCAATTTGACATTTGACATTAATGTCCAAAAAAAAAAAAAGTCATCTGACATTTATTCTTTTTGTTTTCCTTCCTTTTGATATGACTGTTCTTCAATCAATCACCTGAAGGTCAATACACAATGAAATAAACTATGTACACTGCGATCATTGATCATTCCAAACCATTAATAATGATCTTGAGTTATGGTTAATTATAGTTTTGTAATGTACTTTTCTTTTTTTTTCTTCTTTTATTTTCTTTTCCAATTCTTATCTTCCTTTTCTATTGTTTCTTGTTAGCTTGGCAAATTGGTGAAGCATTAAAAATTTAAAAGGAAAACATTAGAACTTATAAGAACAAAGTATTTTCGTTTTTTTTTCTTTTTTTTTCTTTTCTTACTTGGGGAGATAAAGTTCAACGTTGGTTTGAGTAGTTTTTCCTCTTTAAAAAAGAGGTTCTTTTTTTGCAAGTGTTCTTTTTTATTAAATAACTAACCTATGCTAGCTGTCTCTCATTCTTTCCCCTTCCATTCTACGTATTTACTGGCTTTCTTTACTCTTTCTTCTTCTACTATGTGTATCAGGCAAATTTGCAACTTTTGACCTCAAGTAGTAGCTTTCAATCAATTAACAAAACACCCTCCAAGCAAGCAAGATTCAATTAATCACGTGTGTTTTAAGTTTTTAAAACTCAACGTTTTTTGGAACCATGACATTATCAACTTTACCCACAGTGTTACTGTAACTCTATGTTTCATAAAATTAAATTTGTTATATGTCGACACGGTTAGCTCAAATAGTAAAATTAAATTATATATTTTTATATGTTTTAAATTTTATTTTTACTAAAATCCTTTGTTGATAAATAATATGTAAATATTATTATAAATTTTTGTTAAAACTTGTGATACACTTCGATTTTAGAAAGTGATAACTTCCCCTCTCTTTAAATTTTTGTCTATGATCATTTTTATTTTTTATGTATGAATTTCACCATATGATATTAAAAATTTTATGAAGTGATTCTCAATTATTACAGTGATTATAACTTGTACGCATTCTATATCTTGAGCACCAAGCCAAATGAGGTAGTTTAATTTGTTATCTAATCAGCCATGGAAGAGGTTAAGTCCATGAATTGATAATTAAATTCATAATTATAACTTTTTAATTGGCATCAAAATGTTATAAAAAATAAAATCAAGATTAATGCAACTAGTTAGAAATGATTAATTTAGCTGGGCAAGGTGAGATATTAAAATTCTAGAGAGTTCGGATATCTATCAGAAGAATGTTTTATGGATTAAAAAGAGTTATGAATTAGGAAAATATTGTTGCGCTCTTAAAAGATAAAATACTATTTTAGACTAAATAAAAGATAAAAGTTAAACTGAAAAGTAAGTTAAGGGGGGAAACTTAAGCGTAAAAATATAATTGTTTTTATCATCAATTTTAAAAATTAATTATAAATATTAGAAGGAAAATTAAGGTTTTTGAATTTTACGTTATGGTTATGCACACAACATTACTTGTTTTAAGTAAAAGTTTATTTTTGATTGACTGTGGATATAAAAATTTTATATTATCATTTAATTATATATTATTCAATTATTATAAGAATTTTTTTAACATAACAATTATTTAAAAATTAAATATTTTTATTAATATGATAACATGTAATTAGATAATAATATAAAAAAAATTTATACTAATAATAAATTAAAATAAATTTTTTTCGTTAATCTTCTTCTCTATTCATGTCAAGATTTAGTTAAAAGAAAAAAACCTCTAAGAAGAATTGTCCAAAGTATTGTGCTATTAACAAATGGAGCGCAACAAACGCATAATGTCATATTATATTTCGTACAAACATATGCACAAGAGATGTCACAGACTCAATCACTGTTTGCAACAAGAAATATAAATAAAAAAAGTGAAGGATAAGAACATTGAAATAAAAAAAGCAAAGTAATGATATGATATTAAATACAAAAAGGCAAGAATTAGAATAATAAATGAGTTAGATTGGAAGATGCTAGAGGCTTGGAAAGTGCCAAGAAAATTAGTGGCAGATGCAGTGCTCCCTCCATTGACCATCTAAATGCCCAGGGCGGCGTTGCTTGTCCTTAAACCAACTCTTTAATGTCATAAAATATTTTCTTTCGTTTATTTGTATACGCGGCAAAAGATTTTTACATAAAAATTAAAAGTATTATTATATTAATATAATTTAATATAAATAAATTGTTTTTTATATTATTAATCTTTTTCTAATTTTATTTATTTTATTAATTTTCTTATTAAAAAATAAAAATAAAATTAAAAAAAATTAATTAATATTTTAAATAATAATTTTTTAAATAAAAAAAATTATTACACAATAAAAAAAAATAAACGAAGAGATATAACAATAGTTTATTGAGTATTTTTTTTTAGTAAAGTTATCCGGTAGCACTTTTTTAATGAGTTAATCCAATGTTACAATACCTTATTTTAAAAAAATATTAATATTTTTATAAATAATCAAAAGCTTATTCATTATTAATCTATTTGTTACAATACCTTATTTATTGTAATGAGAATTTTCTTTTTTACTATTAAAATTTCAAATTCATAAAAATTATTAATAACTATTTAAATATAAATAAAAAAACTAATAAAATTATAACACAAATTTTTTATAACTACATTTTATAATTATATTTTATAATTATTTTCACAGATTAAAATTTTTTTACACATTATTATAAATGATTTTTTAAAATTATTTTTAATTAATTTATTAATTAATTTATAATTATAATAAAATATAATTAAATAAATAAAAAATAATTATATCAACAAAAAAAAATATATAAATTAAGATGCATGATAATGTCTTTCATGATATTAGTTTTTATAATAAATGTATAAAATTCATAAAATCTAACAAATATTTAATAATTAATTCAAATATTGATACTTTACAAAATATAATATCAAAAATTTCAAATTTGAAATCTGCGGTTTTATTTTTTTTAAAATAAAAGACAATACTGTAATTATTGTGGTTTCTTGAGTCATAAAGACGCACGAGCTGGCCATCCACCAAGCAATAATCACCGTTTAATAAACGCCCTTGTGATTGACGCGTGAGAGCACGTGCAACCGATAATTTTTTTAACTTTTTTTTAACTAAAAAGCTGTTATGCGTCAAATCATCGAAGGAATTTGAGAGAAGCGTTTTTCAGAAAAAAAAAATATTTTTTACAATTTTTTTTAAAAATTTGATTTTAAATTATTTTAATCACAAAATAAATTAATTTAAACACATATTAAAAAATTAATTAAAAGTTAAACTTGCTCCATTTCTTTTTAATTCTAGTATAAGTAAGTGCATGTTTGGGATAATTTTTTTAAAGAATTTTTCAGTAAAATGTTGATTATAAATTATTTTGATTACAGAATAAGTTAATCTAAATATACATTAAAATTGTTTACAAGAATAATGTGAGAGAATTTCCAAAATAACAACCGCTTAAGCGGTGGGTTCATTCGCTTAGGCCCGCACTTTTCAGAAATGTATGTTTCTGAATACTTAAGCGGTGGCTTTTGAGCGCCTAGACGAAGAATTGGCAGGTAGTAGCACGCACGCTTTTTTTTTTCTCTTTGGACACTGAGCGCTTAAGCAGTGGCATTTGGGTGCTTAAGCAGTGAGATAGCACTAAAACGGTGAAAAGTGAGCGTCTAAGTGGTTGCGATGTACTCTTTCCCATAAAGTGAAAAGTAACATCTGTTCATGAAAACCTTTGATCATGAAAAGTTATACCTGATCATGAAAGGTTGTATAAATATCTATAAAATACTAGTTCCACTAATAACCATATTCATTCGATTCCATTTCAAATTATTTCTGTTTTTCTTCTATGCACAAAAAGTAAAATAGGATATTATCATTTTGTTTTATTATTGTTTGTCATTAACTTGATTGTGTGCGTGCAAAACATATCAAATGTCTTCATTGTATCATGAAGGAAATTTTTCAAGACCTATTTGCACCCAGTGATTGAAAAAACTGGTAGTGTGAATTAAGTCTAAAAAAAAAGTGTATAAGCACGCCTTGAAGAGTTTTTACTTAAGTTTTTCGGTTATTTCAGAGTATCTTCACCAAAGGTCTTCTCTAATTCTTATCAAGAAGCCATCTTCACCAGTAATCACCACTAACAATCTTTAGGCTTAATACTCTCTTATTCAACAATGGCTTCTTTAAAGGAGATGACATCTGACTTCGTCAAGTTAGAGAGATTTGATGAAGGAAAATCTCTATTTTGGTAAAAAAAGATACACTTCCTTCTGACAACTTTGAAAGTTGTGTACATACTTAACACCTAATAGCAAGGGGGAGAGAAGATGCAATTGTGGCAGAAACCATGGAGAGACAAAAATGGGACAATGATAACTACATCTGCACTTGGCATATTCTCAACGGATTGTCAGATATACTGTTTGATGTCTACCAAAACTCAAGCTCTGCAAAAAAACTCTGAGACAAATTGAAAGTAAAGCACATGACAGAGGATGCCACAAGCAAAAAATTCCTAGTCAGTCGTTTTAATAATTACAAATTGATAGATGGTAGGCCTATCATGAAACAATTACATCAAATTGAAAAAATTGTAAAAAATTTCAAGCAACACAACATGCACATAGATGAAACTATTATTGTCTCCTCTATCATTGATAAACTTCTTTCTTCATGGAAAGATTTTAAAAGAAATCTGAAACATAAAAAAGATGATATTTTTTTTGTGCAATTGGGAATCATCTTCGTCTAGAAGAGGAATATCGTAAGCAAAACGATATTAAAGAACAATATGCTTATGGAAAAATTTATGTGATGGAAGAAGGGGAGCCCCACGAGTCCTCTAAGAAAAGGGATAGAGATGCTGCATAACTCCAAGAAAATGGAAGCAACAGTAATGACAAAAAGAAGAAGAAAAAGAATGGGAGTTGTTCCCATTATGGCAAGCTTGGACACTACAAAAATGAGTATCATTTCTTAAAAAAGAAGAACAAAAGGGAGGACTAATATGTGTGGATTTAAATCTGTATTTAATAGGGGCAAGTTTATACTCTTTACAAATGGCATGTTTGTGAGAATATTATATGTTTGTGTAATTATATTAAATGTTGTTTTAATTAAAAGTACTAATATTTAGTAATCATAATAATGTTGTTTTGTATATATTGTTGTTTTCTTTAATTTATGGCATAATTATTTAGTACATGTTTATTTTAGAATATTGCGTGCAATGATGAATTTGCATTTAATTCTAAATTAAGTGATTTCCATTGAATTTGGATTCAATGGAACGTTTAAGAACATTGAATTGAGACATAACTATGTAAATGATTTGATGGAGTGACCTCCATTAACTTTACAAAACTAAATCTTGCAGATCATTTGACAAAATGATTGACAAAGGATTTGATGTTGAAAACATCAAAGGAGATGGGACTCAAGCCTATAATTTAAATAATCATTAATGATGGAACATCAACTCACACTTGCGTAAAATTAAGTTTTGAATTTAATAAGTGAAGTACATTAGTAGAGTGGTTGCAAGTACTTACAAATTCTATTAATCGCAAGGTATAAAGCACTTGATACCATGAGCAAATAAGGAAATGTTGAGCCTTTGCTCTTAGTAGACCTATAGCATGTATATGCTGAAGTATTTATCATGGGACACTTTTGATAGAGTCTACTTATATGAGCGTGAAGTGAGGCCGCTTCTTAGAATTAAAGGGCTTGGCTCTTAAAGCACTCATGAAAAGGATACAAGACATAATGCCACATTAAATGTGTCATTGATAAATATAACATTCAATAGTATAGAAATCTTATATATAAGATGTGCACACTTGTTCATATAGATTAAATGGTTCAAAACTATTTTACCATTCTGTTCGGATTAGTGGATCCTATAGCTTACTAAGTAAAGGTTCAAATCCAAGATACCTTTATCTAAAGGATAAGATTTTCAAAATGATAAAGATTTGGGTTCATTTTGGAAATGGTAAGGGATTGTGAGAGGATTTTCAAAATAATGATCGCTTAAGCGATGGGTTCCTGGTGCTTAGGTGCGTACTTTCTAGAAACACGTGTTTCTCAGGCCTCTAGATACTTAACAGTGGCTTTTGGGCGTCTAGGCAGTGGATTGACAGAGAGTAGCACGCGTGTGCTTTTTCCTCTCTGGACACTAGCGCTTAAGCGGTGGCTTTTAGGTGCTTAAGCAGTGAGATAACGCCTAAGCGGTGAAAAGTGAGCGCCTGAGCGATAACGACGTATTATTTTTCAGAAAGTGAAAAGTAACATCCGTTCATGGAAATCCTTGATCATAAAGAGTTATACTTGATCATAAAGAGTTATACCTAATCATGAAATGTTGTATAGATGTCTATAAAAGACTAGTTCCACCAATAACCGGATTCATTCGATTCCATTCCAAATCATTTCTATTTTCCTTCTATGCACAGGAAATAAAACAGGATATTATCATTCTGTTTTATTATTATTTATCATTAGCTTGATTGTGTGCATGCAAAACATATCAAATGTCTTCATTGTATCTTAAAAAAAATTCGTCAAAAAACCCATTTGCACTCAATGATTGGGAAAACTGGTGGGGGCGAATTAAATCTAAAAAAAAGTGTATAGGCACACCTTGAAGAATCTACACTTAAATTTTTCTATTGTTTCAAAATTTCTTCACCAAAGGTCTTCTTCAATTCTTATCAAGAAGCCATCTTCACCTGCAATCACCACCAACACAAAATGTTCCCACACAATAATTCTACAAAAGTTTGATGCATGAAATAGAAAAATAAAAGAGATTTAATTTTAGTGTAAAATTTTTTTTATTATAGTTTTTTTTTTGGTGCAAAGATTGTCGTTATTATTTTTCTTCATATTATCAAAAAAATTAATTATTTAAAATAATTATTTAAAAAATCAAATTATATTTAAGAGATATAACTAGATTATGTATTTTCAAAAGTATTAAGTTCAGCTTTTGTTAGAGTTCTAATTGGTAGACAATATGTAAATAAATGCTTATTGTGTCTAATATATACTGTGATTTTAGAATGAAAAAGCCCCCTCCATTAAACTTTTTACAAAGAATGCAGCTTAAATAATGTGTCTATATATCCCATCTGATTTATCAAGTATTTTTAAGCAAAATTAATAGTCACTTAAGTTGTTTCTGAATATTCCAACAGGTAAAAGTGCAAATTACCAATGAGAATGCTAGTTGTTAGCTGTTTTAATTAACAATGTCCAATGGGCTGAATTAGCAGCATGCACCCCCCAGCTGCAGAGGCTGTAGGTGATTAAGGATCATAGTTCCAAATTTGGTGATCGCGTGTAATGGATTTATTCTGCTTTGTGATTTTTTTTTAAAAAAAAGAACTTGTAATTATCTATTTCATGGAATGTAAATATTCTAACTAAGTAAAACCAAGATATAAAATCAATATCCTTTTGAAGATGAATCATTGAACAAAACTTAATCATCCTTGACTTTGAAGGGACGATGAAAATGAATCTCTTTCTGAACAAGAAAGACATTCATCAACGAAATGCTAGCCTACGTAATTTCACCTTGCAGTGACGTCCTGACCTCTATTGCAGCATAAGCACACTATGTTTGCGATTTCGGAATAACGCCATCATCTTCAACTACGCCAATAAAACTGAAGATGATACGTTACTTCTGCTCCACATTAAAGAACACAAGTTGGAGAACGTAAGCTTCTGCAAAATTCTGCTGTAATAGTGGAAACAGAGGACTAACCTGTTTCATGGCTTTAAAATGATCGAATTTAGACCAAAAAAGGAGACAACTACCCATGTCAAATTCCCTTAAATGAAGCATTCAAAAGACTAAATCTCCCAATTAATTTTCAAAATGTTTCACTAACTTCACATTATTCTCTAAAAGATTTTAATCATATTGTAATTCTTGACAAATTTTTTTTATTTAAATTAGTCACTATTTTTATATTTTAATATTTTAAAAATCAACTTAAATGATAAAATAATCTTTAAATATCACAAATAAAATTAAAATCTTTCAACTAATATAAAATTAATAAAATATTTCAAAAATCAATTTACAACATGTTTAAAAATAATTTAATTTAAAAAAAATCAATTTTTTAAAACACTATCTCAACAAAATTTGATTATAAACTATTTTAACAAAATAAATTAATTAAAACACAGATATAATCCATTCAAAACCTCCCTTAATTGTTAAACGGAACCAAACTCTGATTTACGTCAAAAGTTCATATTGTCCATCACCGTTTCCAAGGCAATATAACCAGTTTGTCAATTACCTCAACAGCACCTATAATCCCAAATTTCAAGAAATCTTTAGATAATTCACAGAAGCTTAATACACTTTTGCTCACTAAAATCTGCTACTTAAGCAAGCTTCACGTGGAATCACAAATTAAAAATACAGAAGCTCTGGTCACACCGAAACCCCATTTCCACAATCACTAGGCCAGAAATACAAATATGCTCAATTTTGTAATAGGCTGATCCAATTCATCCGATACAGTTTCAGCCTCCTTCTCCATCTTCCATTCATATACCACTTAAATCATCAAATTCTGACATATTCCTTGTTCTATTTTTCAAATTAAACATCAACTCACCACAGGGAAAATTAACTTCTGAAAGCTAAGATCACATAATTCAGGGAAACACTACAGTGAATGGAAAGGAGGGTACTAAAATCAGTAATGACAAAAACTAGGCAAAAGTTTCCTTTTATAACGGATCATTTAATATGAACATCATCTATAGGCATCTCTATATGAGAGTTCCTTCAGATCCTTGGTTCTCTCAAACCTTAAGACCAGACAGGAAAAGGTGGGGGCAAAAAGAATTGAGAAAATAAAAAATAGGCAAACCTAAATAATAAAGTTCACACAGCCACCCAATTTCTTGCATGTTTGGTACCTATTTTATTTTAGGAAAAAAAAGCTTTTTTTATAGAAGTGCTCTTAGTAAAATTTTAATTATAAGTAATTTTAAATACAAAATAAATTAATCAAAACATGTACAACACAATCTATTAAAAAATTAAAATAACTAAAAACAGATTGGAACCTAACATTAAAAAATGCAGCCACTGTTGCAATTAACACAATCAGATGCTTTCGGTTTAGCATCCATTGTTTTGCATCTGCAAAGCAACAGCCTTCAAACTAATCTCTTCCAATAACTTTTGAAGATAAAGAAATTAAAAATCTAACAATCCTCATGCCGAGACTTTGACAAGCATATTTTTCAATAATTTGTTTAGCTTCTAGGCTAACAGTCTGACAATCTCATAGCCTAAAAAGTATCAACCACATAGAAATAAGAACCAGAGAAATACAACGAAGGAAGGGGCAGAGAAATACAAGGTAATACAAGCCACAAACACACAAAAGAGGGGGAAAGGCAGATAGAGAGAATAAAAGCTTAAAAGGGACCAACATGCACATTAATGTGACTAAATTAAGCTGTAGGAGTCAAACAAATATTACTTGAATAACAACAGAATCATCAGTTCTCTAAATATTACTTCAGAGTCAATCTAAAATGGTGCACAACAACAAACTCAAATGGACAATCATTTCACTCAGAAAAATCAGTACTGCTACTTCCTACTCGCTTTACAGATCTTTTACCTCTTGTGCCTTGTTAAAAACACTTGTACAAGTTGTTGTCCATCAAATTGAGGCCCACGTAATTCTTCCTAGCTTGGAGCTGATGCCTGTGGCTGAAAAAGTTGCTGCAGCTGGGGCTGAGGTGGTATCTGGGGAAATTGTTGTTGATATATCTGCGGCTGTGGCAGTTGCTGTGGTGGTAGCTGTTGCTGTGGTGGCAGCTGTTGCAGTGGTGGCAGTTGCTGCAGTTGTTGTGTTTCATCCCTTAATGGTGCATTGAGGTCCAGAGTTGCCAGTATTTCCAACTCTTGGATTGCTGCAATTGCAGTGACTGGACTTTCATGGTTAAAATAAGGCTTAAGCACACCAAGAGATTCCTTCACTTTCGATTGCTGTAAATTAAAGAATGGAGGCATGAAAGATTATATCTTTGAAAATATGATAAACAATTGAGCATTCAAACCCAAGACTATTCCAACTTACAAAGTATTCAAGTTTCCTCTTGAGATCTTCATTAGCAACCTTTTGCAAAGCAGTAGCAGAAGTTGTTCCCAATCCCACAAAAAAAAAAGGATGCAACAGAATATGCAAATAAGAACAACTTATATAAATTTAGAAAGCAAAAAAGGTAGGCCATGCAACAATAATAAAGTAATTCAAATTCATAATACATAAATAATAACTCTATAAAGTATCTTGGGAGCAAAAATAATTAAAAGTGTAATGTTAAATCCTCTTAAATAATTAGTTTAATAATCCTCCTGATTACTTAATGAGAAAAGTATTAAATGAAAATGTATAAGCATTTAATACTTGTTTCATTAGATAATTATGAGAATTATTAAGATCATCATTTAGGAGGTTTCAGCTTTTTTTAATTAAAAGTCACACAAAAACATTGATATAGAACTTTTAGTTTGTATATATTTTCTATAATCCACAAGTTTCTTTTTTCAAACTGCAAAACCCAATCATCTTAAGGTCCAAATGACACATTTGTCCTACATAGTCAACACTCAGTTTAAACATAGAAATCACAGCATTTCATGAGACATCAGTATAAAACATTTTCATTTATCATCACCTACCATCCAAAGTTCACCCAAAAAATAATAATAATGCTATAATGTATTTTTTGGTCTGCTGGTAATACAGCGAGCAACTATGATGCATGGATACGGGTACAGGTATCGGATACGACACTGGTACAACACGAGAATACATCATTTCTTAAAAAATTAGGATACGGTTACGGCAAGATACGACATAACATATATATATATATATATATATATATATATATATAAATTGTATATATCATTTCATAAAACCTCAAGAAACATATAAAACTATCATCATAAGACATCATAAATAACAAAAAAAATAGTTGAAAAATTCCATAATTGAGGGAAAAAAATAGAAAAAAAGTTTTTTCTTTCAGCATCAGTTATTGTAGATACAATGCAATATTAACATTTGTCAAATTTTTATGAAATCTCACATGTATTGGCACAAAAACTCAAAAATAAAAAATAAAAATATATAAAATGAAGGCTAACGGTATCTAATGATATTGAGGAATATTCGATACAGTATCTGATACGGATACGTATCCGATACCGATATGGTAGATATTTAGAAGTATCATTGCTTCCTAGGTGAGTAATATAATAACAAACTAAAAAAAGTAGAAAATAATACAAATTATTACAAATTAGTTTTTCTGTCTGCTTACTTATTAGTTATTACAAAAACCAGACACTATAAAAAATCCTGCCTTTTCATTTTCAATTCGAGGTAAATGTTTCCCAAAAAAAAAAATTATTTAGGAAAGTCAACGAGGATAAGGTTTAGGTACTATTTAGGTAATCAATCATTTACTTCAGTACGGATTTTAAAGTATTCAAGATAAAAAAAAAAAACAAAGAACCACACTTACTACAAATAAGCTCATGAAGCTAACATAGATACAACAGTGCTTAACTTGGAAGCAGAAGAAAAACAGAAAGCATTACAAGACTGTCATGCAGAAAAAGGTATCACCTTTGGTCGGCCCACGGGCCTTCCAGTGGGATTCTTGGGCCTCCCTACCACGGCAATCTTCGGAGGACGTCCCTGCCTCATCACCGGTAACACCCCGCGTCCCCGTCCACGGCCGCGGCCACGGGCGGCAACAGCAGCAACAGGTAGTGGTTGAGCTCCCAGACCCGGCACTGCAGCGGCATTCTTCTTCGGCCGCCCTCTGGGTCTCGGCGACCCAATGGGTGCGGAAGCGGTTGGTACGGTTTGCGGTAGTATGGGTACCGTGGGTACGCCCGGAACCGGAGCAGGAGTAGGAGCAGGAGCGGCGAAGGGGATGACCGTTGGTTTCGATTGAATTTTGCGCGGGCGGCCCGGACGCCTCTTAAGCCCATTCGAGATTGCCGAGACGGATTTGGGCTTGGGAGGGCGCCCTGGCCTCTTCTGCAACCTGGATCTCCCCGGCCCAGGTGGACGCCCCCTGCGGACTGGCACCGCCGGGCCCACTCCCTCCACCCCACTCTTTCGCGGACGACCCGGGCCCCTTTTCTTAACCTCAGCAACAGCTGCAGGCTCATCCGCAAGCCCAAGCGCAACCCAGACAGGCTCAGCATTTTGGTGGCCGCTGGGTATGGGCACGGGCTGCTGTGGGAAGGGCTGGCCTTGGAGCTGGGACTTGAGCTTGGGGGGCCGACCGCGGCTCCTTTGGGCAGCGGCGGCAGTAGGAGCGGAAGCATCAGATCTGGGAAGCTTATATGATTTCTTGACCATGACGAGGTGACCATTGCTCTTCAAGCGCTTCAGGTGGTGAGTCAACAAGGCCGAGTGAGTCGGTGGAAGGTCCCTGTAGACTTGCTCTATGTACTTTGCTATGGCTCGCTTGCTCGACCCGTTTTTCTCCTTCAGTGCCCCGATTGCTGTGTATATCATCTGACAGAAGAAAACCAACAAAAAAAAAAGCCCCAAAAGGAGGAGCGGAGAAAAATAAGCAACGAGATTAGGTCACCACACAAACAGAGAGAGAGAATCTTGTAGATAGATAGAGAAAGAAAGAGGGGTTGTTTTCGGTCTTTTCTCTATCATCTTACCTCAGCATAGGGAGGGTGGTTGGGAGCTGGCGCAGCAGCAGTATTGGGGTTGGGGTTGGGGTTGGGGATGGGGTTGGGATTGGCGTTGGCAGCGGAGACGGGGACGGGAACGGGGATGGGGGCGGCGGGTACGTGATCGTTGGGTTCGAGGGGGAAGGGGACGGCGGCGGAGATGGTGGGGATGGGGAAGGTGGTGGTGGTGGTGGTGGTGGGAGGAGGAGGGATCGAAGTTGGGTCCATGGAGGAGAGGGAGAGGGGTAGATTCGAAAATTGGAAAATAGAATAAAGGTTAGAGAGAGAAAAAAGAGATAGATATTACTGAGGGAGTGAAGTGCGACGGTGTGAGAGAGAGACAGGGGAGGGGGGGATTAGGTGGTTTCGTAAAACAGGGTGTGTGGGGGTACGGGGTATGGAAAGCGGTGGTGGAAAATGGAAATGGAAGGAATACGAGGGACATGACGAGGATTATAATGATGATGATGGGGCTATTCTGACCGTTGATCATAACCCCTCTCTTCCCCCTTATTTGTTTATATACCCTGACATGGATTCCATCTGTCATCTGTCGTTTCTCATTCTTTTTAATAATTTTGTCAAACCCATCTCTATCTATTTCTGAATTTGCCCCTTTCCATTTGCACTTAGGCCTTCTCTAAACTCAACTCACTCATCTTTTTCTGTGATACATCTCTCTCCATTCATTCAAATTCAATCTGCAACTAAACATTTTTTTTTCTAATTAACATATCAGTGGTTTTCATTAGGTGAAAATTTCAAATGCATCAAGTATATAGGTCGTAGTTGTTCAATTTGAACACCGTAAGTAAACTATAGAGAAGCTATTATTCCCTTGTTCATTGCATCCATTGTCCATGTAACATCATCTTCTTTTGAGGGGGCGATAAAAGAGTTATTGCTGGTATTTTCCTGTGGGTTGATGACATTTTTCTATTTTTTATCGTGCAAATTTAGATGCATGATCTTATTGAGAAGTCTTGCTGTATTGGGCATCCTTTTGAATTCTAATTCATGCTCAAATAAATCTCAAGTTCTTGATTTTACAATTCCGCGTTATAACGAGCTCAATGTTCATGTAATAAGAAAATTTTTTATATATTTTGAGAATAATATTCTCAAAAAAAAATTAAGAATTGAAATTTAATTTTAATTTTATTATTTAAAATTATATATTTAATTTAATAACTAAATGATTATAAAGAATTATATATCATTTATTTATTAGATAAATATATTACTTTAAAAATATACAATAATTTTTCATGTGATAGAGGGTATGATTAATTCAGCTTTTGTCATTTTTTGGAAATTATCTACTTCCCTGGTTTTATCAAATTTTTGTCATAGAGGGTATGATTAATTCAGCTTGCTTTCATTCTTAGTACAAGTACTTAGGTATAAAAAAGAAAATAACTAGGTGATCTAGCAGGGGATTGAGTCTCCAGCATCATTATTACGCCCATTTAATACTAATTAAGTTTCAAATAAGTTGATAACGTTATTTCATTATATGTATGACATTTCCATTCTTATTACATTATAAAGTCATATTGCTTATAACCGATTTCAATATAAAATTTCAACCTAAATTTGTAATCATCTTGTGAGTTTTAGAATCACTTTTGACCTTCAATAATCGATTCTAACAATAATAAACTTGTTTTGATAATTTTTTAAATTCAACTCTTACAAATTTTTAAGTTATATAATTGATTTTTAGATAATCCCAGGAGTTCAATAGGAAGTAGCTTATATGACTACATTTTAATATCCTAATTAAATATCTCGTATCTCCATTTCAGTCACATATTTATTTAAATAAATTTCCCCCTTTTTTTTCCAAGACAATGCTTGCATAATTTTCTCTTATCCTCCTCCCATCTTTATATATATCTTCATGGTGCAGATAAAAAAACACACGAGACAATGCAATTTAAATAAGTTTAGGTCTCTAAAACGGAAGGATCATCATTCAATTATGAGTATCTTAGAATGGAAAACAAGTGCAAGGTCCAAGGGATTTTAATGAAGTAAAGAGAGACAAGAATGAAGAATCTCAGCCTTCATTAATTGAAAGATTCAAATTTTTGAGTTCCCCACCAAAAATAAAAACAATACTAGTAGTATTCAAAATTTAAACAAACCCAAACTTCTCTCCCCGCCCTTTTGAAAAACATGTGCGGGCACATTTGTTGGAATTAATTGAAGGATGTAATCGTCAATTACTGCTCATCTACCACTCCCAATGGTCCCGCAAGGCAACAGAACAAAGCTGTGCCCACTAAATTACCATTTATTGTTATTTTCTTATAAAATTGGTTGTTGGATTGGATCATCTCATCGCAATCGTCATAACTATCATTATTTTTTTCATAAATAGTTTGAGAATTGACCAAGATATTTTTACAAACAATTACTATATATATTAAAGATACGTGTGTTTAGATTTGATATAGATGATTTAATTTTGGATGAATTTTATTTTAATTAAAATAAATTTGAGTTAAATAATTTATATTTAATAAAAAAATTATGTTTAATGTAAAAGTAAAAAATAATAAATTTAGGTCAAATAAATTTTTAAAGTCATAATTATTTTTATAAAATTATATAAATATCAAAATAAATAAAAATTTATTTGAGTGGTGTAAACGTTTATCAAAACATACGCATAATTAAAGTGGTACAAATTGTCTTTGTAAATTATATCTCAGAGTTAATTCTACTCAAGTCATATTGCTTGAATTTGAACACTTCTCTCTTTCTCGTACAAAGTCTTTGATATCTTTTGTATTAAAAAAAACTTTTGTCGTGAATTAATTAATTATCTTAAAAATTTTAATTATCAGCTGAAAGTTTATAAATAATTTTATACTTAACAACTTTTACAAAGATAAAAAGAAAACTACATATTTTGTAAATGAGATGATAGTTCAGGTGACATTTAGATCGATTCAAAAAAATAAGATGTGCTTTTGTTATGGAGTGCAAATTAATTGAATATTATGTAAACTTTTATTAAAAAAATACTTTATATAAAATTAGTGATAGATTTCCAATAGTAAAAAAAGTATGAGTTTTTATTCTTGTTTTTAATTTTGTAGGTGTAATATTATATTTTTAATATATAGTTTGCAATAATCAAGATTAATATTAGTTCTTATTGAGCTTTATTTTTGCTGTTTAGCTATGAAACAGTGAAACTAATATAGTAAAAACTTTTTACTACTAAATAGGGTCAGGGAGCTTGATTTCTTTCGGCTGTTGAAAATGACTACACCATCTGCATTTACAGTTGCTACTCGCGTTACAAAAATATTTGTTGTGGGAAGCCTATGTCCAAGATGATTAAGTTTACATATATCGGCAAGTTTAGATTGGAGAATAATAAAAAAGAAAGAAGAAAAAAGAAATTTTTATTTTAAAATTTTTAAATTTAAAATATTTAAAATGAGTTTTTAATTTTTAATTTTCATTTTTCTCTATTTAAACATAGCCCAAGAATATCTTAAATATAATTTTTGTGCATATGTAACAGCAAATCAGCAACACCTAGCTACAGACTCATTGTACGTTTGAGATTGATTAATTTTTTAAAAAATTAATTTTTTTAAATATTTCTTTAATAAAATTTTAATTATAAAATATTTTAAATATAAAATAAATTAATTCAAATACATATTCCCCTCCAAACCCAACCAATTGTACATTTAGATTTTGATTTTGGATCAATAAGAAGGAAGCATAAGTAACTGGAATTTCGGAACTTATGCTCAAGAACCATAAAATCGCATTAAAGATTATATTTTTATGACAACGCGAGTTAATACAAATGGTTGAAAGAATTTGAGTTAGTAATCGAATATCATCTCTTTTTAGTGGGATCTCCTTACGTCAAGGAACTCCGTAGAATTCCACGTAAGACTTGTCGGAATGTCTTATCGTTGCAACCCTCATTTTAGGAAATAAAAAAAAGAAGATATTTTTGCAGCATAATAAGTGTCATCTCCTCGTTGGTCCCAAAGATTGAAACATTATGAAACGAGAGAGACTCTCAAAAGAAGGTACCGTCCAACAGGATTAAGAGTAGGACACACACGCAAACTTAGAGGCCCCACCACCAAAACGCGCGCACACAATCATCGTGATTGGAAGCCAAGGCGACAAAAGGGAAAAGCAAAAAAACGAACAAGTACTTTGATGGGAAAGGTGGCCTAGAGAAGCCAGAAACCGAGGCTTGGGGGCTCGGTACAAGAGGAGATCCATCCCACCAACTTCAACAATAGCACAGAAGCTGGCCATGCTATGGTCTCCCTCTCCCAGGGTCCCAAGCAAACCAAATTCATCACCGCCATCGTTGTAAATAATGGCCAACTCAATTTCATGGAGAAGATTAGGGAGCCATTAATATGCATGGTTGAGCTTGCAAGCTATATATGATGTCTGAACTGGGACACCCACTTTCAGCAGAGTAAAGATTAGAGTCCCCAAATCACCCATCTTATTACTCTTGAGGTTTATACACACACAAACACACACACACACACACACACACACACAAACTTCATTCTTCCCATCTAAAGCAACCTTCTTTTTCTCTTTTCCTACTTTGCAATATACTCAAATATTTGAAAAGAACGGTTTATACTTAATGGTTTCTTTTGTCTTTCGGATGATGCACTCTAGCTATTGAAGCATTGGATGAGGAAGGTGGCTCAGGCTCAAGCAGACTGCATATCAACCTACATTGGAAGTTCCATTTACAAGACCTGCCATGCCATGGGATCATGAGTGCATTCTCTGTTTCCATCTCGGCAAGGGCAAACTCGAAAACGCAGGCGAGATTGTGTTTGTGGTCAATCCTAGTGGTTCCTCCTCATTTCACCCCAAATATATGAAAACCCCACAATTGCTATGCGAGAAAGGACTCCACTACCGATCATTGGTTTGGTAATGACTAATGATTTTGTTCTCACACATCACTATACTATATGGCAATAGATTAATTCATGAGGCTTACGTGAAAGTGCGTTTAATTTGTCAATATTGTCACCTTTGTCTTTCTTTCTAGTCATTATTGAAAGTTTGAGTAGAGGTTGGGATCGAGAAGAATATATTTTGTTTGAAAAAATTCCTATATGCTCATAAAATAAGTGTTTTTTTTTATTTTATAAATGTGAATACTAAATAAATAGACACATAATGTCATGTTTGATATTATTTTTATACATTTGTCTAACATTCAATATCAAATAAGAAAAAAACATAATCCAAGAGCATACAGGAATTTTTCTATATTCAAATGTATGAAGACTTGTTTTTTTTTTTCTTTGATCACAGTATCTCATAAATATTGTTATGACTTGTGAAGCTATTTTCTCATACACTGTCGCGATTAAATTTTTTAGAGACTTTTACAACAAGTATCTTCTTCAAAATTCAAACTTTGATCTTTTTATTAAAAGAATAGTTTACTTAGTATAACACCTAACACTTATTCATGTACATAGACTCTTAAGTTGAAAGAAGGTACTATAATGTTCATTATTTGATAAATAAATATTGAAATTTCTAAATGTTGCCAAAACAAAAATTTTAGGCCAAAATTAGACAAGGGTTGGTTGCCTAATGTTAGCTTAAACTAATTTTGACATTTTCCTAGGACATGTGAGGAGAGTTGATTTAAATCAAGATGAAGCTTCACATAATAAATATAAAGTGATTCCTAACATAAACTACTTTGAATGTGTGTTTCCCTCCGCAAATTATGCTTAGTTAGATCCTCATATGATATTTTTTTTACTGATTTAACAATGTACTAGAAAGAAAACGGTTCAATCGTACGTTTTTTTTTTTTTTATATATATATATTGCTTGTGCAAAAGCAAGACAGGCTTAAGAGATTCAAGCTCAAACAAGCTTTTGTAACTTTGACATTGGGACCCAAGCAAAGTGGGAACCAAGTGATGAAACTATAAATAAGTTAATTTGTACTTTAACGACAAGTGCTCAGCGGCGAACTGCAGGAGGCGCAAGGATGTGATACTTGAAACTTGTTCTGTTACAAATATTCTCAATGTTTAAGATTGGCTTGATACGTGTCACATTTTCAAAAAACAAAAAAAAAGAAAAAAATTATTATTTTTTCACTCAAGTTTTGGAGACCCATGTCTTGAGGATTGGAGTAGTTACACATGCACTTTACTCCAACACTTATTTACCTACATTACTTTTTTTGTTTTAAATGAGTGGTCTAATATTTATTATTTATATATATATATATATATATATATATTATAATTTACGAATTTAATTATTTATTATGCTAATTAATAATAAATAAATATTCGATAACTTAATTAAGAATACTAATACTGTTTAAAAAAAAGGTGAGATACTGTAGTAACTCTCACTTATTACTCTTATACTTTCGTGGATTTAGATGATTGCTTGGCATAAATTGCATAGGATAATGATAATGAATCAAAATATCAACTCAAATGGATCTTGCAGCATTTTTTGTAGCGACTGATTTGCTGGTCACAAATCGTGCATTTTTTTTATTTTTTTTTGCAGTGACAGGTTTTGCTGCAGAAGTTTAAGAAATTTGAGAGGATTTTAATCTTGCTTGAAAATTAGATTTTCAGAAGGTTCAAAAGAAAGTGAATTCTTTGTATGTGTTACGCATACTCAGCAGAGGTCATTTGGTCCTCCTGAGTTTCAATAAAAAATTGTTAATTATTTTGTCATTCTAACAAAAGAAATGTTATTGTGTCGTCAAGGAGATAAGGGTGTTTTATGTCATGAATTAACAGTTGTACAAATCCAAATATGTTTGATTTGATTTATCATGCATGTAAATAAATTAAACATATCCACTAATTGACTTTCTTACAGATTATTAATAATTACCAAAAACATTTGGAAACTTTATTATCTTGTTGCATTCAATCTGTTCAATGACGTCTACTTCCCGTGAAAGCAAATTTCACTAATAATTTAGTAAATTAGGGATTTTAAGTTTAACTATTTTATTAAATTTTACATCATTTAAAAATTTAGGAATTTTAAGACTTAATGTAGTGGGAAGAGGATAATGTACTAAAGTATAGGCAAAGCAACTTAATTAGTTAGGATTAGGATTCGATTTTCGAAATTAAATAATTTTCTTTAGAATTACTTGAGTCAAAGCCCTTCTACCGTATATATTATTTCACGTAACCTTTAATGTTTTTTTTTGTATAGGTTTGGCTCAAATAAACGGGGTAAGTGGTTTTTTTTTTTTTTGGGGTACATGGGTAAGTAGTGATTTAATGCAAAGTTAATAAATTAAAGCCATAAATATTTTTATGACATTGCATATAGATTTTATTATTATGTTTTTATAAAGAGTAATTTTATATCTTTATAAAGAATTAGTTTAATAATTTTATTAATTATTAAATAAATTAAATATTTAATATATTTTAAATTTTAATATAATAAGTATTTTATTTTTTATTTAATATTTTAAATAAATATTTAAATAATTATTTAAAAGTATATATAACATAAGTGATAGAGAATAATTCTACATCTAACCCATAAGGGCATATGATACACACACTCGAGCTTGCGTCAACTTGTAATTATATATATACGACATTTTAGCAGATGAGTTTGAGTTTTCTTAAGAATTAAATGACACAAACTTTGATTTTTGGAGTGTTCACATGATCATACTTTGTCCATTGTTCGCATGTCGTGGTACGTTTGCGGATCTGATTGGATGTTGTACAAAAGAATTCAATAATTGTATCTCATGGATACCAAAAAAGTACCCTTAATTTAGGCCAACATCACAGGCTATTTTTTAAGCATACAATACCTGTCAACCATGTTAAATGTTTTAAAATATTATCTTATGTAATAAAACAATTACACACGTTATTTTTTTTATTTTTATTCTTATAAGATATTATCATCCTATTTGAATATAAAATTAAATTTTATTCAAAATATTAAGTCTATTATTTTTACAAAATATATTTTTTAACAAAATCAAATCTCTAAACATTATAAATAAAGTTTTTTCTATTAAAATTTTAACTTACTACCAAATCTACCAAATCATACTTTTATAACTCATCATATTTTTATTTTGTATTTAGAAAATCTAACACCTAAAGTAGAATGCCTTGAATAGAATAAAATTTTGAGATCAGATAATTTTAAAGATATTTGATATCATTTTAGGTAAAAATGTTAGAACATTATGGGTTTGGATTTTTTTTTGTTTAACCTTCTCTTTTTAATTATGAACTATAAAATAAAAAGACATAAATTTTATTATATCAGAACCTATTATCGTCTACAAATGTCTATAAATTTTATATAAAAAAAATTGTGTGCTTTTTTTAATAACAAAATTTTATCATGTCAAGTGATGCTATTTGTCAAGTTTTCTGTTTTATAAGATTTAGTATTTTTCCTGTTATATTAGTAAATAAAAATAGACAATATTATAGATCAAAAACTTAATCCATAGACATAATATAATATACAAAATACAATAATACACAGCAAGATTCAAGCTTGCACCCAAAACCCGGTGAAGCTCGCAAGCTACGAAACAACCAACCATTACAGGGAACATGACGCGTACAATATCCATACAATGCCCATCATTATCATCATCGTCATCTGTTAAAGCAAACGCGGCAAATTTTCTCTCTCTCTTAAATCATTCTGCCTCCACTCTCCGCACCCTTCGGGCCAGTGATCCAAACAAAAGAAAATCAAATTTTTGTTGGAAGGGTGCAAGAAAACAATCCAAGTTTAACAGAGAGAAAATGGGATACTAGAGAGAGAAAGAGAGAGAGAGAAAGAGAGGGGGAGCAGCGGGCAATGCTGGATTCGACTGGCGCAGAGTCAAAGGCGAAGAAAGAGGGGCAGTGTATATGGGTGGTGGAGGAACACTCGTGGACGGTATTCGTCGCTTTTTTCAACGTCGCACTTCTGCTTCTGCTATTAACTCTCAATCTCATGCCGAGGACCATAATATCCACATCAACAACGGTGCACCCAACGGTGATACCCGCGTCTTCCTGAGAGATTCTTGCCCACAATTGGCCACTACTACTATTCCCAATCACGACGCCCAAGAAAAATTCACAATCCAAGAAGACTTTGATTTCTCTGGCTTGAAGCCCATCGAAGTGCCTACACAGACCCTTTTCAAAGCTTGTTCCATGGATCCTCACAAAAAGGTGCTTTTTTTTTTCTAATTTTATTTTATGTCCCTCCTCTTCTCTTATTCATCTTGTTATCCTTGACAGGTAGATCGGGGCTGTTTGTGAGATTTTTTTTAATTTTTTTTTTTATTTTCTGCGATCTGACTCTGTTATCTTGTTTGTTGTATTGTTTAGCTTCTTGGGCATTGCTCAAGTTTCGTTTTTTTTCCCATCGTTTTGTGTTTGTTTGATTCTTGCTTTGTTTTATCGTTTGCTGAATCCGTTAGGTTATATCGGTGTTGGGGATTTTGGTTTTGACATTTTTTTTTTTCTTTTAAATCATGGGGCTATGCTTGTTGTCCCATAAACTGTTATTTGATCGGAGAGATTGTAATTGCTTTCATTTGATGCTTCTTGCTGGTAAGAGCTAGCATTCAGCCATAACCTGAACTAGGGCCAGGCAACACATGAAAGTTAGCCTCATCATGCTTAACTATCCGGTCTATCCCTTTCTTATTAAGTTTTATGAGCAATGAAAAATAAAGGAGGAGAGGCATTGTTTAGCATGATCTTGATTAATCCCCAGGAACTTCTCTTAAAACGGTAGTTTGATGGTGTGTGTTCTAAATTTAGAAGTACTTGACCTGCTATCATAAATGGCATATTGTACGAGGAAGTGCCAAATTTCATGGCATTGTCAGTATATGTGAATTTGCTTGCTTGTCCCATCTGTATGTTAGAAATGTTTTCTGCTGCTTGCTACATCCCTGTGTTTTACATATGTTACCATAGAAATTGCAGCAGGACAAAAGAAGAGATCTGATTAACTTATAGTCTTCAAATTCTCTTTCCAACATGTATACTTCGACAATATGTTATTTGTCTCTTTTTACTTAATAATTTCTGGTTATCAAACAGGGTGCACCAGAAACGGAGTTTTTTACTGAGTATGGGGAGGCAAGTCGATACCAGATTCAAGAAGTCATTGGAAAAGGAAGTTATGGTGTTGTGGGTTCTGCCATTGACACTCATACTGGGGAAAAGGTTGCGATCAAGAAAATTAATGATGTTTTTGAACATGTATCAGATGCCACCCGGATCCTAAGAGAAATTAAACTCCTGCGGTTGCTCCGACATCCTGATATAGTAGAAATTAAGCATATTATGCTTCCTCCTTCACGGCGAGAGTTCAAGGATATCTATGTTGTATTTGAGTTGATGGAATCTGACCTTCATCAAGTAATTAAGGCAAATGATGATCTTACGCCTGAGCACCACCAATTTTTCTTGTACCAACTTCTTCGGGGCTTGAAATATATACATACAGGTATCCTTATAACTAGGTCCTTGACTTTTCCTGATAGTGATATTAAACTAATATAATATATTATTCTTTCAGCAAATGTGTTTCATCGTGACTTGAAGCCAAAAAATATTCTTGCCAATGCTGATTGCAAACTAAAGATATGTGATTTTGGGCTTGCTCGAGTTTCATTTAATGATGCTCCATCAGCTATATTCTGGACTGTAAGTGGTCTAAGTGCATATCAAGTTCAATCTGTTACATTTACTAATTCTGTTCTGCCTTTTAAGATTTTCAGTAGGAAGTTGTAATCAAGGTATTCCTCTGACCCTCTTGCTGACCCAATTTACCTACTCTTGATAAGGACTATGTTGCAACTCGGTGGTACCGTGCACCTGAACTATGTGGTTCTTTTTTCTCAAAAGTAAGTTTCTTTCTTCTTCAACACCTTGCATCCCCCTTTTCTATAGTGTGTCATCTACCTGCAGCTGGAAAAAGTTAAGGCGTGCTATTCTCAATGATGTGTGCACAACATTGATGCTATACTGTTATTGCTCCAGTTATGCTTAATTATGTGATTTATAGTCCAATCCTCTATTGTTGTACTTTTGAATTCTGAACACTTGCATGATGTGTACATAATACTTATTGTGTGTTGTTCTACATGGAAATGCTTCATGAATTTAGAAACGATGCACAAATTTCTTTTTTCTTGGTAATTGTAACTTGTACTTATAAACAATGGTTTGTGATTTATGTTATTCTAGAATCTCTCTTTGTATTCTGTATATATTCAATCAATGACTATACATATTTGTTATTTTCTGTTTTAGTTGCTTCTCCATTATCTTTCTGTGGAAGCCTTTTATGCGCTAGAGCAGTTACCACTTCAATTTCTCCCCCTTTACTTGGGTTGTGTATGATATAAGAAATTGAATACACTTAAAGTATTGCAATACATGCGTAATTTTAAAATCCTTGTTTTTTGCAGTATACCCCCGCAATTGATATTTGGAGCATTGGATGCATATTTGCAGAAATGCTCACTGGGAAGCCATTGTTTCCTGGGAAGAATGTGGTGCATCAATTGGATCTCATGACTGATTTGCTTGGCACTCCTCCTGCTGAGTCCATTTCAAGGGTTAGTTTATCCAAAACTACGTTGCAGTTTTCTGACATCAATAGGCAAGCTTGTGACATGCTGTAATGATATTAATTCTAAACTTCCACTGTTCCTGTTTTTAAATTTGTCCTGTATTATGTTTTTAACATACACCTTACGGTTTGTCGAAATAAATACCTTTCAGGCTTAATTTTACTTCCTTTCCCCTGTTCTCTTGTAAATAACTCTTAATCTTAATTTTACAGATTCGAAATGAGAAGGCTAGAAGGTATCTTAGTAGCATGAGAAAAAAGCAACCAGTTCCATTCTCCCAAAAATTTCCAAATGCAGATCCGTTTGCTCTTCATTTGCTGGAGCGCCTACTTGCATTTGATCCTAAAGATCGTCCAACAGCTGAAGAGGTTGATCTTCTCTTACCTGGATAATTACCAAAGGGGAAATTTCATTGAATATTCTGAATGAAACATCTTTAAGATAACTGTGCAGAGACAATTTCCCATGTTTATTATTTCTGTTATGCTTGTGATTGCAGGCATTAGCTGATCCTTACTTCCATGGCTTGTCAAACATGGATCGTGAACCATCAACTCAACCCATTTCAAAACTTGAGTTTGAGTTTGAGAGAAAGGAAATTGACCAAAGATGATGTCAGAGAGTTGATTTATCGAGAGGTATGGCCATACATTTTGATGACTCTTGCTTCAATTTACTGTCTTCTCCTCTGTGTCATGGTAATAATTAGTTATACGTTTGAAATGAACAGATTTTGGAGTATCATCCCCAGATGCTCCAGGAATATCTTCGTGGTGGAGATCAAACCAGCTTCATGTACCCAAGGTAGAGCAGTAATCTAAATTCTGACAATATTCCTTTCTTTATCTTAATTGATTTAAAGATTTCTTATAGTGCAATCATACAATAGTTTGTTAAATATGTTATTGACTTGGCTAGATATTTAGTACAATCTAAGGTCCTCTTTTAACTTTAGAACTTGTTCTCTTATCCATGATTGAATTGAAAATTTGAAATATTTTTTATTTGCCATTCTATTAAGATTTCAGTTCCTTCTGAATATCGGTTTTATTGAAGTTCATCATTGTACAAGAGTGAATCTTGACTTCTATGAAATTAATGATGTTTTATTGTCTGGGTTTTGGACGTAATCTAAGAACTCTAATATGGAATGTGGGTTCTTTGAAATGTAAGTGTTTCATGCTTTGGCTGTAAGTTGGTAATTCTATGTTATCTTGTTGCATAGTGGGGTTGATCGGTTCAAGCGACAGTTTGCACATCTTGAGGAACATTATAGCAAAGGTGAACGAAGCACTCCATTGCAGAGACAGCATGCCTCCTTACCTAGGTAAGTTATGGTTAAACATCTGGGTTTCATGGCAGTTTCTAGGCTTAGATCAGTGGTATTTTCTAGGTCCACACCAGGTGAACCTGTTCAAATACTAGATTGTACTTGCACACTGAACAACAGCCTTTCTGTCTTGTTCTTTTGGAGATTTAATTTGTTTTCTATTTTTTTATTACCCTCATGTCATGGGTTTTAAATTTCAATCCAGATTATTAATGTCTTTTCATAGATGAGGCTGGCAGACAAGCCTGTGATATTGTTTGAGTCATATGCATTGACTATTTCAATTTTATTTGTTCCAGAGAGCGAGTTTGTCCTTCCAAGGATGAAAATAATCAAGACAATGATTTTGAAAGGCCAACTGGATCAAATCTTTTGCAGAGTCCCCCAGGGTCTGATGTGACAGATGCTGGAAACTCAGATGCACAAAATGGACCCTCGAAGCCAAACCACAGCGTACGTAGCCTGTTGAAGAGTGCCAGCATTAGTGCTTCAAAGTGTATAGGTGTGAAACAAAGTAAAGACCCTGAGGTAGCTAACTCTATCTTTTCAAGTGCATGGCTCTTCGACTATTTTTTCTGTCCTTGTGTTGGATAAAATGAAAAGGTATTAGCTGGAGATTTTGAAATGATTAGAATATCAATAATTGTTTGCAAATTGTGATTTATGTGTTCTACCAAGTGAGATCTCTGTTGAGATTTTCTACATCCATCTTTCATATTTTGATATTTAGAATTTGTGTGTATAGCGACAGCGAAACCTTACTAATTAGCACTTTCTATCTTTTGCTTTTTTTAAAAAAAATTATTTTTTAATAGGAAATATGCAGTTCATTATTGTTTTGGTCTCTCTGGCTTATTTCACGGCAGACATCAGTCTTCAAATGATCTTTGATGTTTATATTCTAATTTATGCTCCTTGAAATACATTTCTCTCCTGTTTGTGTTGACTGTATTTTTTGTGCTTTAGGAGGAGCCAATTATGGAGGTCAATGACGAGGCAGTGGATGGAATCACAGACAAGGTTGCTGCTGTCCATACTTAGTTCAAGCTTCAAGCCCGATTCATAATTTTGATCTAACTCGTAAAGATTCAGAAACCTTGATTTCATGCACTGCTCCTTTTCACAAAGAGAAAAAGAATGCATAAAGGTGGTGGTGGTTTGAAGGACTGCATAGAAATCCTCCCCGTTGTTTGTGTTAGAAGCTAACTGTAGGACTCCATTGTGATGGAGTGCCATTTTGTATTACTACTGCAAGTCTTGTAATCAAGAAGTATTTATTTGTGTACGGACACAGTTTGTACTACTCATTTCTTATGAAACAACGGGGAGGGACGGTCCTAGTTACATTAGTTTCTTCTCATGAGCATATTAGCCAAAAAATGCTCTTCGCATGTCTTTGAAGGCTTCAAATACAGCACACACTGATGATGCACAAGATGCTAGACTCGTTGAAACTGCTAGCATGCACGTTTTATATGACATATAAATAGGCCCAGAGAGTACAACTAACACTTATCTTTAGGTTAATTATTCTCCATCTCTCTCCACTCTTACCAATAATCCCCACAAGAACAAATACCCTCACTGAAGTGGTGGAAGCGGTGAGAATCCCTTAAGATTATCAACCTTCCAACAATCTTGGATATGACTTTGATGGCATTATGACAGTCTTGACACACACGCAAGTTTTTCATGACACGTATTGGTCTGCCAGCTGGTATAGTTAGAATTCCAAATGCTACAGCTAATTTCTCACTGTGATGCTTGAGCATATGCTCCTTCTCTTCCTCTTCCACATCATGCAAAACCAATTTTGTTGAAGAGACATACCCCTCATGCTTCATTTTTAGATCTAACTCTTCTAAGAAGGCATATATTCTACCTCTTTCCGGGTGGAAGCAGTCCCCAACTGTGAATGTATGAATCTTGTTTTGTACCTCAACCCAACTATACCCAGGTACTTTCTGCACACCAACATCCCTCATTTTTAATCTCATCTTAGCAACATCAACCCATCTACCCGAAGCTGCATATAGATTTGAAAGAAGGACATACATTCCAGAGTTATGAGGTTCCATCTTAAAAACCATCTCAGCAGCCTTCTCGCCGAGTTCAGTATTGCCATGAATCCGGCTTGCACCTAGTAGAGCTCCCCATGATGCAGCATCGGGCTCCAAAGGCATGTTTCTCATTAAGTTCTGTGCTTCTTCCAGGCGACCAGCTCTACCAAGAAGATCAATCATACAAGCATAATGTTTTGAATTTGCTGTTACACCGTAATCCTTATTCATAGAATAAAAATATTCAGTTCCCCTGTCTATCAAGCCAGTATGACTGCAAGCAGACAGAACACCAACCTGAAATATGATTAAAAGAAGAATAAGCAGAAGTCTATTACATGTAGAAAGGAGTCAAAAGACATGATACTGAATTGAAGATTGAACAATATCAATGCTTCCTTCCTAATTCATCTGCCAATGCTTGATAATTATTATCAGATTCGATTACAAGACAAGGAGGAAAGCACATAAGCAACTATTAACTCAGTTGCATCTATAGAAAGAAAACTTTACTGAAACATAGAGATTACTGTAAAAATGAAGACACCAAATAGAGGAGGAAAACAAAAGGTAATTGCATGACTCTTACCAATGCAGGGACCACCTATTTGAAAACTTATGGGATAAATAAAGCTAAGTGGCCCAATAACACAATTGAGATTATCCTTAGCAATTGAACTTGTCTACATTTGGCACATCTGGTATTGCTAACTGATTTTGCCATGTTGAAGATATAGACAAAAGAAGGGCAAAGTCAGAGAGACAGGTGCCTGGAAAGAAGTTGCAGGTATGTGGTCTATCAGGATAAACTAAGACAAATGATGGAGGAGAGGAAAGCTCAAAAATATTATGGTGGACTATCTTTTTCTCTTCACGTCTTCTTCTTTGTGTACTTCATAAAATATATCGTCTTCAACAAATTTAAAAGCATAATGCATACGCCACCATATATGATTCACAACTAAATAAGGGAACTCAACTTTTCCAACATGATATCAAATGAGTCACGGGGGGTATCTTGCTACTAAAACCAACAAATTTCTATTAAAAAAAAGTATCTTTCAGATATAGCTTAATGAAACCTCTAGCTTATTCTAGTCAGTAACATAAATATTTTGTAATAATCTACCCCAATTACTTTGTTCAATAACATTCTTAACACCATATATTGCACTAATGTCAATTTCTTTTAGACAAATGATGAAGTAAGAACAGGAACTAAATTACCAGGATAAAAATAACAAGATAACAAGAAAACAATAAGCTTTATTCTCTTCATGGGAATTGTATTCAGACTGGATTCAGAGGCTCCATATGGTGCCAATGCACTATAGTCTATAGTAGCAACCCTGGCATTTCCCTAGGAGAAGATTTTATAATATTAGACAAGAACATTTCAATCAGAAGATAAAGTCGTAAATTGGCCATGTGTAATTAAAATATAATGAAGTAATATATGAAGTACTGATGATAGTAGTTCACACTTCCAACACAACTGGATAAAGGAGTGGAAATTCATGCTAAAGATAAGCTCAAAATAAAATTTAAATGCATATGAAATGTATAAATATATATACCATAGTAATGTCATCAGGTTTAACACCTGCTGTCTTCATTGACTCAAATACCATTAAAGCCTGTCTGCCAAATCCATGCCTAGCATAACCAGCTAACATTGTGTTCCAAGAGACAATATCTTTCTCTTCTATTCCTTCAAACACATCATAAGCTTCACCTATGCTGCCACATTTACAGTACATTCCAAGAAGTGCATTCCCCACGAAACACCCAATCTCATATCCTGCCTTCACCACCTGCCCATGAACTTGTTTACCTAACTCCAAGGCAGCAATATCAGCACATGTGCTCAAAGCACAACTGAAGGTAGCCCTATTTAAACTTTCTCCATTTCGTTTCGCCTCTACAAACATGCTCAAAGCCTCTCCATAATGACCAGTCTGAGCATAACCAGCAATAATAGCTGCCCAAGATACACAATCACGCTGAGGCATCACATCAAACAAGTTCCTAGCTTGAGCTATATCGCCATTCTGACCATAGCCGGTAATCATGGTATTCCATGAACTTATATTCCCACAAGGCATTGCCTCAAACAATTCCCTTGCCATATCCATTTTCTTGTATTGCACATACCCCGCAATCATTGCATTGTATGAAATCTCATTTTTTTCTGGCATTTTGTCAAAAATTCTTCTTGCTTCATCCAACATCCCATTCTGCACATATCCAGACACCATTGCTGTCCACGTGAATACATCCCGTAACGGAGACTCCTCAAACAACTTCCTAGCTTCTGAAAAATCTCCATCCTGGGCATAACCTGTAATCATAGTATTCCAGGAAATTTCATCCCTAACAGGAATTTGGTCAAAAAGCTGCCTAGCATCACCTAACATCTTCCTCTTCACATACCCACCCATCAAACAATTCCAAGAAATCAATTCCCAGTCTGATTTTGACTTAAACAACTGACAAGCCTCCTCAATTCTCCCATTCTGAACATACGCTGCAAGCAACCCATTCCATGAGATGGAATTCTTATCAGGCATGTCATCGAAAACCTTCCTTGCCTCATCAACATACCCATTCTGTGCATACCCGGACAACATTGCATTCCAGGAAACAACATCCTTTACAGGCATTAATTCAAACAACTTGCAGGCCTCTCCGAGTCTTCGATTCCTCACATACCCAGTAAGCATTACGTTCCATGAAAACAAGTCCCTTTCAGGCATTTTCTCAAACAGATCCCTCGCAAGGTTGAACTTTCCGTTCCTCAAGTACCCAGATATCATAGTGTTGTAGGAAACAGAGCTTCGACGAGGCATGGTGTGGAAGACATGGAGAGCTGAGTCGCACTCCCCATTGCGCATGTGAGTAGAAATGGCCTTGTTCCATTTCAGAATGTCTGGGTCTTTGACGGCTGGTCTCGATTTGTTTCCTGTTTCGGGTTTTGCGGGTGATGTTTTCTTCGAGGACGGAGACGGGTTTGGGTACCTGCTTCGCCTCGGTGCTTGCTTCCTCGTACACAGAGACCGCAAGTTGCAGCTATGTAACTGTCTCAAATCATAGTTCCCGCGCATCGCTTGCTGTCTGTGTCAAAATTTGTTCTTTTGTTGTTTTTGTTTTCGTCCACGCATTATATCGAACGCTTTCATCTACTCCACTGCGAGGAGTGCTACGGAGACGTTGTTGAGTTGAAATTTGGAGCTTTCTAGTGCAGGGCATGCACATGCTGATGCACTCTCTTTATACATCTATTAGATTTTCCTCCTGCAGCAACTCTAGACTCTGGTCCCAAGCTAAGGAGAAAGGGTTTACTTCGGTATCATCTAAAGACACAAAATCATACGTTTGTGATTCAGTTGTTGCCATTTTAATTGAAATAAAAATTAGATTTATTATAGTATTTTATTTTTTTAAGATATTGTTATTTTTGGTATGTTGTCAAAAAATTAATAATCGTTAATTTTTGTAATAAATATTTAGTATATTATATATATTATGGATAATATAATATAATTAATATTATTTATTTTTATATAATATTTTATTAAAATAATAAATAATATAATATTTAATTAAAATAATTTTATTTAGTTTTTATTTTATTACAAATAAAGATTAAATTATTTTATTTTATATAATTAAAAATAAATAAAATTATTTTAATCAAATAAATTATTATATAATATTTTATTTAAATATAAATAATATTAATTATATTATAATATTTATTTTTTATATTATATAATAAACAAGACCTTAACTTTTATAATAATTAACGAATGTTTGATAATTAATACTAAAAATATATACTTAATGATATGTTTATTTTAGTGGTAACATTGGGTAAACGTCCATTAAGTAAAAGATATTTTTTTTTGTGAGAAAAAGTGACTTAAAAAACGTGTCATTTTTAATATATGTGTGGAATAAAAGTTAAAACAAATATGCTTTAAGTAATTTCCTTTAAAATTATTTGTTTTACTTTGATGAAAAAGTTGTTTAGCAGGCAATGTTATGCTATTAATTAACGGTGTCTAGTCGTATTCGATTACGAGCAAAAGAAAAGGAGCTAACAAGAGCCACGGCACCTTAATACTTAAATTTTTTCTTTAAATTATTTAAAGTGATTGATAATTATTTACGTGATCTTATATTTGACTCCTGTAATGAAAAAAAAATTAGCCATTTATTTTCTAAAAGATAAAAATTTTTACTTAATTATTGTAAAAAGTGTTCACATAAATAATTTCTTTGAGGCATCAAGTTATTGATAAATAGATTAATAAAGGAATTGATATAGAATTATTTTTCTTTCAAAGGCTAAATTAAAAGGTTTTGATTACGAGAGATTGACTTAAAAATGAGTTTGTTTAATTAGATAGTGAATGATCAGTTTACATGATACTTATTTTTTATTAACAAAAGTTTAAAAAGATAAGAGACTATCATATTTTAAAGTTAGAATATGTCATAAAATTTAACAAAAATTTACTTATAAATTGTCCATTAAAAAATAATTTTAACAAAATTCAAATCCTATACTTTTAAGAATACATTCAAATCTAGGTTTACACGTTACTTTGAATCTTTCTTAGGCTTATTTAGATAGTAAATAAGTTTTTAACTCTAATAACTGCTAAAGAAAAAATACTAAAGTTGAAAGATCAAGCCAACCCAATTTGACTTTTTTAAAAAAAAAATTGGGCTTATTGGCGTGTTTATCTATTTGGTTGAAATTAATTTTTCTTATTAAATTATATTAATCGAGAAATCGTTTGTTTTACTTGTGAGCGTGAACGCCAACGTACATTGAAAGAAAATAATTTTTTTTCTATAGAAAAATGTCCAGTGAGGCACTTTGAAAATAGTGTAATGCACGTATGCCATGAGTAATTTCGACGAGGTTGGACCTTAAACACAACCCGACTCACCTTACCTAATTTGGTGCACCACATTCACAAACATGATATTATCAAGGTTCTGAAAATTGAATTAATCACTGAACTAGTTAAAATATTAATTCAAGGTTCAATGATCAAACTGTGGTCGAATCAGAGTATAATTAAATATATATTTATATTTATATATAAATATATTTATATATATAATTATTTATATACTAATAACATAAATAAAAAATATAATATAAATTAATAATAAAATTATTTAAAACATAAAAAAATAATACCATAAAATAAAAAAATATTTCATTCATATAAGTAATACACAAAATATTCTGAACGGCTCTTACACATTGTCTAAGATTTTTCTTTAACAGTTGCAAGCTACACATATAAAATTTAATTACTGGATAAGATCTTCAATCATGGGAGTTGTTTGCCTCAATTTTCAAAACTTGTCAATTTTGATAACCTATATCAGTTTTCACAAATTTTGTGCTTAATACGTGTTCACAGAATCACAATGTGACTTCACTTTTACTTCCGTTTTATATAACGTCTTTGACAACTGACGAAGATACAATCACACACACACACACACACATTGAGCAGAAATGAGTAACAGATGTAAAAATTAATAAAGTCTCTACCTAGAACAACAACAAAACTGTAAGCCTTCAACCTGGAGGTGCAGTGCGGAGGCAGAGTGGCGGACGCTGCGGTGCGGACTGCGGAGGCGGAGTGAACGGTGCTGGCTGGTTGGGGTGCGCGATGCAGGACGGAAGCGGCTACTGTGCGGGACGAGGGACGAAGACCGGGAGGCGGCTAAGGTGCATTCATTCTGTGGAGTACGGAGGCAGACTGGGTCAAAGGGAGTTGCGAGATAGAGCCGCCTGCTGCTGCTATGTATACGTTCCGCGAGGAGGAGGCAGACCAGGCCGAGGGCTTTCAACCCCCTTCGGAAACGACGCGTGACTAGGGTTTCTCCGTTCTGTGACGAGGAGGCAGACGAGGGTTTCAACCCCCTCCGGAAACAACGCGCAACGAGGGTTTTCTCCATTCTGCAACGAGGGGGCAGACGGGGGTTTTCAACCCCCTCTGGAAACGATGCCGTTTCTTTTTTTTTTTTTGTTGTAAAACTAAGAGCAAAACAACATCGTTTTGTTTAAAGAAATTTCAAAAAAAAAAATTCAGAACCGGTAACCGTACGGACCAGTACCGGTTTAACCGATTTGAGACCAGGTCATTGGTTTTTGACTGGTTTTTGACCTCACTAATTTTGGAGAGCTGCACGAACCGGTGAGATGACCGATTCCCGGTCTGACTGGTTGGACCGGCCGGTCTGGTTTGGTTTTCAGAACATAGGATATTATTGAAGTGCTTGTATAACCGTGGGTCATTCATTTATATTTTAATATATTAATAATAAATGATTATCTAAAACAAATTTATTAATATAACATTAAATATTCTTAAAAAAATATGCTCACTAAGATAAAATTATTAAATATTATATAAAGTCTTTACGTGACTTTTTAAAAGTGTATAATAATTTTTTAATAAGCATCATCATTCAAGAAAATTTTTTAAAAAAGACATGTGCGTGTATAAATATTATAATATTAGATATATATAAAGTTTTATGAATTATATTTTATAAATATAATTTTTTTAAAAAAAATCTAATTACACATTTAATATTAATTTAATTGTTTTTAAAGACATGCAATTTTTCACCCATTCAATTTGAAAAAAAATTCTTACATATTTTTTGAACAAAATAAATATATATTTTAAAAAATATTTTTATTATTAATCTTAAATTGTTAGTATAAAATTTATATAAAATTTTTTAGAATAAATAATAAATATATATCTTAAAACATTCTTTTGTTGATATTTTAAAAATATACAATAATTTCTACCAAAAGAACACCATCACACAATTCGCAAGAAAGATTTATCGAGACAGTGAGAGCGGGCGACCATGCTGTGACTGTGAGTGAGTCTGCCCAATTTAAATATTAAATAACCGAAGCTCCATCTGATTCAATTAAATTTTTCGCGCTCGAATTCCGTGGGCCACCAAGCGTTTTGAAAATTGAATCGGACAAGAATCAAATCAAATTCAAGAAAAAAAAAAGTGTCCATAATTTAATGCTAAAATCAAATAAAGTTAATGAACTTCCATTCCCCAAAGTCTTCTTCCTATCCCTCCTTTGTCTTCATTCTCCTCACTCCTCACTCTCTTCCTTCGTTCCCCCAAGATTCAAACTTTACACAGAAAACCCACCAAAGTCTCAATCTTTACAGCCATGGGTTGCGTTTCTTCCAATCTGCTCAACCACGAAGACGAGTTTGCTCATCTGGGTACCTCCGCACTTGGAGTTGGCCACCACATTGTCTCCCTCACCTCCACCACCTATGGCCTCCTCACCCTTGACCCACCTCACTCCTCCACCTCCGCCGCCGCCACCACCACCGTCCCTTCCACACCACCTTCTCGTTTCACCCTTGGTTCCATCTTCCCGACCCCACTCTCCGACCCCAAGTCCCTCTGGTCCGAACCCAGACCCCTCCGTTCCGAGCCAGAGGTCATCAACTCTTGGGAGCTCATGGCAGGGCTAGACGCAGAGAGCTTCCGCTTCTCTCCCCTGCCTCCGCCCAAACCCTTCACCATCAGGGATTCAAGCGCCGATAAAGAGAACTCTAACCCGAACCCGACCCCAAGTCGGTTCAATCTTTCAAACAGGTCTAGAGTTTTCAAGAGACCCACTTCGATGAAGCCGTCGCTGGACCGATTCGAGAGGATATGCCCGCCGAATGGGGAGAACAGATTGGTGCTCTACACGACGACGCTGAGGGGCGTGCGGAGGACATTCGAGGCATGCAATGTGGTGAGGGCAGCCATCGAAGGCTTCGGGGTGCTAATCTGCGAGCGAGACGTGTCGATGGATAGCGGGTTCAAGGAGGAGCTGAGGGAACTGCTGAAGGGGAAGGAGAGAGAGGCAATGGTGCCCCCAAGAGTGTTTGTGAAGGGGATGTACATTGGTGGGGCCGAAGAGATGCTGCGGGTGGTGGAAGAGGGTCTGCTGGGGGATCTGCTAGAAGGATTGCCCAGAAAGAGAGTTGGGGCTGTTTGTGAGGGCTGTGGGGATATGAGATTCTTGCCCTGTTTTCTGTGCAACGGGAGCTGCAAGACGGTGGTGGTGGTGAAGGAAGAGGTGGGTCAGAAACAGGGGAGGACGGTTGTGATGAGGTGCACTGATTGTAATGAAAATGGGTTAGTGCTATGCCCTGTCTGTAGCTGATGAGTTAAAATAATCTCTCTGTTCATATGCTTTCTCTCTTTATCTCCTCTGTAATAGTCATGGTGATATGCCTCACTTCACCATTTTCAAATGAAGCTACAAACATATCTTTCTCCTTCTTGATCTTACTTTTACTGTTCTATGCTTCTTGATTGAGTAGCAGTTCTCTAGGCTACAGTTTGACCAAATCATTCCTCGTAGGTTAGGTGATTTTAGAGTGGATATAAGCATACGCAGAATCAAAGGCATGAAAACAATTTTAGTTTGTCAACATCCAAGGTATCAAAGGGATTTTTTTTTTTTTTTTTGTGAAAACTCAAGGCATCAAATTGGATGCTGGGGGTACTATTTTGAACCAAGTATAGAATGTTGCAATTCAAGGACATCTATATACTGGCAACCAATCACAAACAGAGCTGCATTATATCCGATTTTCAGCCAAACTACAAACAAATAGGTTCATTTTGATTTCCTGCTTGATCACTCATGAATTATCTCATTTAATATTTGTCGATGGTAGAAATTTTTGTTATTGATTTATGAAACAAAACATCAGGTTAAGGAGTAAACTATATTTTAAGGGAAGCTTTTCTTTTTACAGCTTCGAATGGAAGAAATTTTTTTAATCAGATGATTATTTTTCCTTCCCGGTGATATTTCTCTAGGATGATTTGTCAAATCACTTCTGGCCATGCTAAATGAAGACAAACCGACAAGAGATAAACTGTGCTGGCTCATTCATCACTTTTAATTGACTATCCAAAACTTCAAATCACCAACTTGCTTTTAATTGCTTTGACTCTATTAATATGACGTCTACTAAAACTTGCTTCATAGCTGATATTGATTAAGTTTCTATTCAGCATAGTATGTCATCTCTTTGACTCGGCTACTAATCATTTTAAATTCCTCCATTTAGCCATTTATTCAGAGTCTCTCAAGCACATCTGACAATGTTCTTTCCTGTTTTTTCTATGGGGAAAGGGTGGAAGGGGGTAAAGATGATTGGCTAAATGCTACGCAACAAACAAGAAATGTAAAAGAATGGTCTGACACATATTGATGCGTGTGAATTAAATTTTATAAATTTGATTTTATTGAAAAGTGAATTTACGTTAAAATAAGTCACGTTGTTAAGTAGTATTGATAAAAATCAATTTTAAATGTATAATTAAAAAAAATAATGTGTGGACGTATGTTTTTGATCTATAATGACAAAAAAAAAATTGAGGGTCTTTACAAAAAATATACACCAACTCATGGTTTTTTTAATCACTGATGTCAAACATGTTCACATCCATTTCGTAATTTTCAATGTATTTTTTGTTTCTGGCAAATGAATTGAAGTGGATGCCCTTGACCTGAGTCCTGGAAAATTAGCATCACAGTAAATTCGTACAAAACCTGGGCATGCAACACAAGCATTGTTTTTCTGACAAGTTAGCAGACAGGGTACCCAAAAATACCCATAAAAAATTGATTGGAAGGCTAATTCTGCGAAGTCCTCAAGTTCAAAGCATGTAGAGTCTTACCTATTGCATCCAATGATGGTCAGGTGAAAACTTTAGAAGCAGAGATGCAAAACTTCCTTGATATTGTTGACCGTTGGAATCTTGCAGTATAGTTATCTACACAGGCCAGAAGGAGAGAATTGTCGAAAGATACAAAATGTAAGCCAAAAGAATAGAGGAACAAAATTAGAGAGCTTGAGAGTGAGGATTATCCAGGATGTAGATTTTTAACATGGTCGCACGATTAAAATTATTAATTATATATACTTGTTGATAGATAATTCAATTGACATTTTTGTCTCTTTGAAAATTCCAGTTAAGGACATGTGTGCAGGAAAACAAAAGTGTCATCTTGGGCATTCTTGTCTGAGGAATGCTTGAAAGCATCCCAACCTTCTCTTAAACGACAAGAGAGCTACAATCTATATGAAAAAGAAAGAGATCTATACGACAATAATGGCATGATATGTGCTTTAAATCCTTCAAGGCTCTGCTACTTAAGCTTGGTCTGACAGACACAAGTTGGTGGTTCCCCTTCTCAATCTTAACCCATTTTGATGAAAATGTTTTCATTACCTTGGAATACTTAATGAATCATGTCACTACTATCAGTTAATTTATTTGATTTTCAATTTGCGTCTCAAATAATCTGGTGAAACATTGAAGATATAATGTTACACTCAACCACAGCCAAAGGAGGAAGTATATACATATGTTCACTCATTGCCTGTCTTGATGGAATTTTGAGCCTACTAAGCAAGCCTGATAATACAAAAAAATACTTTTCTTTTTTTTTTTCTTGCATGAAACACTAGATACGAAGACAGATGGTTGCCTTCAACTTTGAGTTGTGCTTGAATGCATCGAAACCTACTCTTCCGAAAGGCAAGCTGAACAGCGAATGTGAATGAAGGCGAGTAAATGTCTTCATCAGATAATTAACTGCAACGTTAACAGATAGTTTTCAGCAACGAAATCAAGAGTGGTGCTGGTTTTTTTTTTTTTTCCCGGTAATTGAACGGGGCTAAAAGCCCAAGAAAAGGAAAACTAACAATGCACTAATCTGGGAGATGAAACTGCCATTACATTAGAAATAAGTAAGGCATCCAGAAACGGAGGAGGTCTCTCCCAATAGACAAAGTCTTCTTGTTGATCAACACTCCAATTAGCCAGGTAATCTGCCACTTTGTTTCCTTCTCTGTACGTGTGCGTAAGTTCAACTTAACAATGCTACATGTTACTTTTCGGGTTGCTTGCAACTTCAGGGGTCATGGCGTATCAACTTTGGACTACAGCTCTTTCCACCCGGAAATATTCTATATAGAAAAGTTTGAGTTGTGGGCAATTTGGATGCTTTGCATATAGCTAGATTGGTATTCCCTTGTACTAAGTTGAGTAAGGGGATGACTAAATGAATAACATTAACCTATACTTTGTATCAAAATCAGATTCTGCACTGAACAAAAAGAAAGTACTATTACCAAATTATTAGATCTATTACCATTTACCATTCTGTGAATCTGCGCAAGCCTTTACAGGTGCAGATTACTTTTACTCCATATAGTCTACAAATTAAGCAAGGACAAGAGGTTATCCGATTTGATATTTTAACTTGGAAATTTCTGAAGGCACAATGCACTTTCTCTCTTTATCTCTGTCTGCATTATTTAGAATGCAGTTTGTTGACTTGGTTTCCTGCATTTAGTGCAAGACCCATATATTCTTCTCATATTATGATTTTTATGTGATGCCACAATTTAATTGTTCTGAGATTCAAGCCTTAAAAAACATTAACTTTCCTAAATCCATAAAAATTTTTTTAACCTAATTCAGTAATTGTGTTAAATTGTAGCTGCAGGCTGGACTTAATGGTATTACTTGATAGAGGTGTTCACTTCTAGCAGGAGAAGCAGCAGAACAGCTGCTGAAATACTTACAAGAATTGCAAAACTTAGTAGTTAGTATATTATAGCTTCTTCTTCTTCTTCTTCTTTTTTTTTTTTTGGTTTTCACAACAAAAATTCTCCTGCAAACATTGAAAGTAGCCCGTAATAATGAGACTTAGCAAAAGGCAGGTAACTTCACTGAAAATACCCCATATATTATAAATCATGGAATTAACTAGTTCAAACTCTGCCAGTCTAGCTACTATCAAGTTACAACATCAAATTCCTATTTGCATTCAACCTTGGAAGAAAATGTACCTGCGTACTTGCCCTTCTACTAAGACTCTTTTCTTTGCATTTAGACTAAAGTGGCCTCTATTCATCGTATTCTAGAAATTACCTAAAGCAAAATACGTCCTGTAGGCTTTTTGGACTAAGAAGAATGGAGAAGAAGATGACTGGCAGCTCTCATATGTTGAGCTGTTTTGCATTCATCAAATATATGTTGTAATACAAAACACATTTCAGTTCACCTACTACATCAGTCTGCTACTAACTGTCAACTAACTTTTAATCTAGTCCACACACCAACATACATCATTACAAGATCCCAAAATTTACTGCAGAAAACAAGCTTTTACATACATTTATAATAGTTAATTCAAAACTATCTTGCTGCAGCTTATGTGACAGCAAAAGTGTCACAGACTTCTTCACTCCTCCTTGGCACTTTTGCTGGAAACACCAAGGGCTGTCAGGGCTGTCCTTAATGTTTCAAACCTTGCTTTGGGCAAGGCCTTGGTTAGGATATCTGCAGCTTGATCTTCTGATTTGCAGTGAACCAGCTTCACTTCCTTCTCTCTTTCTGCTTCTCTAACAAAATGATACTTTATCTTAATGGGCTTGGTTCTACCATGGAACACTGGGTTCTTCACCGTTGCCACTGCTGATTTGTTATCACACAAAATGTCAGTAGCCTCTTCTTGTTTCTGATTCAAGTCTGTGACACTTTCCTCAACCGAATTGCTTGGTTTACAGCAGCTGCAGCAGATATGTATTCTGCTTCAGGTAATGACTGTGCTATAGTCTCTTGCGTCTTTGAATTCCAGCTGAACACGCTTGAGCCAAGTAAGAACACATATGCTGATGTGCTTTTCATGTCATCACAAGAACCAGCCCAGTCACTATCACTATAACCAATCAACTTCATATCATTAGACTTCCTGAACCAAATTCCCAACTCAGCTGTTCCTTTAATATATCTCAGCACTCTTTTAGCAACTTTGTAATGCTTCTCGCTAGGATTTTGCATAAACCTACAGAGTAAGCTTGCTGCAAACATAACATCAGGTCTTGTAGCAGTAAAATACAGCAGACAACCAACCAAGCTTCTGTATACACCAGCATCAATCTTTCCTCCTCCATCTTCCTTGCTTAATTTCTCATTTTGCATCAAAGGAGTGCTGACTGGTTTGCAATTTTCCATACAAAATTTCTTCAAGACTTACCATTGCATATTTTCTTTCGCATATGAAGATTCCTTGTTGAGTTTGATGAATCTCCATTCCAAGAAAATAAGTCATTTCTCCCAAATCTGTCATTTCAAACATATTATTCATTTCAGATTTAAACTTCTCTACAAGAGTAGAGTTGCTTCCAGTTACTAATAAGTCATCAACATAAAGAGACATGATAACCAAATCACAACCAACTTGCTTGACATATAGAGTAGGCTCACTAATGCTTCTGTCAAACTTCAATTGTGACAAATAATTATCAATTCTGCTATACCAGGCTCTAGGAGCCTGCTTCAGCCCATAGAGAGCCTTTTTAAGCAAATAAACTTTGTCTTCACTACCAACAACAACAAAGCCTTCTGGTTGCTCAATGAAGATCTCCTCCTCCAAGTAACCATTGAGAAAAGCTGATTTAACATCTAGTTGGAAGATTTTCCAACCCTTTTGAGCTGCAAAGGCTATTAACCGTCTTATTGTGTCATACCTTGCTACTGGAGCAAAGGTATCAGTAAAGTCAACTCCATATTGCTGAGAATAGCCCTTGAATACTAGTCTTGCTTTGAGTTTATTGACAGAACCATCTGAATTGAACTTGGTTCTGTATACCCACTTGACACCAATAATCTTCTTGTTCTTGGGTCTGTCCACTAGCTGCCAAGTTTCATTCTTTTCAATCATGTTTAGCTCCTCCTTCATTGCAGCTATCCAGCCATGTGACTTTGCACCTTCAACATAGTTGGCGGGCTCCAATATTGCAGCATTGCATCTTTCATAAATATCAGATAGCAGCCTAGTGCCTCTGACAGTAGCTTCTGTATCACTTTCAGATTCAGACCCTCCATCTGCACCTTCTTCTTGAAGTATGTTTCTTCTAACTGAATCTTCATCAGCTTTCTCAGCTCTCCACTTGTCCCAATTTCAGACAGCTGCTTCATCAAATTTTATATCTCCACTGATCATTATTTTTTTTGTTTTCAAGTTAAACACCCTGTAGCCTTTTGTATTGCTGCTGTATCCCAAGAAAATCCCCACATCAGCTTTCTCATCAAGCTTGTCTCTCTTGGCATCTGGAATGTAGGAGTGGCATATGCATCCGAAGACTCTAAGATGTTCCACAGCTGGCTTGACTTCAAACCATGCTTCAAATGGAGTTTTATCTTTTAGTGCTTTTGTTGGAAGCCTATTAAGTAGATATACTGTAGTATTGACTGCCTCTGCCCAGAATCTCTTTGGAAGCTTTTTCTCAACCAACAAGCATCTTGTCATTTCCATAATAGTCCTGTTTTTCCTTTCACTCACTCCATTCTGTTGAGGAGTGTAAGGAACTGTAAGTTGATGTTGAATACCAGCTTCTTCACAAAAGCTAACAAACTTTTCAGATGTGTATTCAGTGCTGTTGTCTGATCTGAGCACTTTGATTCTACATCCAGCTTGGTTTTCAACAAAGGTTTTGAACTTTTTAAAGACATCAACAACATCTGACTTTGGCTTTAGAAAATAAACCCAACACATCCTACTAAAGTCATCTTTAAATAAGATAAAATATCGGCTTTCATTAAGAGAGGGTGTGCTCATAGGTCCACACACATCAGTGTGGATTAACTGCAGCTTCTCTGAAGCTCTCCAAGCACTTTTTTCAGGAAAAGGCAGCCTGTGTAGCTTTCCCAGTGAGCACACATCACAAACATTTTTGCATTCATTAAGGATAGACAAATTTTGTGTTAAGTCTTTAAATGACATATCTTCAGAGAAAAATAATTAAAGTGGCCAAATCTTTTATGCCATAAGGAGGATTCATCAACTGAGCTAATGAAAGCTCTTATCTCAGTTTGCTTCCAATCAATTGGAAAGCTTCTATCAATCATTTTTACAGTAGGAATCTTAGCACGAGTTTGATCAAACACAACAGGCACAAAGAGCACATCAGAAATAAATCTTGCACCTGAAGCTGTGTGTACTGCAACTACACCTTTGCCTTTGACTTGCACATGCTTTCCATTTCCCACTTTCACATTTGAAGTGTAGCTGCTATCCAACTCTGTAAATAAGCCAGCATTGTAAGTCATGTGGTGAGTGCAACCACTATTAACCAGCCAAGCATCTGAACTGTAGTTTGCTGCATAACAAGTTGCAACAAACAAATTTTCCTCTTGCTGCACTTCATTTTCTGCCAGTTGGGCCTGTTGTGCTTGCTGTTCAGATTTGCTTTTACAAACTTTCTCCACATGGCCAAATTGTTTGCATGACCTGCACTGAACTTCTGGTCTATACCAGCAATAGTTGGCTGAATGACCCTTTTTCTTGCAATGAGGACATAAGCCAAACTTGCCTTTCCTGCCACCACTCTTATTTCCTTGAGAATCCTTCTTCTCTTTATCTTTTTTCTCACAAAAACATTTTCTTTCCACTGCTGGTTGATGGAGCTTTTCCTTTGAGGACTGCTGAGAAGGCTCCCTCAACTGTTTCTTGTCTAAGTGATCTCCTCTGCTCCTGTGCTTGTAAAGCACTTATACTCAGAGAGAGTTAGGCTGTTTAAGTCTTCGGAGTCTTCCAAAGAGGAAATCTTTGCTTCAAACTTTTCAGGCAGACTTACAAGTACTTTTTCAACAATCCTCTTGTCAGTAAACTCCTCTCCAAGAAGCCTGATCTGATTTACAATTTTCATGAGCCTATTAGAGTAATCTTTGACTGTCTCTGTCTCCTTCATATTCAAAAGCTCAAACTCCCGCCTGAGATTCAAAACCCGCATCTGTCTTGTCTTCTCACTGCCTTGGAACTCCAGCTTGAGTGTATCCCAAGCTTCCTTTGCAGTTTCACAAGCCATAATTCTTGTGAAAATCTCATCTGAGACAGCAGATTGGATGCAGGACAGTGCCTTGAATCTCTTAGCACACTCCTTACTATGTTGCTTTATGTGGGCTATAGTGGGATTGGCTTAAAATGGAGGTGGATCTGTTCCAGTTACCACAACCTCCCGAAGGTCATATGCTCTCAAATAGGTTTTCCATTTTAACAGCCAATATTGGGTAATTTTCTCTTGAGAAAATAGGAGGTGGGGGTGCTGAGAAGTTTGCTGAAGCCATTGATGAAGGTCTATCGGGTTTTTTTAGTGAAGGAAACCTTTCTTGTTTTCTCTCACACTCACACCCACAGCGCCTCAAAGATCAGAGAGAGCTCTGGTACCAAATGTAGGCTTTTTGGACTGAGAAAGAACGGAAGAAGAAGGTGACTGGCAGCTCTCATACGTAGAGCTGTTTTGCATTCATCAAATATATGTAAAAATACAAAACACATTTCAGTTCACCTACTATATCAGTCTGTTACTAACTTTCAGCTAACTTTTAATCTAGTCCACACACTAACATACGTCATTACAAGATCCCAAAATTTACTGCAGAAATCTTGCTGCAGCTTATGTGACAGCAAAAGTGTCACAGACTTCTTCACGTCCTTTCTACTTTTTTTATATGTCGAAGTAAAGATAGTGAACGTCCCACAGACCACAGCCTTGGTCCAGTGCCTTGAAACTTTTCTTAAGCCCGTAAATAAATAGTAAAACTGATGACAGGTATCGAAACATGCAATTGGCAATTGGGAAACAAGCTAAATTTTAATTTGTTTAATAAGTTCTTCCAGTTTTGTTTAAACAACTTTGCAGAAATGATATAAAATGGCTGCAAGACTCCAGCATTATATCTTAGGTAATAGTTGCGACTTAATATCGTCAAAGATTATCATGTTCAATAAATGACAGTCAAATCTTAGATTTTTTGGTTTCCTCCAAGTTACCATAGATTTTTTGGTCTTTTCATTTTCATTGCCACGTGAAAAGAGGACTGTGACTGTTTCACAGGAAGTGCGTCTTGGTGTGGCTGGCGGGTGCTGCTTATGAATCCCACCTCGGAGAATTAACACAGCAGCTTATTGTACACCAGATATAAATTCCAAGAGGAGGGCTTTCCCCAAGCATACCTTTCTCGGCCTTTTGGCTAAGATCAAGTGTAGTATCTGTTCTTATCAGTTTAATATCTGATACATGGACTATTGGTCCACATGATATTAAATTTATTTTTGAAGGGGGAGTGTCCACCACAGTAGCTTGCTACCGGGACTCTCAGGCGTTGCCCATGCGTTGCACTATTGCAAGGGCCTGGCGCACCCCCCCCCCTCCAAACCAGTTCTGAATTTTTATTTTCTGTTCTTCAAAGAGCTTGTTCTTCATGAGGTACTGGCTGGTTTCATGGTTCCAATTTCCAAGATCTTGTTCTATTATATCTCCTCTGTTGTCTGGTTCCTTATAAGTTCACGATGTTAATGAGAACTGATATTATTATATATCACCTGATATATCATATTGCACAATCCCACTGGATACTGTTATCTGTGTTGTGGAAAGGGCCATTCGCATTTCACCATTTTTGAAACGGTCGCATTTGATACGTTCAAGCTCATTTCATCAAACAAGGTGTTTATATATTTATTTGCAAAAAAGAAAAATCTTAAAGTAACAATTTTATTTCATGTCTTATTTCATAAAATAAAAAATGAAGTATAAAATTTATTTCTTTATAAAAAGATGGAATTGGATTTTATGTATCATAAAATGATATTAAAATTATTTTTTAATATATTCTTAAAAATTTTATAAAATTACATTTATTGTTCTTATATTATTTTTAGTAATAAAATATTATCTTTTTTACATTTTAATTTATAGTGTAATTTTTTTGAATCAAAATTTATGTATTTAATTACTTATCAAACTTAATGATATTTTAATTTATCAATATAATTTTTAATTTTAACATAAATTATTTATCTTTAATTTAAAAACTTATTTATATATACAAAATAAATGTGACGTATTTTACTTAATGTGATAACATTATAAAAAATAATTTGAATTGCAAGAGTTGCTCACCTATGGTTATTCTATCCAATTAAATATGATCAGCTCATGCACATGCTAACATATATATATGGACGAATGCTGCAAAACTTGCAACTACTTTCATATGATTTTAATATGTATATCTAATGTACTACCAAAGTGTTGATAGCGACAATAACATTTATATACAAACAAAAGATTTAGAATGAGACACTACAAGCAGGATATACGCCTTTCATAATCCTATGAGGCCGACCAGTTTGTACCTTCTAGTGCATCTCTTCACAGTTTTCTGTACTTAACCTTTCGACTCAGCGTCACTCCTAGTTGATTTACCCAATTAAACATAGTATCATAAGCAAATTTTGTTGTTGAGTCCTACCAGGAATGTCAAATGAATGGATTGGATAGATTTTATATTAAATTATTAATAAATTGATAAAAATAAACTAATAATTTATTTAAAATTTATTAAAATTATCTAATACATTCATGACTTATTTTAATAAATAAATATCTAATCCATTTATTATTATAATTAGATAAATTAGATTGTATTTAAATATGAATGGTTTGGATACGTCATGAATTCATCTATTCAATTGACAACCTAAAGTCCTACCCACACACCTCTATTTTTAATAAATACTTGCATTCTCTAGGTTATCCTATTTAACTTCCAATTTGTGTCGGATCACATTAAATTCTTCTAACAAAAATTCATACATAATCAAACGGCTCTACATATGTATCAAAACATGCCTTTGCAATACTATCATTTGTCTCTCATCTTGTTTTAATGCATGTTTCTTTCCACTACCAATCGTTTTCTTTGGCTAGAGATTAACGGCATAAAGCCAAGTTATGTGGTTGATAATGGCGCTGCAATTTGAGTACAAATATGATGGGTTGTTTTTTCAATATGCACGTATGTGTGGGTTCTCAAGATATTGATTAGTCTAGTCCAACTACATTGTGATTCACGTCTGCAACTCCACAAAGCCCCTCCATTTTTGGAATCTAGTCCCTTACTAAGAATCTATTTGGGTCTGGTAGATAACAACATCATGGACTAGAAGATGACAATTCCAAAAGTATAGGTTAGATTGAGGGAAGTAAAGTTATGTGCAATTGAACATTGCCGCTCCAACGTTGCCGCTCTTCACCTACTCCCTCTAGTGATGGAAAACGTGTCTTCTACACTCAAAACAACAGAGAATATAATGAAAGAAAATCTTATTCGAAGAAGCATCACCACTAGGAGTAACTCAAAATGTATATAGAGGTGTCTATTCAATGGAGTTTGGTAAGTTGCCACACTAGTTACGTATATAGTTCTAACTTCTAAAGCCATCTTCGGGTTGGAGATAATGGAAGGTCTAGGCCAGCATTATAGGTTGTCATTGGTAACATTAGTGATACTAGCTGGCCTTCTACCCTCTTTTTCGTTGCTTGCAACAGCCACCAAAAGCTTTCAGTTTAATGTGAGATTCAATTTTTCCCAATATAAATCTCTATCAAGCACTAAGATAGGAGGGCTTGAAATTGTCTAAAGTGCTCTACTTTCGGGTGATTTTCAGGTTGAGTGGAAGAACGTGACTCGATTGTGCCATACTAAGCCGCTGTTAACAGTGAATGGGAAGTATCCAGGGCCAGCCATCGCTGTCCATGAAGGTGACAGTGTTGAAGTTAAGGTCACCAATCGCATTGCAGAGAACACTACTATTCACTGGTGAGTGAAGCTTTGTAATACTGGCACTGGCAGCACCATTATGGCATGCTTACTTATGGTGAGAGAAAAAAAAAAAAGCACGCTAATACTTGAAAGATGAATATGCAAGGTCTACATCAATACATCCCATTATACGGAACAACACCAGCAACATAGCATTCTATGAATATTCACCTCCTCCCAGAATTTCTGAATGTCATTATATTATGCCTAGTATTTTAAAATTGCTAATTTTAAAAATTTCTCCAAAAAATTACATATGGGTATTAGTAGCTAATTAGTAATACATATTGCTCAATCTGAGGAATCAAGTTAGTTTAGTTAGTAATATCTTTTGTAGTTGTTAACAGAAGTCTAACATAAAAGTTTTTTCTGCTACTAGTTGGCAAATAAAATTATCTGAAAAAGAAGTAACTGGGTTTCCTGGATGTCTCATGCATGGATCTCTCTCTTAGTAATTTGCATTTTTGCATTTAGGATTGAAAAATCTGATTATGGTTTCACAGGCATGGAATAAGGCAACTAAGAACAGGTTGGGCAGATGGTCCAGCATACATCACACAGTGTCCCATTAAGGGAGGGCATTCCTATACTTACAAGTTCAGGGTGGTGAACCAAAGAGGCACCCTTCTATGGCACGCACATTATTCTTGGCAACGAGCTTCAGTATATGGTGCCTTTATACTTTACCCTCGCATGCCCTACCCTTTCTCTGCCCCAATTCATGCTGAGGTCCCCATTATTCTTGGTAATTTTGCTCTCTAATTTTTTTCCTTCCAGTGTTACAGGACTCATAAATAGTTGCTTGTCTACAGATTGTACACTTCACCGGTTGTTTGATGCGAAAACCTAAAAGCAGAACTGGATGAATATTAACACGATTGAGGGTAGCATGGTTCAAAATAATAAGCATTTCTTTTGTTTTTGAAATTCATAGTTCAAGTTCAAAATTCAAAAAAACTTTCCTTATTTTTATGAGAATGTTCTTGACAACTGACAATTCAAGCACTTGGAGTTGTTGATTGAATTCCTCTATGCTTCTCTGCCTCATTCCAGGCTAAGTTTGTTCTTTTGAAAACAGGTGAATGGTGGAGTCTGGATGTGGACACAATGCAGAGTGAGATGATGAAGTATGGAAGTGGACCAAATAGTTCTGATGCTTACACCATAAATGGTTTGCCAGGACCACTGTATCCTTGTTCAAACAAAGGTAATTAATTTGGCAACTTTCCAACGAATTTCCCCTGCTTTACCTACATTTGGTAATCTAAGCAAATTAAAGAAAAGAAGGCTAAACATTTCCAAATCATAAAGGCAGAAATTTTCTATTATGCCTGTAAAATTCAATGGACTTTGGGCATAGCCAAATTATACGAGGACGGTCTTACATTTTTTTCTTTTTTCTCTTTTTTTCAACTGTGTGCAGATACTTTCATCTACACTGTTGAGAGTGGTAAAACCTACTTGCTCAGAATCATCAGTGCAGCTCTCAGTGACGAGCTCTACTTTGCTGTTGCTAACCACACCTTCACCGTTGTTGAGGTTGATGCAACATATACAAAACAATTTACAACCAGAGCAATCATGGTTGCTCCCGGCCAGACCTTCACTGTTCTGCTCACTGCTAATCAAATTCCTGATTCTTCAGGCATGTTTGTTATGGCAGCTAGGCCTTATCGCACCTCTGTTTTTCCCTTTGATAACTCCACCGCAATTGGATTTTTGAGGTACAAAAACACAAGGACTCAGAAAATCAGGCCCCTCTATTTTCCTACTAATCTTTCTATTGACAACCTTCCTGAAATGGAAGATACAAATTTTGCAACAGAATTCTTTATTAAACTAAGAAGCCTTGCATCTTCTCAATTTCCCTGTAAGGTACCTCACAAGATTGACAAGAGAGTTATAACAACTATAAGCCTAAACCTTCAGGATTGTCCAGCAAACAAGACCTGCAAGGGATATGAAGGGAAGAGATTCTATGCTTCAATGAATAACCAGTCCTTTGTCAGGCCTTCCATGTCATTATTAGACTCTTACTATAGGAAACTCAATGCCCATGAATACTCCCTAGATTTCCCAGAGAAGCCTCCAAAAGCTTTTAAACTATACCGGTGTGGACCCATTAACAGAAAACATGAACACTGAATTTGGTACAAAGATTTTAGCATTGCCTTATGGCACAAATTTGGAGATAGTGCTGCAGGATACTGGTTTCCTTAATGTGGAGAACCATCCAATTCATGTTCATGGTCACAACTTCTTCATTGTTGGCCAGGGCTTTGGTAACTACGATGTTAACAAGGCCCCAGCAAATTATAACCTTGTTGATCCTCCAGAGAGAAATACAGTGGCAGTTCCAAAGGGGGGATGGGCTGCAATTCGGTTCAAGGCAGACAATCCAGGAGTGTGGTTTATACACTGCCATCTTGAGGAGCACACATCTTGGGGTCTTGCCATGGCTTTCATTGTGAAAGATGGTCCTACAGCATCTGAGTGCTTGCTTCCTCCCCCAGAAGATCTTCCTCCCTGTTGAATCTCCTGCAGCTACATGGGAAAGCGCTAAATTTTCCCATGACCTTTCTGGTACAATCAGATATCTGGAGTTACACAGCTCTTAGTATAACTAGTTTTGTATATTACGTGCTAGTGTTGATAAACTCGCAAGAGTTTGGCACAGAGGATATGTTGCTTGAATAATGAGTATTAGTGATCTTGGTGAAACTTATGTTGGTCATAAGGAGTAAAATATACATTACTGTCTATCATAACTCATGATCATGGACGTTCAAAGCATGTGTTTTTCGTTACATGGACCAAAAGAAGGACTTTGGCTACATTGATTCAATTAGATTTTTTTAATCAATTTTAAATCACGATTTGTGGTTAAGATAAGAATTGAGAATTTGAGATCATATTAGGGATATGTGCATGAACTTAATTATATACCTATGACCCAGCTTAGTTTCAATCTTCACATATATTTCTGTGGGTTATTTTAGCTATCTATCCATAAACTTGTACTTGCTTCTTCCAAAAATTTTAAACTGATTTACTTATGTCTATCTAAGGACCTTGAAAACTAATCAAACATCCATAATATGATTTGATTATTATTCCTTTGCAGTTCATGTCTAGAACTAGTAAGATCTAGCAGTTTGGAACATAAAGGCATCTGAAGCATATAGCCCTTTATAATTAAAATGGTCAAATTATAGTCTATGCTTCTGCAACATGTGCATAGCCATGTTTAACTCATGCATATACAGATCTTCTTTAAGCATTTTATTCTCTTTTCGGCTTCTTCATAAATGACAAGGACTTTTTTTTTTTCTTTTCTTTTTTGAACTCCAAATATTTGTGCTTGCTTGCAGCAACCTCCCTTAGCTCACCCATAAGCGGAATCTTCAAGCACCTCTCTCCTGAACATTTCAAAAGATTTTCACAAGGGCCTAAAATTTCCAAAATTCTTTCAATCTTGTCAGATTGACCAGATGACTTGTTTAACTTACCGTAGTTTTTTTTTTTTTTTTTCATTTTCATTGCCACGTGAAAAGAGGACTGTGATTGTTTGTTTCACAAGAAGTGGCAGGCGGGTGCTGCTTTTGAATCCCACCTCGGAGAATCAAGAGAGAAGCTAAGCCAACAGCAGATATAAATTTCAAGAGGAGGGGCTAGTCTAAGCATACCTTTCTCGGCCTTTTGGCTAAGATCAAGTGTAGTATCTGTTCTTATCAGTTTAATATCTGATACGTGGGTCATTGACTCACATGATATTAAATTTATTTTTGAAGGGGGAGGATTCGCCACAGTAGCTTGCTACTGGGATCCTCAGGCGTCGCCCAAGCGTTGCACTACAGCAAGGGCCTGGCGCACCCTCCACCATACCAATTCTAAATTTTGCTGTTCTGTATTACAAGATTGAGATACTGACTGGTTGCCTGGCATGCGAGTTTATTCTTTATTGGGTTAATTCAATTATTGAGGTGGTGATGACTGAAGCTTTGTATCTACTAGCGGACAATGACTGAGGCTTGTCTTTCCATTTTCCTTGCTGCGGTGCGGGACCAAAACGTTTTAGCACTGTCCTGCACTAATAAACTTAGTTAAATTTGTTGTAGGGTTATTTGTTGTAATACTCAACTTTTCAAAACCTACGTTTTGTTTTTCTAAAGGAAAAAAAATAAATATTTATTATTTAAGTCTCACATAAGAAAAAAAAGTTTGCTTTGTTTTAATTTTAAGTTTCATAAAAGAAGTAAATTCTTTTTCTTAAAAAGGATTATATATAAATTATAAGATATATAAGTTTAATTATCTTTTCTCTTTAAGTTATTTGTAAAAGAGTAAGAAGTTTTAATAAATTTTAGAATTAAGTTATGAAATTTTAAATTTTAATTTAGAGATATCAATTTTTTTTTAATTCTATTATCTTTTTTGTGTATTTGTTAAAGGATCACGAAATATTTGAGATTTATCATTTAAATGTATTTTCTTTTTACTTTGGATTCAATATTGAGGATTGTTACCAGACGTGACGTTACCTCTGGTTTGTGCAAGTGAAAGCCAGTTGGATGTGTGAGCAAGAGATATGGACTATATTTTTCATAATAAGACTTTCTTATAAATTTGTTATCAATTATAATAATTTTTTATTAGAAAAAGAATTATTAGTGTGTTTTTTTTGCTTTTCCTTCATCTTCATTATGTATTTTTTTTTTCCATTAAGTCATGAACTCACCCTTATATTTTTATCAAATTTGTAGGTATCTAATTGAAATAGCCTAGAATTTGTTGTTCATCCTAATTGTTCATGATTTTAGTATGCAGCTGCATCATAGTGTTTGGGTTGTCATACTTTTTATTTTATTTTATTTATAATCTATGTTGACTTTTGAATTTATTTTCATAATTTTTTTTTTTTTTGAAATTTTAGACAGTTATTGTATATTTTAAGAAAATGTTTTGTACTAGGCTTGTCAGGCTAATTGGATTTTGGAGCCATACCCTGTACGCCGGTCACTGTGTTTAGGGTGTTTCGTGACATTTGTGTCGATCATAATATAGAGACATTAGATGAAATCCTAGAATAAGTTGCTGCTGGTATAGATACTAAAGTCGTGAACAACCTCATACAGTGGCCAACTGAAATCTCATGCCAGAAGGTTGGCTGACAGACAGGCGTTATAGCATTATTTTTCAGCATCCAGTGCTGTAAGCAACTAAGGGTCCGTTTGGTATTAAGGAAGGGAAAGGAATGAAATGAGAATGAAAATTTTTTTATATTTTAATCTTAAAAATTTTATAATATTCATTCTATTATACGTTTTCTTTATATCGTACCAAAGATGCTATTAGAGTATACGATACCTAATGCTGTAACAGACTTGTATGTATTATATTATAATCGAATGCACCTGCCATTCCTGCCTGTATTGGATACATGCGTAAGTTTGTAATGTAAAGCATTGACACAATGAGACTTGACACTCACAATTACTAGTTCAGCTTCATAGCAACTCAAGAATAGAATTAATTGGTAATGATCAACAAATTTATTTTGAACTAGTTATTTGGCCTTCTCTGCCATATTATGGCATGAAAATCGAAAACTAGACGATGCTCATTTGATTGATTTCACTCACCCTTCATTTAGCATATTAAACACAAGGAATTCGTGTCAACCAAGGAACCATTGTAACTTCAGTGCTAAATCCAACAATTTAGGAACAACAAAAATAAATAAATTAATAGTACTCAGCTACACTTTCCATAATCTATCAAGAGAAAACTAGGAATCCAATTTGTATAGAAGGGTATTAGATATCGAGATACAAAAGAAGTTAAGGAAAACCTATCACTTTCATCTAAATATAAATTATTCTGAACGTATAGGGGTAAAGACATTGCTGCTTCTTGAGACTATGTCCTCGGGTGTTATTGAATCATGGACTCTGTCTGTAGCTTTCTTTGCCTGAATACGAAAGAAAATTTCAGAAAAATGTTAGCACATCAGCACCCCAGCATCACAAAAATGCAACGATGAAAGAAAAAACAAAAAGGAAAAAGTTCACCTCTTGCTCCCAATCAGTACGTACAGTAATGATCATTAGAGATAATACTTGAACAATGAGTGCACATATGATCCCCAGCCAGAGTCCCTACACAAAGTATTTTAGCAGGTAGAAAGAAATCAGATGATTCAATTTTTGTGAATATGACAATAGGACAATAGTTCACAAGGCTATGCCACAAAATAATAGACTTCTTTTACCTTCCCACCAATATGCAATACGAAAGCTAATAAGATAGCTGATGGAACCCCAACAAGATAGTATGAACCTAGATTGACAAATGCACCAATTTTCTGCCAACCACATCCTCTAGCCGTGCCTGCATTAGAGTTAACAAAGTGAAGATTTCGTCTAAGTGAGTAGCTTACATGCAGTGTTGTACTTGCAGTTTTAATTGAACACCCACTGGAAGTTTTTTTCTTCAAGACTTCTATTTCTTTCTCATCCACTAATTGAGTTTGAAACAAGTTATCTGGATCATGCTTTTATGTGATGTGCAGGAATGAAATGTGATTCCCATAGAAAAGTGGCTACAATATATAGCTGCTCTGTTCAAGTCTCAATAGTAAGCATGTCATCCACATATTTTATGCATTATGAAAACAAAAGAAAATCATATCTTAGAATTGTTTGACTGAAATCCACAAATACACTAGTTATTGGTGTTAATTTGTTATTTATTGAAATATCATCATAGAATACAAGTTTCTTTCTATTTTATATTTGTACTTTTCAGTTCCTCTTTACTTTTCTATTGCTGAATAGGGCCTGCTTTCTCCTGTATTTTTCTCCTAATAGCTGAATAAATGATAACAGAAAACTTAATTTACCAAGTAAACTAGCTATAAAATTTTCCATAACTACAAAATATTACTTCAATTTATTTGCTTACTTACTAATTTGTAATTGTTAGAAAATCCATATTGAGGTACTTAATTTTCATGATTTCTACCAATCTGCAACCATCCTTCTTGTAAGCCCTTGATCTATAAACATGTTGTGGGTATGGGCTCATATTCAATAAGAATTCATTTGATTAGTTCTTTTTATTGGTGATTAAGCTTTCTTAGTGGGCAAGTATTTGATTGGGGGCTATGAAGCACTCATGACATATTTTCGGCCATACTCAAATCACTCGTATGCTAACTTCAGTCTCCCCCATTTTTTTCCCAATTTATTTTGGCAGAAATGTTTTGGCACGGGACACCATATGCTTCTGTTGATTTTAGTAAGGTGCTGCACAAGTACACGTGCTTGGTTTGTTGAAGGGTAATTGATCATGGTTAGCAACATTAGATAAAATTCTAGAATAAGCTACTGTCAGTATCCATACTATAGCGGTACACAAACTCATCCAGCAGGGGACTGAACTGAGCTTGATGCTTGGCAAACCAAAGGTTACAACATTATTTTTTGGCATCCAGCAGTATTAGCAACCTTCAGAGGGTAATGAATAGGTTATAAAGTATGTTATATTGGATTCCCATACCCAGACTTATCCTTATTGGTGGTTTTGAGTTATAGCCATTAGCCCCTAGTAGACGAGAAATGGGGAAGGAGAAAAACCTGAAAGAACACACAGGAGTCCATCCAGGAAGTTGGATGTTGCAAGGATTGGCAACATGATTGCTACATATTTGATCACTTCTACTTCATTACTATACGCATAGCCCCAAATATTGCGTATTAGTATCATCACTGTTCCAACTAAGGTGCCCTCAATAATGGCCATTACTAAGACAACACATACTGCTAAACGTGCAGCCCGTGGATGACCAGCTCCAAGTTCATTTGAGACACGAGTGCTGCAAAGAATCATGCAAGCATTACTGGAACTATATATATATAGTAAAGGAAGAGGAAAATATTAACAAGCAAATTAGAAAGAGAAACAGAACGTTTGACAGATATGTGCTTCAGGAAAACGGTGAGGTTGCCACAGAATTCTGAAACTCTATAAGCACTACTCACCTTACAGCACCGCCGAGTCCAAAGGGGATCATCTCCACAGTTGCTGCTGCATTCAAGCTGGTAAGACCGACATTAGGTTGGTGAAAAAAATAATATTGTCAAGTATGTGTAGGACCTCCTGGCAAATATAAGAGTTGTGAAAAATATCTCAAATATGAAACTAACCAGATAGAAAGCACTGAAGTTTCCAACTTTGGATTCGGAAGAAGACCAGATAGGAGAACCATCAACTCAAATGACCACATTTCTAAGCTGTTTGGTATAATGGGAAATAAAAACTGAAAACAACATTAGGATCTCAAACAGAATCGGAAGTGTAATGTTGAGAAAAGCAACAAAAGAGTAAATCCTGATATGTTATAATAGGTAGTGTTAAAGTGTTAAGAGAATGGATTTACCAAACCATAACAGCTGAAGGAATGGCAAGGCTCAGAAAAGAGGGAATGTTGTGCAGTGCCTCTTTTGAAAAGCCTGTCCAAGTTTTTGCACATGAAGAAGAAAACTTGACATAGAGTGTCAGTATCAAAACATTCACCCAATAAGATATAGAATTTGCTATTGCAGCTCCTCTGTTCCCTAGTCCAGACTTGAATACCATAATCCAACATAGAGGAATATGGAGTGAAGTAGCAATTCCAGAGATGAACATTGTTGGAAATACAATATTTTGGGTTTGTAAGAATCTGTTCAGACACTGAAGAAGACCATAGGCAAAAAGGCTTGGAACCATTAACTGAGCATATGTTCCGGCTTGTGCAGATATTTCAGGATCTTGGCCAAGGAAAATCAGAATTGATCTTGTGTTGGCCCAAATAACTGCTAGGGGTATGCTGACAATCATAAGAATGAGCATGGCTCTCTGCATGTGTATGCCTAACATGCGGTGCTGCTTTGCTCCATATGACTGGCCACATAAGGTATCCAAGGCACTTGCCATTCCAATCTGTTCTAATCAAAAACCAAGAATAGCTGAGAGCACATTCGATTATCCATTGCTTGCTTCACTATCAATTAATGCCTTGAAAATAAGTTAGTAATGAAAACCATTGACACTTGACAGTTGACACTCACAAGTTCAGTACTAGTTCTGCTTCATAGCAATTCAAGAATCGACTCAATTGGTAATGATCAACAAATTTATTTTGAACTACTTATATTGATTTTCTTTGCTATATTACGGCATGAAAGTCAAAAACTAGAAAAGGTCCTCATTCAGCATATTAAACTCGAGGAATACAGGTCAACCAAGGAACCATTGTAGCTTCAGTGCTAATTCCATTAACAGGTAAGGATCAACAAAAGTAAGTAAATATTATAGTATTCAGCTACACTTTCCATAACCAATCAAGACGAAGCTAAGAAGTAGGAGTCCATTTAGTTAGAAGGGTGTTAGATATATCAAGTGAAGATAAAAGGGCAACTAAGGAAAACCCAACTCACCAGTAAGCTAATACCAGTGACAGAAGTAAAAGAAGTAGCCATTGAAGCACCAGAGAGGGGCAACTCGCCGAGATGCCCGACAAACATTATAGATATAATTTGTAGAGAAAAATTTAGCAGACCCACACATATCAAAGGCCCTGCCAACCATAATTGCTTCCTCACTTCTTCACAAATTTCCGTTCTTTCTACTACCCTTTTCTTGTTTTGCTCTACATCAACTTTCAATCCATCTTGCCCAGTGATTTGAATCAATGGAGATCGTAGAGATGCATTTTGGTCTTCTCTCTCCATTTGTTCTTTTGTTTCCAGAGAGAGAGGGGGGGTTCCCTCACGGTCGTAGGGTAGCCTTCCCCGCTGAAATGTTTAAAAAAATTGCAGAACTTTTACATTATTAGCTTTTTTTCTTACTACAAAAGATTCTCCTGCGCACATGGAAAGTAGTCCATAATCCTCAGTTTCGGGCAGCACAAGCCAGGTACCTGAAAAGCAAATATTATTATATTCTAATTCATTTTTTAATAATTTTTGTAATTATTAAATAAAATAATTTTTTTATATTTTTTATATTTATAAAATATTAAATTTTTTATTTTTTATTTAATATTTATTTTACTAAGTATTAAAAAATTATTTAAAATTTTTAAAAAATAGAACAAAATTCATATAAAGTAAAATTTCAAATTATAAAAAATTGTTACTTTTAAATTAACTATTATTATGTCTAAATTTTTTGGTTTTTTCATTTTCATTGCCACGTGAAAACAGGACTCTGTAGTCTTGACTTCCCTTTATATAGATGCAATTAATTAGATAAATAAGACAAACGATACAAAGAATAAGACTCATATTTCCATTTACTAATATTTACTACTTTTTTCTTTATTGGTATATATAATATTTACTACTTTTTTCTTTATTGGTATATATAATATTTACTACTTTTATTTTCTCTGGCTGTTAACACTTTTTTTCAAACCCGTAAGCTAAAACCTTGTGGGTATTAAGGAGAGGCACATTATCATATAAATTACAAAACCGATGTCAATACAAATTTATTATTTGAAATATTTGATAAAAACTAATTTGATACTTCTAACTCTAAGAATTAATAGATGCCGTTTACATCATCGTTGACTCATTGGTCAATAGAATCCATCAATCCAAGATAGGATCTTTTCAATACAACGCTGTGGGCTACTGTAGCGTCACCCATGTGACGGTATTATAAATTTACGATCTAACAACCATTTTCAAGGGGAGAAAGAAAAAGAGTTTTTATTTTCTAAAATTAAACAGTTTTTTTATATTTTCCAGAAGCCACTACTGATCAATTGAATTGCGTTATGGGATGTCTGGATAAATTTTTTTCAATATGGTAGAAGGCTTGGTGTTCTGAGGGAGGAGCTAGGAGGCTAAACCATGTGATTCGGGGTTATGGAAACGTGGTCTTACCACATTATGGCCTACTCTTATATCCAACTTGAGATGGGGGGTTGGTGGTGGAAATGGGTGAGACTGTTTCACAGGAATTGAATTCCACCTCGGAGAATCAAGAGAGGAACAAAGCGCACAGCAGATGTAAATTTTAAGAGGAAAGACTATTCTAAGCATACACCTTTCTCTGCCTTTTGGCTAAGATCAAGTGTGGTATCTGTTCTTGTCAGTTTAATATGTGATACGTGGGTGGGTCATTGACTCACATGATATTAAATTTATTTTTCAAGGGGAGGATCCACCACAGTAGCTTGCTATTGGGACCCTCAGGCGTCGCCCATGCTTTGCACGCTTTGCACTATTGCAAGGGCGTGGCGCACCCCCAACCAAAGCATGTCTAAACCGTGGGATTCTGTACTATAAGGTTAAGATACTGCAAGTGTGGCTGGCAGTCAGGCATGCGAGTTCATTCTTCATGAGTTTCCAATGATGATTCCAAGTTCTTGTTTTGTTCTATTATACTTTCAGTTTGGTACGTTGTTTACTGTTTATCACCTCTCTTTGTTTTGGTACCTTTTAAGTTGACGAAGTTAATGAGAACTGATATATGATATATCACCCGAGATAACATATTGCACAATATCCATAAGTGGTTTGGTGTGTGGGTTAAAATATCAATTTCAGCATCTGAGTGCTTGCTTCCTCCCCCCAAAAGATTTTCCTTCCTGTTGAATCTTTTGCAGCTGCATGACCTTTCTGGCACAATTAGATGTCTGGAGTTACAGAGCTCTTAGTGTAATTACTTTTGCATATTACATGCCAGTGTTTGTAAACTCTTACGAGTTTGACACGCAGGATATGTTGCTTGAATAATTAGTATTAGTGATCTTGAGGAAACTTATGATGATCATAACAAGTAAAATGTACATTACTGTCTGTTATAACTCATTATCGTAGACGTTTCAAAGTATGTGTTTTTCGATACATTGACAGAAAAAGGATTTGGGCTTTGTAGATTCAATTAGATTTTTCAGTCAATTTTAAATCATGATTTGTGCTTCAGATGAGAATTGAGATCATACTAGGGATAAGTGCATGAACTTAATTATTCTTTTGTAAACTCCAGATATTCGTGCTTGCAGTAACCTCCCTTAGCTCACCTATATGCGGAATCTTCAAGCACCTCTCTCCTGATTCCTGAACATTTCAAAAGATCTTCACGAGGGCCTAAAAAAGTAGTCTTTTTTCCAAATTCTTTCAATCTTGTCAGATGGTAACCTCAGTAGATCACCATTTTAAGTATACATTACTCCTATCCTATTATTTGCCCACATACAAAGTGTTATACATATAAGAAATTGGAAGGGACAGAAAGAGAACATGCAGGAAGAAGAGGGTGAGGATCCATAATATGGGTTGGCCTTGAGAATCTAACTACAATCCTTCAAGAGAAGGTATTCCATATGAACCATGTCAATGGATTTAGGATTTATAGACTGTGGATGCTTATGGGGACCGTTGCTTTGGACTTGTTTGTCCAAGGACTGTGAAACAAAAGCTTGAAAACCAAAAACCAAATACTGAAACGATAGGTTTTCTGATCTCTCTTACATCAGGATGGTGAAAAATCGAAACAACTTGTCTTTATGGAGTATCAAGAAACTACTCTTTTCTACTAGGAAAAGAAAAGAAAAAACCAAAGGCAAACACACCCGATGAAAAGTACTACCAACACAGCCAATAATGTAGAATCCATTCTACTACATTTGTTGTACTACGCTATGTGCATGGATGATGCTTGCTCTTGTTAAGGGGCTGATGCTGATGTTTTCACAAAAATCACTCAAAACAGGACAAAATAATTGAATTATGTTGATAGATCATATTTTCATTTCATTGATGAATGATTACATGGGTTCATAATTAGTCTCACTAAACTTACAATTTTATGATGTCAATCTTTCTGAAAAGACACCGTGCTCGTGATTTCCCCAAAAGATGTCATCCTAAGACAAAAATGTAGCTGAGGATGAAAATGGCGGGGATTTTTGTTCCCCCTTTTATATATACCTACAAAAAGATGAATTATAATAATATTCCACCATTGCAGAGGGAGAAGACATTGAAATAAATTTATAAATAAAGATATGCAAGTAGTGCAACAAGAAATGATTAAAAGGTGCTAAAAGCGCCATTATTGCTAATTTGAAAATCAAGGGTGAATATACGGTCGTGAAAAAGGAAGTTACATGCCTTTTTATTTGTTCAGTATAAGAATACTTCTCTTCAAACTCAATTTTGGCAGTTGGACAGAAATAAAACTCAATTTTGGTAGTTGATTTTAGTGAGCATATTTTTTTTGTGTGAATATCAGTAAGATTCGGTTCATTTGAACAGTTCTATATGCTTAATTTCATTAGGCTGGGAATGATAACGATATAACCTTTCTCATAATATGTGACTCTCAGAAATTGAATCGTAACTCTCTTGCTTAGGAACATATCTCACTTTCACTATCCCAACACCTCATGTGTTTTGGTGAGCATATTCTATCAATTGTCTCTCATTCACATAAGATTATAAATAACATTGCTGAAGAGTTGTTAGTGGAGTATAATGGAATGTTTATGTGGGAGTTGGGGATGGGACAGTCCATTCCTTTTTCACTCAACCCCCTTCTAAGGTGTTCTCAAGATCTGTCTTGGGGTCGAATTGTGCTAACAACCACAGTAACGTGGTATGTTTCTTGGTGTTGGGAAAGTTATTCAGGTACAATTTTCAAACAGCTTTGCTATGATTGAAGAGGAGGAAAAAGGAAAGGGGAATTATGATGAAAAGCAACAACTCACTGCTATGAGGTCTCTGGTACATCGATCTGTTGATTATATATTTCTTACTCTTACACCATTTTCTCCTTTATAACTGATGTTACAAAAGTAGCAAATGTAGCTAAATTGCTCCTAATTAGGCCACTTCAGCAGCTGGTTTCGGAAGCCAACAAAAGCTAATCATTAATCAATTTTCCGCAATGAAAAAGACATCATTTTTGGTGCAATGATACACCGGCCAGTGGCAGGAGTTGTCTCAGAGAGGGATACTCATATTTCCTTCTGATTCTGTGGTTTCTTCCCAACATTCCAATGTCATGCCATTTTATTGTAAATCCTCAAGCCATAGGGTTCCCTTCATCTTTTGTAACAAATTAAATTCAGGAAAGAGCTTTACATTACATCAATGCTTTTATCATGCTTGATGTTACTTCTCATCTTGGGGGAGGAGGTGCAATCATTCATAGAATTAAACATGAAAGATAAAACTGTGGGCCAAACTGTTTAACTCATAAGAATACATACCTTTATTTAATCCCTTGCTTTTGAGTTAAACAAGAACCTAACCTTTAACTCAGCTTATCACCCCTCTCCCCAACCCCAACACCAGAAAAAAAAAAAAGAAACTTTAAGATTATGTTTGGGAGTTTAGAGAAAATGGAAATGAAAGGAATTTAAAAAAAATGAAGGAAAAGGAAATGAAGGAGAATAGAAGGCAAATTAATAAATTATCATTTACTTATTTAGATATTTTAAATCCTCTAAAATCTTCTAAATTAGGTGAACTTTAAAATGTTCACAAAAATTATTAATAAAAAATTTTGGAGGATAACTTAAAAATTCTCATTTCCATCCTCTTTCTTTTTAAAACTTTTAAACGAGAAAGACTTATGATAAATCTTTCCCTTTTCTCATTTTCTCCCCTAATCTTCTATCCAAACATAACATAACAAAAAAAAAGGTTATTAAATACTATTAATTGCAACACCTTGATCCAATATGCAATAAAGGCATTTTTGTTTTTGTTTTAGTGCTGAATATGCAGTAAAGGGTTTCACATGACAAAACCACAAGCTGGTTGATGAAATAAAAGTTTCATAATGAAAAAAAGAGTCAGGCCTTTTGCTTTGCTATCATAAGTCTCCTGAACAGCTTTAGACTGCAAAGCGTGCAAATCCTCCTACAGCTTGGAGCTCAAAGCCTGCTAGAGAAGAGAATAAAATAAACACAAACAATTTTACCCGAAAATTAGTGGGTTTAGAAGTTAGAACAGAGATCCTTAGAATATAGGATTTTGCAGTACATCTCATAGTGTGCAGATTCTAGCCTACAAATCTCGCATCATTAGGAAGTCAATTCAGTAACAGGAACAACTTTATGCTGTTGAAATATTCTTCTTATTCTTCACTTTTATTATTTTCAACTTTTTTTAACAAATTTACTAGACTTAATTTGGCATGCAGCGATGAAAGTAACATACAACAAATTGATAACACAAAAAAAAAACAGAAAGAAAAACAAGATCTTAGCAGAGATTATTGGATTTCTATAAGAAGAACAGATTAAAGGCAGAAAACTATCAGAGAAAAAAACAAAGAAACGAAAGAAAAAGCTCAAGGCAAAGCCCATCATAGAGATAACGATATGATTACAACAGCTGGCATTTCTTTTTGTCACTTTTTGGTTGTGCAGCAATTGAGCTTGTGGTTATATTTATAGGAGGGAAAAGGCAAATTTTTATGCACAGTGAAAGGCCTGAAGCCTAAAATGTGTCTGAGCCTTGGACAACAGTCAAAACACTTTCCTCTCCTAAAGCTCCAGAGCTCATATATTTTACAGGTTGTGGGGACACAGTTATGCATCAAAGAAACACAAAAGCATAGAATATTGAAGGCCAGATGAATATTGTACTAAATTGGAACTTTAGAATTAATAGAAATGATTATTAACCTGCTTTGTAAACAGAGCCACTCAATCTAAACCTCACAGTTCTATGGATATTGGAAATTCTCAAGATTTCATGCTTCTATTTCATGATTAAAACAGCGGGAACACAACTAGAAGAATTTTATATATATGATATGAGGATTATTACTATACAAGTGAGATTTTCAAAGTCCAATGGAATTGCTTAACTTTGTTGCTCGGGCAGGTTAACAACCTTTTTTATTTTTAACCTTTTCAAGTAATTAGTGAAAACTTGCTGCTTAAAACCATCTCACCAACTAGATAGTGGCTCGTGGATAAGTACCCTTTTGCAAGACGTAAAATTATGTTTAAAATAATGGACCTAAAGGCAAGTTAAAAAAAAAATTGTAATAGATTGTAGTATTAAGTTGATATAAAAAAAAATAAGTAAATTTCATAATTATGATAATGACTGGTAATTAAAAAAGTAAAAAATATAACATGCCCCACAAATAGAGTAAAGTTTAAGAAATGACCTTAAATTAAGGTAATAAAATTCAAAGGGAATATATGAAAATTCACAACTAGAACATTTTCTATATATATGTGATTTGGGGGTATCCCACTATCCTTCGAGTGAGAATAGAAGAAGGTTGAAGAAGGAAAATTGAAGATGCAAACGCGGGCAGCCTTGACTTTTTTAATAAAGAAATTGCTGGTCTTATTAACAAGAGTTTAGCAAAGTTTAATTCCAAATAAGATTTTACAATATAAAATAGGTAATGAGGCCATTTGATATGCTCCCGAAACCACAATTTTGTTCCAAGATATATCTGGAAGGAAAAGAAAAGAACATAGGTAATCATTTCTCAACTTAAAATAGTAAAGAAGATTAATGCTTTAGCTTTTGGTTTTTGCTGTGGTATTGCTTTGGCCTTTGAGTTTGGAATTGATAACCCCCTATTTGCAAATCCCTTTTAGATCAATCAACTTGAAGTAAATTCTTACATGACCATTCAAACCTCGGAAAGAGTATCCAGTTTTAGAGTATTGACTGGCTAAGTATTTTTCTTTTATTTTCTTTCCAATATAACAACCATTTTTGCGATACTTCATTGATTCATCATTTTATCTCAGCCAAACTTAGAAGGGTGTAATTTAATAATAAGTAAAACAGAATTTTAATAGAATGAACTTTATCTATAATATTAAGAGTTTAAATTTTATTAAAAAATAATTTGTAGGAAACAGTATCCTAAATAAGGTTATGTAAAAAAAAAAATCTTATCTCAATCAAGAATAATTAAAAAAAAGTTTTTACATAATTTCTCTCTTTATATATATATAAATATATATATATATATGTATGTATGTATAATTACTCACCAATAATTGGTCAAGGAAATAAAAGTTATTGTCGAGGCTTGGAAAATAGAATACTACTATCCACAGATTGAAAGTCCAAAATTTGCCCCAGTGGAGCCCCTATAGATACCACAAGAAAATGGGTAGGCAGGTGGTCCATAACTCCTTTCCATGATTGGGCGTAGTACATGAAACAAGGAGTAGGAGTAGGATGAGTCCTGCGGCAACTGCTGTTGGAAATAATTAAGTCATGGGTAGTTCTGAGTCATTCATTTATTATTACATGCGAAGAACTCTAACCCTCCCTCCACAGACATGGGTAGTTCTTCCGAGTTATTCTTGTCATGTATTAACTCATTGTTGGCCTACTTATGTTTATACGTGATGGTCAAAAATACGTCACAACAATGATGATAAGTCTGAAAACTGACCCAAAAAACAAAAACAGAACATTAATCTAAGAGTGAAAACATAAAAGGAGTAGCACACAAATCCACATCCTCAATCCCAGTCAAATTCATTTCCTCCATGAATGATTTGGTTATGAACTTATGATACTATTTGCTAATCCCCACTAGTAACTTTACAGGGGTAGCAATAGCTTACCAAGCTTAGATCTAAACGAGGGAGCATGCTGCCAAACTTTGCTAAACCCCACCAGCCTTTTTGCCCTTTCATTTTCCTCTGCCTTTCCTTTGCTTAATTGCTTCCGACCCCAACATCCCAACAGAACACAGAACAGAGCCTACCCCAGCACCCATACCAACAATAATCTCAAGTTTTTGGTAGGAGAAACAAGGCCACATCCCCATTCATTATCACAACCTTCCCCCATTCCCTTCAGTTTAGACCCTCTTAAACACTATGGCATTGCCATTGCCTCCAAACTCGCCACTCTTCAAGACCCTTTTGTTCTTCTGCATTCTCCTCCCCTGCTATCTTGGTCTCCCTGACCAGGACGCAGCAGCAACCGTTCAGCCAATCATCCCACCCCCATCTTCGCCAGCAACAATCCCTGCATTCCCAGAACAAGCCGATGCTGCAGGGTGCCCTCTGAACCTCTCAGACGAGCACTTTGATGGGATAAAGAGTGCATGTGGCTCCACCAAAGATGGTGCTGACAAGGAGCTCCACCGCAGCCGGTGCTGCCCGGTGCTGGCGACGTGGCTGTACTCCGCCTACTCGGCAACCGCCCTCGGCGGGGCAGGTGGAACGAAGCATGGCTCACCAGCCCATACCACATCCTATGACATGCCCTTGCTGCCAGATGACTCAGAAACTTGTGTCAGTGACTTGGGAAAGGCTTTGAAAGTGAGAGGAATTGAGCTAATCCAGCCAAATGAGACTTGTGATGTGGTGTACTGCTACTGCGGCATTAGGCTGCACCCCTTGAGCTGCCCTGAGTCATTTTCAGTTACCCAAAGTGGGAATCTTGTTGGGGATGAAAGAATCAAAAGATTAGAGAGAAATTGTTTGAGCAGCAGCACCGATGTCAATGGATTTCCAGGTCTTGGAGGGTGCTCTAAGTGCCTAAACAGCCTCTATTTGGTGAGTTTTCCGCAACAAAAATTATCTTTTTTCTCTCTGTTTTTTGTTTTGCTGTTCTTTGCTTTAGCACTGCTTGGTACGCTTTGACTTGGAATTTGATGGATCTTGTTCAAAATTGAAGAAGATCAAGCTGATCAAGGTTTCATCTCCATGACACCACCTTCAATCTTCATGCTTGGTAATTAGGGAAGCCATCTTTTCCCTTCCTTCACTTGGGATACTGGTTGCTGTTTTGGCACAATCCTCTACGCGCCTTTGGAGCTTGTGTAGTTCACGAACGTAAACAAAACCAATAGTGGTACAGTTTCGCCACTTGAGAAGTGGTGAAAAAAAAGACTACTCTAATGTCTTCAAATCAAGGTCTCCAAAAATCTCAATCATGTGTACCTTGAACGGGTTAAGCACATGCAATGTCTCTATCTTGGTAGATTATTGGTATTAAGGCATTTGAGGTTTTTTTTCCCTTTCGGTTTTTGGTCAAAATAGACATTTAAGTCAGCAGTAATCAGTAATCCTTTGTGCGAATTCTCTTTTTTTTTTTTTCTTTTGATAATCTTGGTTGCAAAATAATATCTTGGTAAATTTTGCATTAAGATTTAAGAAGCTAGATGACTTAAATAGTATCGACAAGTAATTGTTAAATGCAAAAGACGTCATGAACAATTCTTACGTTCTAAGACATGGCTCCAATTTGTCAATTTTAGTGTTTTTGTTCTTAGCCTGCCGCAGCCATAAACGATGGCTTGTTGACATAGAGTTGTACTTTTAATCCCTTATTTTTCTTTCTGTCACATGCTACCTTGCAAAATTGGCTGCAAAGGAGTAAAACTGGGATCTGATATTATCCCTCTGATTCTTCTGAATCATTCATCTTATTGCCTGATATTAGCCAGATTCACATTTCCAACTTAACAGAGAGTTATGAGCATTAGATGACAACATCCATGGCTTCTTTTGGACTTGTCGTTCCTGTTTGTGATTTATAGTCTGCAGTTTACAGAAATGCCGTCCCTTGTGCCTATTTTATTTATAAAATCCATGCACTGTTTCCGAAACTTAAATTTTCAAAATGTTGGATTTCATTCAGGTCGTTCCAAATGTTGTTCTGGGTTGTTGCTTCACTAAAAAATAAATTAATAATAGCATAATAGCATACTGTCACACTACATTAAAATTCTATTTTCTGAGAAAAACTAAAACCACGTCTTTCTGAGCCCATTTATTAGTTCATTGAAATTTCTCCTTTGCGTTCTTTAGTTGGTATTTATAGCCTTGATGTGCAGCTTTGATCACTTTTCTATGAGTGGATGTTACACCAACCAGGATGTAATTTAGCAAGCTTTGATGCACCAAACTTCTTTATGCCCAGCCCAATCATGTGCCATTGCTGTTTGATATTCTAATATTGAAATATTGCTTCTACGCAGCTTAAAAAGAAGACTTCAAATTCAAGCAAATCAGAAGACAGGACCACCAAGATCCACAACAAGGATTGTGAACTCATGGGCTTGACATGGCTTCTGGCTAAGAATCGGACAGCTTACATTCACACAGTTTCTGGGGTTCTTCGTGCTTTGATGTTGAGCACTGATGGCTCTGACCCACAATCCTGCAATCTAAACAGTGATGGAAAGCCTCTTGCTGTTGATTCCTCTGAAATCCCTGATCACTCTTCATCAACCAACCTCCAAGCACCCATCTTTCTTTCTTTGTTATTTCTTTGTTTGTTACTTGGTATGCATTTTACTTTATTATTATCCACCTGACTCAAATCAGAACAGAAGATTGATCTCCAACATGACATTTTGTAAATTTGAATCTCTGTTACTGTTGTGGTGCTTGGGAATGTAATTTTTTATTTTTCGTAGTTATTAATTGGAATAGGGTAAGGTGTTTGACACAAATTTTGTGAAGGTTGTATTTTGGTGGGCCTCCATTACCATGTGCTTATAGCGACAGGTGCTTTATTTTGGAGGGACAAAATTTGTATGTTGGGGTGGCATTATTTTTAGACAGTAGTGTGCTTCACGGGCGATTTATGGAACGTGAACCTCTACACCAGAATACTGATATCTTCTGTTGTCTACTCAATGTGATGTGGTTGGAGAAGAAGTTGTTGCTGTCTGAACCATTCCAAGGACAAGGACGTATCGCAAGTTCAGCATGGACAAGATTGAACATGGCAAAAGGGGAAAAGAAAATCTGATAAGGCTGTAAATTTATTTTTAAAAAAAGCACTTAATGGCAAAATGACTGAAGTAGGACTAATCAAAGACAGAAAAAGGAAAGAAAAGCATGGATATACAGGGAAGGAGAAATTCTCGGATTTGGATCCTTGCAATACTGTAGGAGATCCAAATCCAAAATTATTATCATTGCTTAGAGTACTATATTCATTCTACATCGACAGCTTAACCATATATATTGTTAAATTAAATATAATTTAAATTAAATATTAACCGTTAAGTATAATACTCTAAGAGTATTTAAAAATTTTTCATTAAAAAGGCCTTGTTAACCATGAAAATTGAAGTTTATACTTACGTTTTGTAGTGAGTTTGAGGGGATGGGCATTTCACTCTAGACCTTGGAATGTCAAATCAAAGCAATGGCCATTTAAAAGTTAAAGCCCCAAACACCCAACCCAAGGAATTTTTCAGGCCTACTGCATGTATTTTAGGTGAGGATTTGGTGATTCACAAAGTTTAGCTTGAATGCCCTTTATGCTAGCAAAGAGACGCATCTTTTGGATAAAGAGCGTTGCCAAACTCCTATAGTTTGTGACTGGGGATGAGCAGTTTGAGATATTGTGGTCCATAAAATATTATGCCATGGCCAAGCAAGTTGTGAAGAAACTATCTGTCTGGGTTCGAGTAAAAGGACGGATCAGAGTGGAAAAGAATGGGACAGTGGTGGCCATGTGGGTTGGCTGTATTGGTTAGAGTTTTTTTTTTTAAATATTTTTTCTCACTCATGAAGGTAAGATTTAATCACAGATCTTTGTGTTCAAGACAAAAGGTTTTTACTGTTTGAAATAATTTGACATTCAATTAAAGCTTGTTTTGTCATACCATTACTCATTTTATACACATTTTGAGTAATTTTTTTTTAATTAAGAGTATATTCGTAAAATTTAGTTTATTTAAACTGTCTATAAACCTAATTTCCTTGAGCTAAGAGTGATAATAATATAACTCTTTTCATGAAATAAGACTCCCAAGAATCGAACTAATATTTTCATACTTACGACGTAACTCACTTTTAATACGTCAACATCTCGTAAGTTTTTGAATAATTCTTCTAAAAGCTCTTAGGTGGTATTGATGGTTTGGTGTTATATTTACTTTTTTTCTTTAAGTAAATTATTCAAACTTCCTTCTTATTTACTTATTTTTTTAACAAATCTCTTTTGTTTTCAAAATTTATACATATTCCCTTAAGTATTTTTAAAATTTTACACATATCTCTTTTAAGTTTTATATAAATTTTTTTATATTTTAAAAATATATTACACGTAAATTCTTTGAGAACAAAAGTTTGTGTAAGTTTTAAAAAAATAGACTTTTGTGAAAAAATAAACAAATACAGAAAAGGTTGATATAATTTATTCTTTTTTTTGGGTCTGCGTGCCACATCTACATTTGAGTTTAATCAAATAATCACAAAGTTATGGCACTAATTTTTTTGTCATTCAAATGTGTTATGGAATTCTAAGTATATTAGACCCAAAGAAAAAGAAATTGACCGTATATAATTTGAGACATCGCCAATGGGTGTTCTATTTGCTGAAGAGCCCATTTTACAGTCATGGTCGTGATTCATGAATCTAAGAAAATCAGAGTTGGCCATCAAGCCTGTAGTTGTATTGGATAAGGCATTTGCCTTGAAGCAACAGTACTTAGGATCGATTCTCACAAGAGAAGATCCACCTCCACCCCCGTCCCTATGATAAAAAAAATGAAAGATGAAATTCAAAACCCAACCCAATTTTTTATCAAAATTAAAATTGGAGCCAACCTAGTTGTGGTTGGGCCAGAAAAGTGTGAACTTATATCATTAAATTAAACCTTTAATGCGGTCAGCCTCGTAGATAAAGTAGTAAAGCAGGTGTGCCTTGAAGCTTCGCATCCAGGATCAAATTTAGTGTGGGATGATCTAACCTCCCACACCCGATGACAAAAAAAAATCATTAATAAATATTTTCAAAGTGTTAATTGAAAACACTTCCTAAACAGCAGCTTTTTTTTCACTAAGCACAAATCAAATATGATTTTTTTTTTCAATTATTTCATACCATGTTAGTCGATACGAAAATATGATGTACAAATTCTAGATTTCTAAGAGCCAACTAGAAAACTTAATTTAGTATTATCAACAAAAATTTCAACAATGAAAAACAATTTAGTTATGTTTATTTGCTAATATTTCAACATTTAGCACATAGGATCATCAATGCTTCAACAGCAACTATTTTTTATTTAAAATTTTAAATATAGTTTCAAACACAAACACATTTTTTTAATATTATATATTAAGTATTTAAGTTTTTATTATTAAATTATTAATACTGAATATTTAGTATTCAAATTTTATATTTTATTGTGGTCAAGTGGCTTTCAAATCAGTTTACACCATCTCGACTAATTCAACTCTTTGGTATGATCAAAGATAGTCCATTAAATAGGAGATTAAAAAAAAATCTTATGACTTAGTTTTAAGCTATGATTTAAGCATGAATGTGCTTTTTTTTTTTGGCAAAAGGGTATTTTCAGATTAATTTTTATGTTAATTTAAATTAAGTCTTTTTTCGAACTATTTTAAAGATATACTTTCATATCAACTTATATATTTAAAAGAATTAATTTCTATTTGCATCAAATGTGATTGTGTGTTTAACTATACATTATATATTTATTATTTTTATTATTAGTGTAAATTTTTTCACAATATCACTCCTTAATCTGTTGGCACATTATAAATTTTTTACCTATGATAATAATGGATGAGAATCCTTTCTTAGGATTGAAATAACATGAGATTATCTTATTAGAGAAATAAAAGCTCAAAATAAATTTGAGTGTAATTAAGAAATTTATAACACATCATGATATGTTCTTACATATAAAAATTTATTTTTATTTTTTTCTAACAAGATAATTATTTGAGAGGAGAGAATCCTAATCAGTCTGTAATTATCTATCTTGCTTGTATATCGTTCATTTTTATTTTTTTTTTCCAGTTCTCGTGCTTGTATCGAACTAGCTGTCCTGCGTGTTTGTTTTCATTTCTTATTTTGATGTTTTCTTTTACGTTATGTCAAGTGAACAGTTACTTTATTGCAGCATGGTCAGAGATGCCTTGCGCTATCGGTTATATTTGAATATGGAGTTACGTTCCATATCATTCGTCAGTTCAGCAAACGAATTGTATATATGTTATGTTGAATACTTGGATATCTTGATACAGAAGTAAGTTATATTCTTTTAAATATAAAGATTATAATTTAATTATTATGAGTTTTATTTTATCAAGAGAACTATATTATTATTATTTTTAACTTAAAAAAATTAAATTTATGAGTCATTTAAAATGAATTGAATCGCTTTTTATAAGAATATTCTTAATTTATATAAAAAAATATTAACTTATATTATAAAATTTAAAATTTTTCATTTGTGTTACATATTGCATGATTTTTAATATAAAATTATTTTATGATATCTTTCGCTCATATATTCACAATAAAAGTATTATCGAATAAATTTTTATATTAGTCAAGACTAAGTTTTTATTGAAATAATTTTAAAGGTATACTCCAGTAATTAATTTTTTTAAGTACTTGTTCAAAGTTTAAACTCAAAAAAGAAACACACCTTCTCTATTACTGGGCTAACCTGTATCTAATGTGATTTTATTTTACTTACAAAGGAAACATCATATATAATTATCATTTTATCTCTAATTTTTTAATGTAAATTTTTAAGTGTCTTCATTAAATTTTAATATTAAATTAATAAAGAACTACTTTAAAAATTATAGATAATTATAAATACAAAAATTATAGAAGTGACATTATTTTTTTGGTGCTATAGTTTTTAAACTATTTTCTTATGGGTTGTGCTATATGTCACTAACCGATTTTACGAACCATTCTATCAATGGTGTGATAATTTAGTTTCGACCCATTAAATTTATATTTAAATTAATTTATTTTGTATTTAAAATAATTTAAAATTAAAATTTTATTAAATAATTTTTTTAAAAATAATTTTTATAAAAATAATCAATTTGTAAACATGTACTTAGCTTTTGAAAAAAAAGTTTAGGTAATTATAGTGAAAAGATATTTAGGTTGATGCATTTAAGCCAAGATTTGAATGCTTTTGTTTTGTAGTCTCACTAGTCAGTTTCGAATTTGACCTTATCCCCTCAAAAGAAGGCTTAATTGTGCCATCATAAATGCCTGAACGGGGGCCATGCGTTTCTTCTCGTCCTCCGTTACTATGCCTTGCATGTCTTTTCCTTTCTCATGCTTCTCGCCCTCATAGATTCCTTCGAAACTCTTTCACCATTTCTCACATACTCACACCCAAAAATCATAAAAAGGACTATTAAATAACACTTATATATGAGCTGTTTACCAATTCCCATTTATAAAGAGATTAATTTTTTTTTTAAATAATCAGTCTAAAATACATGTTTGGTTTTCTTTTTATAATTTTTTAACTAAAAATTCACTCTGCATTATTTTGATTATGTTTTTTTAAAAAATAAATTAATCCAAACATATATTAATCTTTCTAATTACTAAATAAAAAATATTAAATACCTTATGAGCTTTCATAATATATGTTACATGATTCTTTATTTTCATTTAAAACTTTCTTCGTCATGTACCAAAAGAATTATTAAGCTTATTATTTACAAGAATTTAACATTACTCTAATTAATAAATAAAGCTCAATTACTCTTCAATTATGGTCAATATTAATCGGAAGATAACATTTGTTAACATTTTTCTTAAATGCATACATTAAAGAATAATTAATATCTTATGCAATAAAAATCTTTACATTGATTTTATAAATTTAAAAAATTAAATCTTTAAAATATTTTAGCAATCTGATATTAATTATTGCATTAAATTGTTCATGAACTTTTAAAGATATATTTAATTTATCTTAAAAACAGGCATTTACTAAAAGTAATTAAGTGCATTTAACGCTTCTTATTTTTCTTTTATTAGGCATTTGTTTTAAGTTTTGAAAAAAATATTATCAAAAATAATTTTTATACATGGGAGTAAAAATGTGGAAATGTTGAATAAAAAATTATTTCTGTAAATTATTTTTATATCGGAATATTTTTTAAAATCTTGTAATAAACATGAGATTCCAACATTCACATGCAAGGATTCTAATGAATGTAAAAACACTCCGGAGATTAAACACTTTCGTAAAGTACATGCTAAATAGGAACCTGATCAGAACCTAATCATTAAAAGAGTAATGTTAAATCTTCTCAAACAAGATTGCTCGATACACTCATATAAAATAATTATTTTATTCTATATCATTGAGTGTGTCTCATATTTTTTTTGTGGACCATCATTATCTATTATTGTTTATAATCTAACAATTATTAGTAATAAAAATAGCTAATATAGCAAATGATTGTCTTAAACGAATGTACTTAAGAATATTTTTCTAAATAATTTTTATAAGAGTACATAATAAATAAATTATTAAGTAAAAAATATAAGTATTTAATATTTTAAAAATTTTAAATAAATTGTTTATGAAAATTATAATTTTTTTGGTGTATGAGAACAACCATGAATTCAATTTCAGAAAAATTAATTATGAATTTAATAAGGTAATCAATCCCGATTCAAGAACAAGAAAGGAGCAAGCCACATTAGTTTGGATACTACGTTATTTTATATCTCAAAGTTACATTTCTTCTAGATACTTATTTCTTATAATAAAAAAAAGAAAAAAAGTAAAAAAGATTAAAATTTTCTTTTTATTACTATTCAAGATAGTAAGAATAATTAACATTTTTGTTTGGATGCAGGGTTTTGGATTTCGCTTTTTACAGAGAGGCTTCAGTTTAGCCACTTCTCAATTGATTCCCACTGAAGAATCTACCAGGTCATCCTGACGTACGCTGGTCATGAACAAAACCCTTTAAACAGCCAAAACTCCTTTTCTCCCTTGAAGACAAATTAAAAAAAAAAAAAACCAGGGGCAGTGGGAGTTACAAAAACAGGCTGTGCTGTGCTGCTGCATAATCCACCATTGCAATCTGCACCTTCTTTCTTCTCTGCCACTGATTCCTCTCTGTGGGCTCCTCCAAAACAGAGTTGGACTGGTGTTCTCCCCTGTGCTTACCTTGAGGTGCATGAATGGTTGGATTTGAACACCATTTAGTGTCCCTCTGATACATCAGTAGCCTGGGGGTTTCAATGGACGGCCCTGATGACGCCACTTGGCACAAAGGGACAAATGATGGCTGTTTAACCTCTCTGGGATTCCACACACGTGTCAGCGATTCCCTGCCCCTGATTTTGTGATGGCCCCCATGCATGAACCACGGTTTTATGATCATAGACCCAAATTACAAAAGAGGACCTGAGATTTTACCTTTACACACTCCTATATAAACCCTACTCATTGGCACACTTGAAACCCCACCACCACCCCTGGTTATGCCTTCTTGGTCTCTCTGCATCTGCTCCTTCTTGTGCATTAACTTCCTGGTCATGGCTGCCTCCGTTGATCCTCTCGTCGTTGGACGCGTCATCGGCGATGTCGTTGACATGTTCTTTCCGTCTGTTAGCATGTCTGTGTACTTCGGTGCTAAGCACGTCACCAATGGGTGCGATATTAAGCCCTCCATGGCTATTAGCCCACCCAAGGTGACTCTCACCGGAAACATGGATACCCTCTACACCCTTGTAAGTTATGGGCTTATGGCTGGCTTTTTCAATTCAGTAACCTTATTCTCCTCTGATTAATGTCTCTCCCTCTGATCAGAGCTAGCTAATTGTGCTGAGAGATCTAGCATGCATAGGGTTTTGGTGCATGTTTTTGTGGGTTCTTTTTTCTTGCATATACAGCATAGTTTTCATTTTCAAATCAGTGCAGATTGAGTTTGTGGACTATATATTTGCATGCAGGTCATGACCGACCCAGACGCACCAAGCCCCAGTGAACCAAGCATGCGCGAGTGGATACATTGGTAGGTGAACTTGTTTTTCGTTTTCTTTCTCTCTCGTTTTCAAGTCTACACTCTTTTTCTTCTGTAATTTTTCCCTTCATTTTTCTTATTAACTGATCTTGCTGTTTCCACTTTGCAGGATCGTGGTTGACATACCTGGGGGGACAAACCCAAACAGGGGTAAATCACATTAAATAAACCTTTTGATCTTCTTCACAACATTTTTTCTTTTTTTTTTCTTCCATGATTAAAAAAAGTTCATTTTCTAAAGTTTCATATCTTCATATGATGTTGCATGCATGATTACTGGATCTCTCAGTTCTACTTTTTCAATTTCATGTTCATGAATCATAGTAGGGCACACCGTTTTTTTTTTCCCCATGTTAGTGTGACATGACAATAGATTTCACGTTTCTTAGTGGCACTAGCTGTGCTAGCTATGAGAAACTCCACCCTCTACTCTCTATTCCTGTCAGTTCTCTGATCAGATATGTTTGTTCACAGCGTCACGAAGAATCTTAGGCTCATTTCCTGGCAAAAATCAACATGCATGTTCTTTGGCTTCTCGTATGTTTCAGATTTCTCCTGAAAATATCACAGAATTTCAGGGTTACATCACATCTTGGTGTGGTGTGCCCTGTTTCAATCCATCAAATGGCTTCCTCGCACCTGTAACTTCTCTAAATCTGGACCAAATGTCCTCCATCCTCCACGTGTCCTGCATGTGGCTGCTGTGGACACGTGTCACAACATCATATTATACCCTAAATTCTCCAGTAGTTTGATTTTTCCATTTGTGTAATTAATTTCCAATCCTATGATTTTATTTTAGGGTATTCAAGTTCGATCATTTTGACAATTTCTATGCAGATAAAAATTTTACTTTTTCAGTTAAAAATATATATTACAATAAATTAAATAATTAATTTAAATATTTATTTAATATTTAGTTTTCTTTTATTTTATATTTATATTTTTTGTTTTTTACAATGCATGCACCAATTTAGATGACAGGTGTTCATTAGGGGATATTCCCTGACTTGAGATCATGACATGTAGCCCGATGACTTGCATGTCATGAAGGTGGCTGCTCATATTTCAGAAATCCATGACCAATGTGGCAAACATGAAGCATTCCACTTGGTCCAAAGATAACAATGCTATGGTTTTGGAAGATCACCCTTTTTAGTCTATGACTAAAAAATAAACTCAGCTTTAGTTCTCTCACGTGCTGCATATATTCATGCACATGTATGTAGAGAACTTTTTTCTCCTTCTAGAATGGAAATCCTTTTATCGATCAGTTAATTTATTTGGTTCAAAACAAACAGATTATATATACATAGTATCATTATATAATTATTTCACTTAGTGAGTAAGAATCTCTGCATAAACTGAAAATTAATTTGTATCATTGCAAAACTAAAAAAGTTCAAGAGAACGAAGACGAAGAAAAAAAGGGTTAAGTGAATTAATTAAGTGGAGGTGATGAGTGAGGAGTACTTATGAATTAACCTGAACTGAGATTGTTGCAGGCAAGGAGATTCTGCCATACGTGGGCCCGCGGCCGCCGGTGGGGATCCACCGCTATATCTTGGTGCTGTTTCAGCAGAAGGGACCGCTGGGTCTGGTGGAGCAGCCACCGACTCGAGCCAGCTTCAACACCCGCTATTTCGCCAGGCAATTGGACTTGGGCCTCCCTGTGGCCACCGTGTACTTCAACTCTCAGAAGGAGCCTGCTGCCAGGAGGCGCTGAATCTGATGATCGGGGACTCCATTGAAGTATGCATGGAAAGCGAATGGAAGAGAGTACATATATATATATATATATATATATAATATGAGTATAAATAATGGGGGGAGGGTGTGTATAGTTATATATATGGCTAGCTAGGGTTCCTCTGTTTCAGTCCTAAGAACAATCTATGCGTGTTCTTTCTGGAAACTGAAAAGTCTCTGTGTAGGTCTAAGTCGATCTCTTCTTCCTGCAGCGTGTGTCAGTGAATGAAGAGAGAGAATGAGAAAGTATTAGTTGTGGGGGAGAGAAAATGACTTGGCGCAGAACATTTCTCTGGCTTCGTAATTATTTTTTCTATATGTTTGCTTCTCCTTTGGCTTATCAAATATATATATGAAGTCACAGTCTATATCTAACTTTTCTACTCTTTGGTGTGCTAGCTGGTGTACATGTGCTTCTATGTCTGTTTTTATCTATCAATCTATCTATATATGAACGAAAAAGATGAATAAGAACAGAAGATGAGAACTGGCAACCATATATATCTCTCACTAAATCCTATGATATATATACATCTTTGGTTTCAGCAAAGGTCATATATACGCTAGCTATTTAAGTTAATTTTAGGTTAGACACATAAGATTTAAATAAATTTCTTAATGGGCCGTAAGCTTATTCCACAAAAAAAGAAATAGAATTGAAGGGGCAAATTTCTTAATTAATATAAAGATCATATTCAATAAAAAAAAGAAAAAAGAGTGAAAAAAAATTAATGATGATATAATATGAAAATAGAAAAAAGTAAATATTTAACTATGATGTGTGGTGAACTGGAAGACAGGCAAAGGGGTCAAGATATACAACCTAAAATCCACAGATTTTGGTGAAGTAACCAGCACACATATATTAGTTTTTTTTTTCCTTTTCTATTTGAGTGATTGAATTGGATGTAAATTCGTAGCTTTATAAATTACTCCAATCCATGGTTTTCAGTAGGTTCTTTTATTTTTGTTGATAAGTGATGTTTTAATTTATTTGTCCACATAAATATATATATGGTTTCAAGATATTGTAAAAATAAAAATGCTAACACGTTAAAATTTTTAATTTGGGTCAATTTGATAAATTTAAAGCATTTTTAAAATATAAATGATATTAATTTATTTTGATTTACAACGAACTTATGATTTTTACTCAAATTTCATCTCATCCTTAGTTTACCATTTGAGCCTGAAGGATGCTTTAAACTAATAGAAAAAATAATAAGAAAATTCAGCTTCTAATAGTAACTCTTCATTGTCCACAAAAATAATATATCGAGGCCTAACCCAAAATACCCATTAGTTTTTAGACAAAGAAAAGCAAAAACACCAGATCTTACGTACAAAGATCTCAAATATCAAGTATATATAGAGTTTAAGTGAATTCCATCTATCAAACTCAATGTTTTTTCCAAGTCTTTGGGAAGCTAGTATTTGCTAGTTAGGGGAGGGAGGTTTACACCTAATTTTCTACCTTAGGGAATCAAATTAACGCCTAAGTTATTGTTCAAATTCTACTCAATTGATAATATTATTACATGTTTTAGACGAAAATGATATGCATCAGTATTCCAAATGTGTAGGGGCCCGGGTTATTTTTACATTTTTAATCAACACCTCTCCCATATATTTATCCTAAATAGTAATAAAAAAAAAGGAAAAACTTAATTTCTTTTCACCTTTTACTTTCTTTCTTTTATTTTTTATTATAAAAGGTAGAAGTATCAAGAGAGGTGTAGTGTAGAAATAAAATAATTGAAATTGAAATAGTCATTCTAAACTGGATTAGAAGCACTTTATATATATCTATATATATATATATATATATATATATATATTCAAAATAGGAACTAGTGTGGGTAAATTAATTTGCACTTTGGTGCAGAATGTAGACAGGGCATCAAGCATATACAGAACGCAGACATCAAAAGAAATAGAAGAGACATGCACGAGATGGATTTATCTAGGCTTTACATAAATTTACTCCAAAGTGCATGCTTAATTAACATTTCTCAGAAAGAAACTAGCTAGAAGTTTGCTTGTATTGTATCAGACGAGGATATATGGACCTTGCTCTAATAAATTCAAGATTGGGCAAGAAGCACAAGATAACTTGATGTCAAGCAGAAGAAGGTTGCGGAAAACCAAAATTAGTTGGATTGGAGAAGAACTTGGAAACACAGCTGCCAAAGCCTTCTAAAGAAGAGAAAACGCTAGATTATGTTAGTTGACGAGTATAGGACTGTGCAAAACAGTCAACTCGATCCGAAAAGGTTTGAAAAATATACCTAAAGCCTTCTGACCTAACCTGTACAAATTCTGGCACCAATCGATATCATAATAGTCACATTTTAGTTTCACTGAATCCTGAGCATCTCTGATATACCCAACTTTTGAATATTCAAGTGTTTTTTTTTTTTAATTATTTCAACCAAAATGCAATTTTCCTTTGAAAGGTAAGAATGGGAAATAAAAAATTAGGTGCCAGTGCTATGTTATGGTAAGGTATAGATATTAAAGTTGTGTACAACCTTGCTGGTCGGGTAATTTACATAAAGCTAGGGTTGGCAGGAAGGTATCACCTATAAGTCTAATCTAGAGGTGAGGGTAACTTAGAAGGTTCGGATACAGCATTTAGGCTTTAGTAACTTGAATGCTACTCTTGATCTCATCTACCAGAGAAAGAAGGGTCGCATGGGGACAATGGAAACTATGGTGGAAGGATGACTTGTACAATATTTGAGCAAAATATTGAATAATAATTTATTTACTTAAAATAATTTTATTTAATTTGATTATATAAAATTATATAAGATAAAATAATTTTTTCCGTATTTATTACACAATCAATGTTAAATCAAATTATTTTAATTGAATATTATATTATCTAATCTTTCATTCAAATATTGTATAAAGATTAATAATAGTAATTATACTATTCTATTCATTCCTTATATAGTATACCAAATAGAGTATATACAGGAGATAAGACATGCAAAATTAATATATTATGCAATTTCTAGAATATTTGATAATTTGACCCCAAAATTTCGTGCTAATTATGGTGAAGCTGTAACTCAATTAGTCCTTCTTCACATTATCTATATATAAATCAAAATGAATCCTGACCTCATGATGAAGTGAGGTAAAGTTCCAATTATAAGAGGTTCATGAGTGATATAGTGATCATATTAGTTATGTGAAATTATACTTTGAGAGTATAGCACTGATGATGATTCACAGACTGTAAAGAAATTAAAGCCATTATATAAGATCATGAGAGTCATGAAATCCATAAAATTTTTGCTACGGAGTGATATAAAGGTAAGCAATTTTCCACTTCGTGTGAGAAAATCCTCTGTTATATCAAGTCATTACTTTAATTCTAGAGAAATTTGAAAGACGAAATAGGATAAAAGTTTGGCTAGCTAGCTCCTTAAATGTCTGTTCCAAAAACCATTTAACTAGCCCATTGAAAGATAAAAGATCTGCAGGCATAAAAATGGGCTAAAACTAATTAATGGTTTAAAGGATTAATTATACCATTAAGTAGTGAAACTAAAAAGAAGGGAAACAGACACAAAAAATTCTACACCAGCATTACCAGGAATGCATTCTATGTAAGAAGGGCATTCATTTCAGCAAACAAATCTAAAAGTTGTGAACGTAAAATTAATCCAAAAAGAAGGGCCCTCAAGTACTCATAAACATATAAAAATAGGCATGATCGAGTTGACAAAACTCATAGCTAGTAAGATCTAACACCATCAATGAGTTGTAAGAATTTCTTATTTTCTAGCATCTTTTCAGTGCAAGATGAATTAAAACAATTTTTCATTTTTAATAGATGTAGAAAAACATAAAATTGAACTTACCATGAGGAAATTGGCTGATTGTCATGATTGCCGACCAGGTTATTGTTGATGCCTCGCCCTTGGGTGGAACAAGCATTACAATAGGTTACCAAAAGAGACATGAAAATGATGATTAAGACTCAAAAAATTGGAATCTTGAGCTCGATTTTGAGTTTCCTCAGCTTTGGACGGTTGAATTCGAGTTGTGAATCTTAAATTCGCGAATACCCTAAAGAGGGGATAATTATCGATTTCTTGTTAGAAAAAATTTCTATCTTAACTACACCAACCACTTGCTAGAAAAAGACAAGGTGCTCAAAAGCGCTACCGATGCCTTTCGGGTATATTTGAATGTTTGGACAAGAAATGGAATTGTACTTTCAAATTCCACTGGCCCAAGCCTAGTTGGAGGGCCCGATTTGTTTGTCCCAACCCAACTTGACAAGGTCACCGGTTAACTGACTACAATAGGTGACTACTCTACCTAGGTATGGGCTTTTATATGCCACTCTTAACTTGCCTATATATTATGTGTTGTTCAATCAGATGAACTTATGGCATTTTTTCATTTTGGCCAACGCCAACATTGATTTTCAAAGCATTCAAGGCACTTTTTCTCAAAGTAAGAATTTTTTGTTTCTTTTGAACATGTGTTGAGAATGCAATACAAACATGCTTTTAATTGTTAGAGCAAGCTTATCTTAATTAATCACATCTTCTTGTTTACATGTTGCTACCCTTCTTTACATTAAAAAGTTAGATTTAGCCTACTCATCATCCAAACCTACCTAACACCCATCAACTTACCTTTTGGGTATCTTGGAACAAAACAATGGAAGAAATCAAAGGAGTAGTTTTTCTCTTCAGCGTATTGAAACCTTTCATCATGATCTTTATAGTAATTAATTTTTATCCTTTTTCATCATTATTTGATACTAATTAATTTTTATAACTTTTTATGGATTTGTATCCGAAAGATAAAATTTCAATGCCTAGTCGCAGAAACAGTATATGAGAAAAACTAAAATAAAATAACTACTGTACAGCCACATGAAGACAAATATACACACACACACACACACACACACCTGTATATAATTTCGAACAGTTTCTAATTAATTGTGCCATTGAGATTATCTTCAGCCAAAGTGACAAAAAAAACTGAAATTAATATATATTTATTGGATTTGAGCAACAATAATGTCCTTAATTATTAGAAATACAAGACTGGATATTTGTATAACAAATATACGGTGTCAATTTAAAAAATTTGTCATTCGGATTTAAATTACAGCAATACAACATATTTAAAGCATATAAAAGTAACGTAGTTTGTATCCAAAAAAAAAAAACGTAGCTATATGCATTTCAAGTTAGAAAAAATACTGCAGTTAATTACTATCAAAACTAGCAGATAGTTTTGATTCTTTGAACTTTCCATTTAACTACTCATATATATTGGTTAGAATTTCTTTTTTTTTTTTTTTGGGTATGATCATATTGGTTAGAAAATTGATACACACAAATAAGAAATAATTCATCACCCCTCTCACAGAAAATTCATTGTTCTTTTCAAAAGGGATTTAAACATGAGATCATTAAGTTAGACTACATATTATACACACACACACACTTAAGCTTCCGAAAGAGTTTTCCACAGGCCAGCAGAGAATTGATAATAAAAAATATTGGATGGATGAATGATGAGAATAATAGATTTTCATGCTAAACCTGTGAAGCAAACAATTCTTGCAAGAAACTCAATTTCGCTGCCTGACGACCTTGAGAATATTACATTTTCTCTCTCTCCTCTCTTACCATATATATACATGTTTCTATTTAATAATTGATATATATTAGTGGATGCATAAGTAAGGACTAATTAAAGAGACTCAAGGTCGAACAGACAACGAGATAAAGATAAATAACCTGCAAGAGAATGTTCACTTAACAAAGGGAAGCATGGGAATCACTCACCGTAAGCCTCTCCATCACTGCTTGGTTCAAAAATGCTTATAAAAGAAATTGAAGGGAAATGATATACATGACGTAGAATGTCTCAGGCAAAATAAAAGAGTGAAGACAGAACACAGAAGAGGACGTGCAACTGCAAGCCGAACAGGAGGAAAGCGCAAAGGAATTGGCTAGCTTAGCTTAATTTGCAGTGCTGAATTATATTATATGTGGAGGATATGTTTTATAGAGCTCTTAGAGTAAATATGTATCTATCAGACAAACTAGCAACATTGACTTTCAGATGTAACAAGGAGATCACCCTAAGAGAATAAGAGAGAGAGAGAGAGAGAGAGAGAGAGAGAGGGGGGGGGGGTAGATACAAGAATTTCAAGACGTTGAAGAGTAAATGGAGGGAACTGTTGGTTTATCAACCACCTACTTGGCTACCACCAATTAATTAATTTACTTCAACTAGTGTAATGTGGACATCTTTATTTTACATATATAAAAATAATAACTCAATTCTTATTTTTTTATTAGTATTAGATTTATGAACTTACAATAATGATCATTAATAATATGTTAATTATTTTATTAGTTTAGTCTATTGAATTTAAGTAGACTACATATAAGTGTACACAAGAATCTCTCCTCTCCCTAAAAAAAAATAATCAAGTATGGAATTAAATAATGATTAAGTTTTCTTATTTAAATATGAATATATAACATATTTTTTTTTTATTTTGATTCGGGTTCGGGTGAAGGTAGTGTGAAATTTCATCCATGTACGATTAAAAAAAAAATCACCCCATGTACCCAAATGTCCACATAAAATGTCTTTAGGAATTAAATAACTATTTTATTTAATCTTGTTATAATATGAATTGTTTTGTTTATAATATATAAGTTACGTTGTTTTAAAAAAAATAATACAGAGGCTTTTTAATTGAGATTGGACTATTGGGTGTTGTTTGAGTTCGAGTGCAAGCATTTGAATTCGAGTTCAAGGTTTGGATGCAGTTAGTTTCAGCTATCTGAGTCCACGCGGCGTAAAATTTGATCCGAGTCTATAATATTTATACTCCTATTTAAAAAATTTATATTGAATAAAAAAGTTAGCACCGCAAATTTAAAAAAAAAAAATCTTGTGTTTATGACTTTATGCTACTAATTTGATAAACTGTGTCATAAATTAAAAGTTTAGTTTTTTTATTTTGTAAATTTAATAATCTAAAAAGTCAATTCATGATCATCTCAACTAAATTATAATTAATTAAAAATAGATAGTATTTGATATATTCTCACATTATAAAAATAGAGTATTATTATTCTCACATTACTTTTGTAATATAAAAGTTACGGTAGTTTAATCTCGTCTACACATGGAATTTATTGTACGTGGGCCTATGACGATATATACACCAATTTATATGGAAAAAGATGTTAAAAAAATAATATAAAAGAATTGAAAATTTATTTATATAAAAAATATAATATATAAATTAAAATAATAAAAATAAAATATGACAACATTTTAATGTCATACTATTTAAATCCATATATTATTAAAAAGTTAAATATATTTAATATGTTCGTATTATATGCACTATACAGATTTTAAAACAATAATTACATGAAAATAATGATGGTATAAATATATAAAATTATATTAAATTTTTTTAATTAAGGTAATAATTATTTAAAAATTAAAATTAAAAATATATAATTAAGTAATAATTATATTAATAAAAAATTAAAAGTAAATAATATATAATTAAGTGATAGTTATATTAATAAAAAATTTAAATTAATTAATTCTCTAAATAATTTTAAAATTTTTTATAATTATCTCGACTAAAAACATTTAATAACTTAATGTATAATTCATAAAATTTAATTAATTTTTTAAAGATATTTTTAATATTGTTTTTTAATTATAAATTGTCATAAAATAAAATAATTTAAAAATAAAAAAATTAAATATTTAAAAAATAAGACTGTTTTTTACTTTATACTATTTAGAGATAATTATATCTGTTTTATGATCATATTATTTTTTAAAAATTTTAATTTAAAATATTACTAACATTGTGTAGGAGAAATTGCTTACAGCGTAAGAATCTCCTAAAAACGCTCTTAATTCCTCAAATTAATGAATAAAAGTGTGAACCAAGCTCACAAGTTACGATTTTGTGTGCAAAGACCAAAGAATGAGTGTCTCTAATGGCTTGGGTATCCTCCATCCCACTAATCAGCATCATATCTGTTTCGTGCACTGCACTCTCTATCTCTGCAACAACAGTGCAAGCAGTGACTGAGTAAGTCAAAGCTTCAAAGCACGCATAAAACCCCAAAACCCTCTGAAATTCCCCCGCCACTGGAATCGACTCTCGTCTTTCCCTTTCCCAAAATCCAATCTTTCGCTGTCCAACGAAGCAATTCCAACTCCCGAAGATGACCCATCAGCTGGTAGAGACCTATTCGTGCGTGCCGTCCACCGAGCGTGGCCGCGGGATTCTCATCTCCGGCGACCCCAAATCCAATTCCATCGTCTACGCCAACGGCAGATCCGTCATCATCATGAACCTCAACGACCCCCTTCGCGTTTCCGTCTATGGGGAACACGCCTACCCCGCCACCGTCGCTCGCTTCTCGCCCAACGGCGAGTGGGTAGCTTCTGCCGATGTGTCCGGTGCCGTCAGGATCTGGGGCACCCGCAACGACTTCGTTTTGAAGAAGGAGTTCCGGGTTCTGTCGGGTCGGATCGATGACCTGCAGTGGTCGCCGGACGGCCTCAGAATAGTGGCGTGCGGTGAAGGGAAAGGGAAGTCGTTGGTCCGCGCTTTTATGTGAGTGATGTGCTGTGTCTGTTTCACCTCTGTTTTAATCTGTTTGGATGCTGAGAAAATGCGGAAAACTGCTGGGATGGGTTTCTGATATGCGGGTCCTAGGAGGAAGCTACTGGGGTTGGATATTATCATATTACACTGCTGATATATTGAAACTTTCTTCGAAAGTCGAGTTGTATGTTCTGGGAGCCTGATTTGATGTGGTTGCTTGTGATTCTCTAGTAGTGGACATTCGAAATGATATTAGTTTTGGACTTAGGTCTCTTAACTGAACTGATTGAGGATTGGATTTCCTTGTGGTTTGCTACTCTTTGAAATTTTTTTGAAAGTTTGTTTCCTTTTCAAATTGTTTATCATGTGATGCCTTCTACGGGGTGGGCAACAAAGGTCACTGAACCGATTTAAAATCACTTCTTCTGAATGTTTTTATCGGGGATGACGGTTTGGGGAAAGATGTGACTTCGAATCCTGTCTGGAAAAGTAGCTTATTAATTGTGATCTGAGTATTCTTAAAATTGTATTGCATTTGGAAGGGAATACTTACTTGAAAGAAATTTCTAGGAATTCTCTTTGGCGTTTGACTCTTGCATTAATCTATTTGAGTATGTCTCTTGCAGCTACGGGGACTACAAGGTTCCTTTATATGTCTACTTTTCAAATTAGATTATGTCATTTAGCTTTCCTTCTTATAGAAAGAGATACTATTGGGATTGGACCTGACAATTAAACACCTGAGAGAAACCAGATTCAAATTCTACGGAACACACCTAATATGCAGAAGCAAGTACAGATCTTATGTTATTTGTTCATTGTATGTTAGAGTAAGATGAAATTGTTGCTTAACCTTCCTTTGATTTATTAGTAGGTCTACTTTTATTGCTTTTATATGTGTCTGTCCATACCCTGGCCTGAACATTTTTAGCCTATTCTTCCCCTTTTCATTTGAATAAGTATGTGAGAAAATCTATAATCTTTTCATATTCAAGCATCAATAGGGATCAAGAATACATGAAATTGCCTGCAATCTACACATGCATAGTTTTCATTTCATTCTTCATAAGTTTTATGCTGTATCTACTTTCATTAATGTTTGCATCATGGTTATTCTTTGATCATTGTAATATTTACTCTATGATGAACTCTACAATGGATAGGTGGGATTCAGGCACAAATGTTGGTGAATTTGACGGCCATTCAAGGCGAGTTTTAAGTTGTTCATATAAGCCAACCAGACCTTTCCGCATTGTCACATGTGGAGAGGATTTTCTGGTGAACTTTTATGAAGGACCACCATTTAGATTTAAGCTATCTCACAGGTATATTATGAAAAACTTAATGGTGTTGTAGTACTTTATTTCAATTATATGTCCTCCCATCCTCCTCTCTTTAGACAATGTTTAAATACATTGCATTGAAGCACTCATTATATTTTGCTCTTTCTACTATCCAACATGAGATACCTTTCACTCCGTGCTTTTGTGTAAATGTTTGTGGGGGAAAATATTATCTTTTGAGAGAACTGAGAGCAATCTTTCTCTGATTTGTTTTAAATGTGTAAACATTTTACACTTGAGTGTCTTCGTGGAACTATTTTTCATCACATTCATCTGTTTTGATTGTTCTTTTCTTTGGTCCTTTCTGCATAAATAACTGATATCACAATAATTTGGTTTGATGTGCAGGGATCATTCAAATTTTGTCAATTGTGTAAGATATTCTCCGGATGGCAGTAGATTTTTAAGTGTAGGTTCTGACAAAAAGGGTATCATATATGATGGAAAGAGTGGAGAGAAGATTGGTGAGTTGTCATCTGAAGGTGCCCATACTGGCAGTATTTACGCTGTTAGCTGGAGTCCTGATGGCAAACAAGTGAGTGAGCTTCTGAGTATAGTTTATGGGTTCTGCCAAAGACCGACATCCCCTGATATACTGCCACATTAAAAGAATTATAGAAACTCAATTCAGCATATATTAGTAAAGAATTTAAAACCCAATTAAAGAAATTTACTTAATGCATACATTGAAAGGGTTACTGAAAATGATATTTTGTGGCTTGGCATGAATTAGATGAGCAACATTATTAATTATATACCCAGCTTCCCTTTCCCATCCATTTTCTTTTTCTTTCTTTGTCTCTTTTTTTTTTTCTTTTAATACCTGGTATTGTTCACTTAACTTTGTTTTTCCTCTAGAAGTTAACATATTACATATTTTTGAACTTCTTACTTTCATATAACGGTTTGGAATAATTTCCTTTTCTGTTTTTTTTTAAATCCTAATAAAATAAGAAACATATTAAAGTAAAATGCGTGCAGCAACGACTTATTTCCTATAAATCCTTTGTTGCGGTAACATATTGAAGACAGTATATGATGCATACAAGTTAATCATGACATACATTAAAGCTAAGGAAATGGCAGTTTGAAAAATTCTTTTTATTTACTTCTTTGGCTAGCTTGACACATATTTGACTTTTCCATTATGTTGCTCTTAAAATGATCTAATTCCTGCATGTATTTTTAAGTTTTGGTGAGTTTTGTTATCTATTCTTGGGGAAAATTTTCTATCGAAGGTTGGGGAAATTTTCTTAAATACATATAAAATTTAAAGTATATTTGAATTTTGAAAGCAATAGATGTTTGCAATTTTACTTGTTGATGTTGTCATACAAGTTTGGAATACTTTTCACCAGAAATCTAGAGCTTAGGGGTGGATAGCAGTCAACATGTTGGATATAGTATATATAGTTCAATACTTTAATTACTAAAATTCTTGTGATGTTTAACTTTTGAATTTGTAATTAAACTGGTGTATTTGCAGAATTATTAATTTTTCCCCCATTGCTTTCCTACTAGTATTTTTGTACAAGTCTCTTGTCTCCTGTTCCCAGTAATGCACATTTTGAATAATGGCAATCTGATCTTCAGCTGTATTGTTATCTTTAGGTGCTGACTGTTTCTGCTGACAAGTCTGCAAAAGTATGGGAACATATCTGAGGACAATAATGGAAAGTTGAAGAAAACATTGACTTGTCCTGGCTCTGGTGGAGTTGAAGACATGCTAGTTGGGTGCCTGTGGTTGAATGATCATCTTGTAACTGTTTCCCTTGGTGGGACAATATGTGTATTTTTAGCAAGTGATCTTGATAAAGCCCCAACAATGTTTTCTGGACATATGAAAAATGTTTCCTCCTTAACTATTCTTAGAAGTAACCCTAGAGTGCTCTTGTCTAGTAGTTATGATGGCTTAATAGTTAAGTGGATTCAAGGGATTGGATATAGTGGTAAATTACAAAGGAAGGAGAATTCTCAAATCAAACTGTTAGCAGCTGTAGAAGAAGGGATTGTTACATCTGGATTTGACAACAAGGTGAGTGTTTTGCTTATATTCTTCAGCTAATATGGGAGTAATAATCATTACATTATATTCTATTTAATTTCCATTTCTTCCAATTTAATCTGGATAAAAAACAGTTGTGCTCTTTATGTGCATTTAAATATTATACTATGATTTTTTATGTGATGAAAGACTTTATTTATATAGCATTCTCCATGTGAAGTATATTGGTAGAAAAGTTTCAGGAAAATCTCTATAATGCACTTGGCTAAATCTCTTGATTTGGAGACCCATTAAACAAACAGACTGTATATTCTAAAAAAATGACAAGATACCTTATTTATTTATTTATTTAACTTGTCCTGAATTGGTAACATTTATGACTAGTTTATCAGTTTAGTCTAAAATCTAATGCTGTGGCTGTATTTTGTATGCCCAATTTATTTATTTCTTTTGACCTGTTGATGATGTAAGGACCATGTCTCTCCCCTATAGTCCTTTTGAGCTCACTAAGTGGCAACATTAACAATCAATATGATCATTTGGCAATTGGCATTCTTATTGATGTCCTGACATCACCTGGAGAGACCAATTTTGTTAATTGATCAGCATCCATTTTCTTGGTTAGTGTTCCTGGAAAGTTATATAAGACATTCATGTTGGTGTTGTATATTGTGATATTATTGTACACATTGGCAGAAAGCCATTCAATGAATGTAACATAGATCTTCATTTGGCCAATATTTGGGATTTTTTTTTTTGATGAAAGATATGACAAATTAGTGATGGGCCAAATTTCAAGGCATCTGCAGCATTTGAACATTTTGGAACTATTTTGTTTTTTCCTCTTATCTCTCGGTTTCCTTTCTCTCCTGGCAACCTAGATATGGCGAGTTTCTTTACACGGGGATCATTGTGGAGATGCGGAAGCCATTGATATAGGAAGTCAACCAAAGGACTTGAGTGTTGCACTTCTATCCCCTGATCTTGCTCTAATTTCAATTGATTCAGGAGTTGTCATGCTAAGTGGTACAAAAATTGTGTCAACCATTAATCTTGGGTTTACTGTGTCAGCATCTGCTGTCTCTCCTGATGGAAGTGAAGCCATTATTGGTGGACAGGATGGTAAATTGCACGTATATTCTATTTCTGGCGGTACACTTGTAGAAGAAGCGGTGCTTGAGAAACATCGGGGTGCTATTAGTGTCATACGTTACTCTCCAGATGTTTCCTTGTTTGCATCAGGGGATGTCAATCGAGAAGCTGTAGTGTGGGACCGTGCCTCTCGAGAAGTAAGTACAAGTACAACCATTTGCTTCAATAGCTAAAATATATGTTTTAACTCTATAATGTTTGTGCTTTTAAATGCGTGTGATTGCAAGAAAGAGAGATTCTTGCATGATTGCTTGCTTAACCTTTTTGACACATTTTTTTTTGCAGGTGAAGCTTAAGAACATGTTGTACCATACTGCTCGGATAAACTGCCTTGCTTGGTCCCCTGATAGCAGTAGGATTGCTTCGGGATCACTTGACACGTGTGTCATCATTTATGAAATCGACAAGCCTGCATCAAGTAGAGTTACCATAAAGGGTGCTCACTTAGGTGGGGTTTATGGGCTAGCCTTCACTGATGGGTATAGTTTGGTTAGCTCAGGCGAGGATGCTTTTATCCGTGTTTGGAGGATAACCCCTCCATGACAGATCAAGGCCAGTTTTAAGATGTGAATGCGGAAAATATTTGTGGAATTTCAGATTTATTCCTTTATAAGGCTTCCAAAAATCAAAGACTGACGAGGATGTGCTTATCACCACATGTTGGGGTTACCTAAAAGGCAAATGAGCTTTTTCTGATTGATTGGTCATACAGCAAAAGGGCACATTGCAAATTGCAAGCATCACTTTGGTAGTCACTCTTGATTTTGCAGTAAGAAGTTGGCGCCATTTTCTTGTTGCTACTTTTAAAAGTAGATGTTTTAGTGAGTTTCAATATCCAGACAATGATGGTGCCAGTGCACATCACTCTATTGTCTTGGTTTGCTCTGGATAAAACCAAATTATGATAAAGAGATTCTTCTTAACAGTTGTGCCAAAGTTTGTAGCAAAGGATCTAATGCTGAGTAAATCACAGGGGAACAATCTGGGTAGTGCTTATTGTGTTAAAAGTGCTGATACACCAGAGAACACAGGCAAGGAATTCTCCCCATCCGGGTCCCTGAAGACCCCATATGGTTTTCTCTGTAGAGGATACTCAATCGGCTCATCCTTTTCAAGGCCAGATTGATTGTTCTGTTTTGTCTGTAGTTGGTATGCAATTGTGTCATGTTTGTTGTTTGTTAATTTATTGAATTTGATTAAAAAAACAACAGTAAGGAAAACTTTTGTTTGGGATCTGCGTACTTTTTTGTAGTCGTGTTTGCGGGTGTAATTTGGTTCAATCTGAAGTGTAGTATTAAACTATATTTAACGATTCATAACTTTTAGAAGTTACCCTGCACCACAGGTAGGTCCAAAAAAAAAAAAAACTACGGCACAGTTCACTGTTTGATTCGGTTTCAAACCATGAGCAATTGGTTTTTCAATTGTTTTTTTTTTGTTACAGTTTCAAATTTTACTATTACATTAATAATACTTAAGCATTTAAATGATATGATACAGTAACAATAATGCAAAATTAAAATAGTTATAAGAATAATAATAATAATATATAATTCTCTTTCAAAGTCTAATGTAATTTATGTATTTAATTTGGACTTATTATTATATTATTATTTAATTATGTGTTATTATATTATTTAAAGAATTTAACTAGGATTGTAATTAATAATAAGAGATAAAGAAATAAAGTTAAAATTATAGGCAGAGTATGCCAAAATAAAAAATCATAAGGTAGCAGTGATATTGACTCAAAATAATGGGAGCAAATGGAGCCCTAAGCACCAAAAAATTAATGGGCGCAAATTGAAATTAATTAAAAGAAAAAAGAAACAAAATACTGGTTGAAGTTGATTTTAACTTTAAAAATAAAAAACTGGAGTTCAAAAACATTTTAAAAGCCTGAAGCTTAATCCTCTCTTCCTCGGCGGCTGCCCTGCAAGGAACGTTGACACTTGTCACCATCGAAAACAGTACCCGGGGTTATTCTTTTGTAGCGAAGCAGGTTGATTCGATGCATAAAGGATTCAATGTACCGCAATTTCCTTTGTGTCATAATTGAGACAAAGCTGAATACTTGAAAATTTCACAATATCTCCGTCAATCTCTCACCATTACCCAGAAGTCAATGAAATTCGTTGTCAAAAAACGATCAGCTTCTAGCCTTCTAAACATCGTAGTCACAAAGAAAAGCATTGAGATTGAACATTGAAGTCAATGATCAATTTTGGTTCTGTTTTGGTTTGGTGAGTGCCACTAGCATGGTATTCTTATCTAATTATATCTTAACATTTTAATATTAAATAATTAAAAAATATAATAGAATATAATTTTAATAACACTCTAAGATAATATAAGAATTTCTCCACCTTAAAGCTATCATTAGGAAAATAAAGAAAGCGGTCTTACTAATAGCATACCCTTTTATCTTCTTCTCTGCATGGAGATCCACTATCAAGTCCAGCTTCTCAACATCATCTCCAAATACCTCTTTGCGAGTTTCAATGGCCTCTTCATCATCTGTTCAATCTTCCCACTCGCTAATAGGGATCATTAGTAAGTTTCTTCTCAATTCCTTATACCGTGCGACTCCCCTTTCTCTATCTCTACAAACTAATAGAAGATTCATCATTTTAGTTCTGATTAAGTTGGTTTGGGTATAAAAGATAACAAAAGAATGCTTGCAAAGGTATTATACAAAAAGAAGTGCTAAGGGAACTACCTTCCATGGCAACCGGGTCAGGTCTGTCTTCTCCATTAATATCGTGTTGGATGGTTCCATAAAGCAACTGCACCACATGACTGATGACCCATGGTTGCCTGCACTTGCTCCATTCCTATTTTTAATAGCCTTCTTTCCCCTTCTTTTCCCAACAATTCCCTCATAGGCACCCTGAAAAACACATCTGCAATGGAACCTGGATATTCTTTCTCATTACGAAACTAAACATCCTGAAAAAGGTTTTCATGTTTGCTTTACAACAAGAAGCAACTCCACCTGGCTTATCCAATCATTGTGGTGAAAAATTGGCGTGCTGGGCACATGCCTATCTTAAAATTTCTCACGTGCCTGTGGTAATTACTCTCTCTTACCACCAGCCAGCCATTCACTTACTATCTCTCTTCTTCTCATGGAAAACCAGTATGCGGAAACTGGAAATGCTAGTTTCTCTTTCTTTTCTCTCTCTGTTTGTTGTATTTTTTTTTCTTCTATCAATCTGATGATCCAGATCACCCGTTTCGTTCGTTCTAATTTTCTAAAAGTAAAAAAATTATAAAATTCGATGCTTAGTCATTAGAGTGTCTTTATAATGTTGTCAACAGCTAGGATCATCTAACCAAAAACACTAGACTATCAGATTGAGCTTGCAATTTGGTGATTTTAAGAGTTTTCATGAATTTTGCTTTATTTTTTTCTACACTTTTAATTCTTGAACTTTTAGATTAGAAGAATATGATCTACAGAATTGGCCCAATTGACCTCTCAATCTAAAAAGAGTCATTAATAACAATGATAAGTATAAACTAGCGTAGGTCGACTCATTTTGACACTGCTCCATGCTCATGCAGAGATTTCCACCTTTCCTGTTGTATGACGGAGACAAAACAACACGCCCATTTGTTTGCATGTTCTTATCCAATTCAATCCCAAAAAGAAAACCAGTCCCTCTGCATAGCCCAAGTCATACCAAGAAAACTAGAAAAATAGAAAAGAAAGCTTGGATGAGAATTAAAGGAAGGAAAGGGAGAAGACATATAAGTGAAATACGTGGTGGTGCCTTTACTTCTTAAATCTTTTAAGTCATACTAAAAAATTTAATAACACTTCATGTTATTATGTGATTTTACACATTGATAGAACTTGTGGTGGGGGTTCGGATCTCTATCATACCACTTCTATCAAATGACTTGGCCTCAGGTCGGCTTCAAATTAAACTCATTGGCCTTTACTGTGACAAAATTGGCCTTGAACATGGATCCTACTATCAAGTTATTAGAATGCTAATTTGATTAGTAACCAAATGCAAGTATGGGAATCCAGAACCAAAAAGCTTCTTTAACACTTGAAGATCAGAAAGCGGATTTGACTTGAGCCATAACTTTAATAATTTGGTTAGTTTTTAAAGGCACATTCAATAAACTAGACAAAATTTTATGTAAAATGAAACCAAGAATCTTATCATGATCAGGTCTGCAATTGAACGTGCCGCAAGGGGCACCCTAATGCTACAACAAAGCTCAGCGGCATTGGCAATTATCACTTATGAATAATAATAATCAGCATAACAAGGCTAGAAAATTAAACTGATCTTATTGTACGAAAGATACAAGTGACGCAGGCAGCACGAACACGGTAACAAACCACAAATTAAAGACTGTCAATTCAGATCACCTGATTTCGGGACATCACATAAAAGGGCCAAGCCGGGTTATATTCTGTGCAGGCACTGCAATATGTTTTATCAGCTTATTTGGAATGGAAGACTGGCCTAGTTACCTGTATATGACGGATTATCAGCTTTATAAATCATTTGGTTGTATATTTAAATTAACTTATTTGATGATCAAAATTACTTATCTTCAAAATTTTTTGAAAAAACTTCAAAAAGAATAATTTTTCCTTGAAGAAAAGCTGTACCAAGCATGGGCTCGGTTTGAAAATTAAAGCTTGAGCAAGACCATTAGTCAAAGACCAAGCGGTTAAGGTCATGGAGTTGAGCACAAAATCTACGCCATATTCCAAAATAAAAGATAATATTGGTGACTGGGAGATGTAAGACAAGATGTTGAAATATCCATACTGTAATTAATAACCAAAGCGAACGCTTAAAATAAATAAAAGGCCACAGAGCCATTGCCTTCAACATAAAAATTGACCCCAAAAAAAGCCTCAGCAATCAACAACCTAAGAAAACTTTTTGACAGTTCTACGGTAAGGAGTAACTAGTTTTGTCTCAAAAATCAAAACAGATTCACATCTGAAATTACTGAGAAGCTTTGCTAATAACGTGCACTTCCCCAAACTCTGACCACACCGTCGGTGTAGCCACTAAACAATGTGCTTCCATCTGCGCTCCAGTTCAAACTTGTACAGTAGATAATCTGTATGACAGTGGTAAAGAAACAATAAATTAATCAATACACGAATTGAATACAGTACAATTTGGGGTGCAAAACAAATGAAAGATAAAACAACCATTTCTCAATCCTACTATATAAAATGATAACCCACTAAGCTCTGGAACGCCTTAGTATCCTACAATGCGAAGACCACCATTTCCCAATCCTACTATATAAAATGATAAAACAACCAGTACAGATAGAACCTGATCATCCACACGACCAAGAACAGGATACCAAATTACCAATATGTCGAGTCTCATGAAACAGTTTGTTCCAATAGATCATTTCTAATGTGTTAAAAACGATTATTTATTGTTTTCACCTCCAGCTTCTACAAGAGTTGGAAAGGTGACAAACACCTTAAAGAATGGATCGGAGATTTGAGCGTATTATATCACTTGGGAAAATTTGCAAGCATATGACATGTCCTAAGAGCATTCAACTGAACATGAGCATGATTATTCCCATAACTTGCAGACTATTACAGACCTTTCGATAGAAAGATTAACACAAGTAAAATATACCCAAAAAAAATGTCATTGAGATATACATACCAATTAAGAACCAAAAGATAACTGGCTAGCTTGAATAAAAGTAAAAGAGGGTGGTGAGGAAACATTAATCCGCAAGGACAACACAATCCCACTATAGCATATAACCTCCAGCAAGCATTACGTGTTATGAATCGATATAAAAACTGATAACCAGAATACAAATGTCAATGCATAACTAAAACTGATTCAGACATGTCCGTGACTTGTGACTAAAGGGAGAACATCTCAATATTTACTAACTCAATTATAAAAATTAATATGCGTAAAGCTCCTTAAAATGTGAAGAACAATCATAAAGTAATTCATCACATAATGATGATTGGTGAATGCAAAATTAGTGAATTGCCCATCACCAAAATGCCCCAGTTAGCCGTTACTGATGAATAATGAACATTAACTTTCAAAAAGTAACAATAACAATAAAAAATAATTTAGAAAAATTACCTTCTTCTTGGAGGTGTTGCCGCCGGTGGTGGCATCAGCCTCAGTCTTGAGGTCAATCTTCAAATCCTCCACAATGCTCTTACTCTCCAAATCCCAGATCTTAATGCTCTGCTCCGTGGCAGCACATAGCCAGTACCTGTTAGGACTGAAGCACAAAGCATGAATGATGGCGCCGGCATCGAGCGAGTACAGCCTCTTCCCTTCAGCCAAATCCCAGAGCAAAATCACCCCATCTTTGCCGCCACTTGCGCAGAGCGACCCATCAGGAGAAACAGCCACGGTGTTCACATACCCAGTGTGACCGGCGAGGGTGTTCCTCAGCTTGCAATTGGTCAAGTTCCAGACTTTCACGGTTCGGTCCCAGGATGCCGAAACAATGGTAGGCTGGAGGGTGCTGGGGCTGAACCGGACGCAGCTGACCCAATCGGAGTGAGCGTCGCTGTCTTGAATTGTGTACTTGCACTCGCCGAGAGTGTTCCAGAGCTTGATCGTGCGGTCACGGGAGGCCGAGACGATCTGACGGTTGTCGATGGAGAAGGCGACGGAGAGCACGTCCTTGGTGTGGCCCACGAACCTGCGGGCGGAGGTGCCGGCTGCGAGGTCCCAGAGGCGGAGCTCGCCGTCCCAGGAGCCGGAGAGGGCGAACTGGCCGTCGGAGGAGAGGACGACGTCCTGGACGAAGTGGGAGTGCCCGGTTAGCCTGCGGCGGGGAACACCGTAGGTCTTGTCCTCCTTGGTGAGGTGCCACAAGATGATGGACTTATCGCGGGAAGAGGTGACGATCATGTCGGGGTTGTCGATCGGGGTGGCAATAGCGGTGACCTCGTCGGTGTGGGCGCGCATGGTGCCGCGAAGAACAAGCTCCTCAGCCATTTTCTCTCTCTTGTTTTCTAGGGTTTGAGTCAGTGAGAGGCTTATAGTCAGATTCAGCTCAAAGAAGCAATATATAGGGTGAACCCCAATTAGGGTTTCGTTTTGAGGATTACAAACCTCGTTTTTTTGTTTTTTTTTTTTCTGAAAATCCATGTTGAGGTTCAATTATTTTTCGCTATTAGCCCAATTAAATTGTCCAGCTACTTGCAAGCCCCAAGTCCAAAGTTCTGCAACAGGCCCAAATTTTATAAAAAAAATTATCTGTAATAATTATCGAAATTTTCATTTTGGTTTTGCTTTTTACTTTCTACGTTCCACTTTCTACACAATATATACACAAATATACTGACCAATATATATATATATATAAAAGATAATGTAAATCTATGTTTGGCATAGGACGAAAATAAAGGTGAAATATACAAAATCTATTGATAAATTTTATTCACATTTTTATTTTTATATTAAATTAATTATAAATTTTTTATATATAATTTAATTATATATTTATATATTATTAAAAAAATTTGACTATGATTATAAAGTATTTAAAACGTTAAATTTTTTAATAATATATTATATATAATTAAATAATAATATAATCAATTTAGACTTATAATTAATCAAAATTAAATATAAATATAAATATAAATATCATAACTTTTATGACTCTATATAAACAAGTGTTGTTGACAAGTGCAATAAAATAAAAAAAATATTGATAATTATTTATAATATATTAATATAATAAAAATAAATTACATTTTCATACGAGAATTATTTATCATTTTGATAGCTTGCTTTCCTTATCAAAGTTTCTTTTTGGTACATTTTCTTATCAAGGTTTAATGTGACGGTTTCACGATAGCTGTTTAAGAATTTATAATTATTTATCAAATTGTTTTCGAGACACTTTGTTAAAAAAATAATTATTATAAAAAAGTTAAAATTAAATGCTTTTTGATAGTTCAATAATATTAACAGTAATAATATATTATATATATATATATATATTAGGTTTCAAGGTATATGAATTTGGAAGAAAAAAGATGTAACTACCCTAGTACTTCATTTTTTTTTTAAATGGCCATATTTTTTTGAAATTACACTTGTTTAATTTTTCCATATGGAATCTGCTGACTGCTGCGTTCGCTTAAAAAGCACTAAGAATAACAAATAAATTGCTGCACGTGTTTCTCCTTTTTTGTTGAAAATTTATCACTTTTGGTCTTTTTTTCTTTTATTTTTCCTTTATATATTTTTATTTATTTATTTATATAATAGCTCTGAATCCGAGCACCCCTGATTCAATTCTGGGAGCTCAAGGTTCAGCTAGCACCCTAGCCCAAGTCACTTCCTTGAGCTTTTCCCTTCTCAAAGCTGTCAAGATAAGTTCTTCATCTCTGTGTCTCTGCCCACTTGTGCTCTTGTGCATTTCTTTATCCTTGGGCCGGGTATTCCTATGCTTCTTGACCTCTTCTTGTTGGTACTTGGTAGCTACCTTCCCTGATTTTTCCCCTAATCACTCTCTTCATCTGTTGGTCCCTCTGAACCGTAAAAAGGTTTATACTTCACTACTGATGGGTACGCTGAAAGCGAAGGCATATTAATGGATTTTCGGTCTTCATAGTATCAAAATGCTTTCTCTCAGGTAAAGTCTCGAACTTTGATGTCTTTTTTTATCTGGGTGTCTCTTTAATTTATTGTTGTCTCAACATCCTTTCTCATTCGTTGCTTAAATGTTTGACACGCAATTTGATTATTGCAACAAAATTGTAAACTTTTGTCGATTTTATTAATATGGTTGTTTTTCTTTTTCGTTAATTTAATTTTCCAAAAAAAAATGGGCGAAGGGGACCCAACCTTTGTTTTTTCGCGTTTTTTTTTTAAAAAATTTGGGCTGGGGGGCATTAATTTGTTTTTTTATTTGGCAATCCTTTTTGGCCCTTGTATTTTTGATGGCTTTCCTTTTATTTGTTGGTTTCAATTGCTGTGTTTTTAGGATTTTTGGAGGCGATCT